>JAYKKI010000061.1:7357500-7755000 GCA_039881145.1 Druceiella hillmani
TATTATTTTAATAAAACTTTTTAGGATTCTTACCTCGAAAGGGAAAAAAACTTCCTTCCTTCCTTTTGATTTAACAACTTACTCTAACTCACATGTCCATCCGTATGTGTCAGAGTCGTTTTTCTCAGAAACTGATCGACATCAAAAGTTGGCATGGTTGTGTAGTTTATTAACCCGATTATAAAAAGTAAAAAACACAAAAAATATTTATACAAAAATATAACAATTTACAATAATTTTTATTAAACATAATATGTTTAATAAAAAATTGTTTCGTCTGTTGTATGGAACAGTCATTGAATTTTTAGGCCTAGTTTAATACGTAGCCATGGTAACATATTTCAGTAATTTTACATCTGGATGAGTGACGAAATTGTTACTTTGGATTTTCCATATATATACATTCCGTTGTATTAATCAAATGTGTATGTGGAAAATCTAAATTAATTACTGATTTGGTTTACATCTGCTATTTCAGAAACAAATGAAGTAACAAAAGATCGTGAATCCTCTTATTAAATCAAATAATAGAACTATTATTTTTAGGTTTGTTCTACACTATTCATTCAAATTTACGTAGTAAAAAAGGCAACGAAACCTTAGGAATATCCATATATTATATTGCAACACTAGATAACTAAATTATTACAAATATGGTTGTTTTACTTTATCAGTAAATCAAGCTTGCAATATTATCAAATTTATATGGCAAGTCTAGATACTTATAGTAGATGGTTTTTTCCATAATTAATTAAAATAACAGTAATTCACTAGATTAATTTAGGATATTAACACATTTCAACATTATTAAAAACAAGAAACTACTACTATGTAACTGATTTTCTTTAAAAAATATATGTTACTTCCCATTTTAACAACTCAAAATATCTGATAATTCATACTAAATTAATCACTAAAGACTAGACGAATGCACTAAATAGGGAGATCACAAACTGAAATCCTTTCGAGAATATCAAAATCGCCTACAATTTTGGTGACATCGCGCAGCGCTGTTGACTTGCAAACAATTTAAAGTGGCCATCGATAAAAATTCCAATGCAATTTTGATTGAATGGTGCGACGCCAATCGATTCCCAAACCAAACCTTTCTCTACCGTTCCATGTGAAATGAGCCGGTTAACACGTGGAAAATAGATCATGTAAAAATTATGGATTGAACTAGTGATTTTTCTTATTTAATTTATAAACACGGTTAAAATACTCACAGGTGAATGAGATGGCAAAAGGAATGCCGCGGTGGAACGACAGGAATATAGTCGATACTATTCGCGTATCCATTTAGAGCCGTGCCGAATGTATGTGCTCTGAATGGTGCGTCCATTGCTGACCAGCTTTAAAATAATATCAGGCAGTTTATCGATTTGGCTACAATTAAATTTTACAATGACCACGATTTTCGAAGGGTAATGGAGTGTTTGAATGGATTTTTTTATATTTCATATAAGTATGCTAGCATAATTTGTATCAGTAAAAGTGCAATTACAGAATAATTGTTACTCTTTATAACATTAATTACCTCTTCAATTTAACTTCACCAGTTTCATAAATTTGAGAATCCAGGTTACTAGATTCGCAGATTGTCAAATGACATAAATTTATCTGATCTGTATCTTGTTTGATATTGGTATTAGATTGTATATATTGGCGTAAGTAATTTACTATTTACTTCTAAATATTTGTTATTTATATTATTAATTCATGAAAATTAATATCTGTATGAAATGTTGTTTTATATTTATGGTTTGTTTAATATTGCGTTACTGTTACTAATTTATTTCAATCTAATTGAGAATAATTTTAGCGAGTATGCATAATTGATTGAAATTTAACTCTGACTTTATTATAAAACAACCAAACTAATTGGGAAATAAACAGCTCTTACCTAATGTACAATATCAAAACATCCCGATTCAAGTATATAGTGACTTTACTGTTTTAGTAACATGCCGAATAAAAATAAATTAACAAAAAACAAAGTACGACTCGTCTAGCAACAACCGTAAATGAAAAGAGGTGGCGGAAATTTGTTATTATTGAACATTTTACCAGTTATAGCTTTTCCGTGCTTTATAACGTTTTATTAACCGTGTAATACTAATGTCTTTAGCGTCACAACAATATTTAAAGAAATAATAGCACGTTCGTTTAGCACAAATTATTAATATTAAAGAAAATTCAAACGAAAATAGAAAATACACCTATACATTTATATGATAAATACGACGTTCAATATTAAAACTAGTACATTATTATGCGCGTGCTAAAATGGAATGAAAATAGCTATATAACAATTTTTATTTTAATATACCTGCTATATAAGTTTCGAGTTTACTGTTGTTGAACATACAATTATACAACATAAGATTTTTCTATTAGTCTTATGAAAAAAGCACGAAGACGTACCAAGAAATTACTGAGACGGTTTTTAATCTAATAATTCCACAAACGTGACTTAAATAATGATGAATTGAAAATGTTCTTTAATTTTCTTAACTTATAGTTTAAATATTAGAAATGGAAGGGACACAATGCTCATTATTTCATGTTTTTATCAAACAAATAATGAGACTAAACAAAAAATAGAAAATAATATAATCACTCGCATTAGACTTATCAAATGAAATCCGAACCCCAACCTAAGAGATGCGCAGAAAAATTTTAAAATTAAAGTATATTTCTTGCAATTTGATCGCAAAATATTAAGAACTGAGCAAATTATAAACCTGTGATATAAAGACGGAAAACAAGCGTTGTTAGTTTTTACTAAACTTTGCTAGTTACTACGCAATAAGCATTGCTAGTTGCTAATTACTTTGAAGATCTGTTGATGCAAGTGTCTATATCATTGAAAATTTTCATTCAAAAATAGCTGATTTCTTGCCTTTGTTTTCATTCTCCTGTTTTCATATACTTGTACAATTTATGCAGCTGCTAGTATTCGTTTCTCCGTCTGCATAGCTTTTATTTTAAAAGCGCTAACATATGATCGAATTTGGTACGAATTTGGTTTTGCTGTCAAAACATATCCGCTAGTGTGGAAAGTCTTCCGACAACTACAGTTATTATTATTTCATAACAACGTGATTCGATTGTCTGTACACTGAACTTAATCCATCCCGAAACAAATCCGCCCGTGTCTAGAGATAGGCAATATAGTTTTATTTTTTAACTGTCCCTTTCCGTTTGCGCTTACCGAAATATGCCAGTTAACACAAGCGCTTTTTAAAAACAAGTTGCGGTTTTGCGTTATGTCAAACTAATTTATAAACGCAAACAATATCATGGCCCAACAGTACGTGTTAGCGACAAATCACAGATAATATAATTTACTGCGTATCTCTTTTTGCTTTTCAGTTATAATATTCTATGACGTGACTTTGGAGAAGCTATTTTTCTCGACTTTACTTATATTCGTAATTCATAATAACAGCATAGTACGATTAAATACGAGGTTATTATAATACTTTAGCAAGATTAAAACTCTACTTCCCTTCGTGCTTTTTCAGGCTTGGGACACAAAAATACAACGACACAAATAAGTAATTTTATAAAACCAAAAGGAAGTAAACGGTAATCAAATAAAGTATTCCTCAATAAGTCATAAAAATATTAAATTAAATAAAAACAACTATAAAAATATACCGAATAAAACAAAAAAAAATAATTCACGAGGCAAAAGATCAAATTAGATTAATCGGTGACTAACAAAACAATCGATAGAAAACAAACAAAATTACTCAAATAAACTAAGGTTGCTGTTAAATAAAAAAAACTATTCATGTATGTACATATAAGGGAAAAAATAAATACAAACAACAAAAAATTTTAACTCCATAAAGAGTAACAATAATGAAAGTAAGTATATTACAAAAGAGAAGAGTAGACCGTAATCATCTATAGTATTCCTAAATAAATCGTATAAGCAACAGACCATAACAATAATAAGATATTGCGTTAAGAATTGTATCCTTTCGACTAATATACATGTAAACATCAACACGCGTCAAAGAAAAACGCTTAAAACGAACACATTTTTACAGAGCGCAACCATTAAGCATTAAGCAGCAACATCCCCCACGCTTAAATAAATCTTAGCTCAGCTAAAAACTACAAAACTAGCTTAAACGCTTTATTTCAATAATTGAAATGACCAAAGTAGCATTTAGTATGCTAATGCTATTTACAGAATACCCATCATTATCACCTATGTTCACGACTAATGCTAATTTGCTAATGATATTTAAATATTAACTGTAGGTGCAAAATACGTTGTCAGCAAATTGATTTGTTGCTTTCGGTCGCTACAGTAAATACTGCTAAATACTGTTTTAATCGAACCCGCTGTGTAAAAAGTATTGTGTTATTATTTTGATCAGTGCATTTGTAAACCCATAATATTAACATTGTATATGAACCGTGATTATTTATATATAACGTTACATGGATGGTTCATAATAAAATTTATAGTGTGTTAATAGTTATATGTAGACTATTATTTGCAACATTAATTATACTCAGGGTTTCAATTTTTTAAATGTAAATTATTTAAAAGGGTCTGTTGATCAATCATGGAAGGACAAATAGTTCTCATAGAACTTTATTGATTATATTTTTTGATATTTTTTAATCTTTGTAATGAGTCGTCAGGGGTATTAATCTATATATTTATGGAACTTTTCCAAAGGTATCCCTGATAAGTGTGACGTATTATTAGTGGAAATATTTGTAGAGTCAGAAATAAATTGAAAAATTTGACTTTTTTGGAGAAAATCAAACTTTTCAAAACCCGTCGAAAAGAGTGAAACAAGTAATGTTTTGTAATTAAAAAAATAATTAAATAACAAGTTAAATATCTAAGCATAATGATTAATATAAGCGGGTAATGTATTTTTAATTAACTCTAAATACGTCACGGCAAAACCATTTCAAGTAAGTCAAAAGAGTAACCAATTGTTTTCCGTTCAGTTCTAAACCTAGAGGTTATTTGGTAATATTTTGAAACTAATTTTTAAAATACTCAAAGATATAAGTACTAATAATGAGACTGAATATTAAGCATTAAAAATGAGTTATTTATTTCTCATAGAGGCGAGGTTTTTTTTTACATTAAAGTTACGCCATTTGACACGCCTTGATTTTAATATTAATCACACAAGCATCCATTGTTGCTCGTCATCAGAACATCGTTAGGTATTTTCAATCATTTAGATATTTTTAAAATATCGAGGTGTTGTTTTCATCCCTAACTGGTTGCACTAAATGCAAGTGAGATTGATAGATGTGGAAGCCTCATCTTTGTCGTCACCCTTTCTTTACCAGGTTTCTGGTCCTTTTTACCATTGATGTCAATTGTTGCTTTAAACAATATTTTTTTTAAATAAATAAAAATAAAAATTAAAACTGCCCTAGTTTCCATGGACATTGTTAATGCAGTTTTTAACTGTGTTAAACAACACATGTCACATATTTTGAGCCATATTTCATTTATATTCGCTGCCAGATTTTAAGATATATCACTAACATACATTTAATATCTCACAAATATATCATAAATAATAATAAACATATCTATGTGTTATTCAATATCTACAATATATGTAAAATAAATCATAAAAATATTTAGCATTCTAACACTGTAAACATCGTAAAAAAGTTATGCTTTCCAATTTTATAAACCTGTATCAACGCTAACATCCGTAACGAAAATATACTTCGCACATAGCATCTATCACAGAAAAAATCTATTAATTTAGCATAAGCATTAGCATGCTAATCGCAAATAACGTATTTGCTGCAGGATTAAAATTAATTAGCGCCCATCGCTATTAAATAAGCTATTCTTTTATAAACTGCTTACGGTTTATTAGCCTCACTGCTACCCGTATGAATGCTTGGAATGGAACAATCTTTATCAGTCGTATTCGTAATGCTGTGGAGGATAAAGACGCTCACAATCAAGGACTATAAATACTTCAAGAGTGTTACTCAAAATTAAAAAAGCACTAAATCTACTGGCATAGAAATGGGTGTCTCCATACATCAAACTAAAAAACGGAATAGTTATAAGTACCTGTCCGTCAGTACGTCTATTATTGCTGATTTCCTAAGAAAAATGTAGTGTAAAAAATTGAAATATTAGCATAGTAATACATACTCGTATAATTAGTCCAATTATTTTTAACTCACTAATTAAATATACATTTAAAAATTGAAGAACCAAGTTTTTTTAAAATTGTATATCATGTTGACTTGAAAGAGCTTGTTATGAGGAGTACAAAACTTTTTGAAAGTTTTAAATTTCATATTGAAAAAGATATTTTAAAAGTAAACAAAAATGGACCATACTCCCTTCCTTTTTCCAAAACTACTTAAACTAAAATTATTAAAAAATGCTGTTTTTTAAATCTACGCAAATATTGCAGGAAAACTATAGCGTTCATGGCTGTTTTTAAGCCTATGAAAGAATAGTAGATAATATACTTACACTATGAAAAATTAAAATTGGTAAATAGTTTAATAGACATATAGTATATACCCTTAATTTTTTATAAATGGTTTTTATGAGGTTTTAAAAAAAATACTGAAGCCAGCGACAGAAACTTTAACAGCTTATCTTTTCACAATGTCAGTTTTCGTGATAAGAGGCTTAATTAAATTTAATAATTAATTAAAATTTGCGTGACATACCAACTTTATATGGCTGATTACATCGCATTCTTAAATAGGATTTCACTCATTCCTTTTTTTCGATGTTGCACTATCGTTGTAGCTATAATAACCGTAATTCATGCGTACTTTGATTTATCAAAATGGGGGCAAGACGTCCGTACGCTCTGCTTACTGTACTGCTACTAACAGATCCGGCCGTCTATAGCGACACACGGATTTAGTTCACGAATTTATCCGCGAACCTGCTAACGCTTTAATATGGCGGGATTTACATTCAGGTTTGGATTCTCGTGACGCGTGAGTTACATACCTATACATTTATTATCCAACTGCAATATTTAATTTTCAATATTTAAAAAACCTGTCAAGCATGAGTGGAACACGAACTACGAGGGTTCCGTACATATTTGGGCATTAACAAAAAAATTGTGATACAAAATATACCAATTAAACTATTTGAAAAATTTAATTTTTGAACCCAAACATATTGCCTACTATGTCTTTCACAGGCGCAGATTTAAAAAATATTTTTTTTATATGATATAACTACAAATTAACGATTTTCTTCTTTACTTGTACTGTGAGACCTTGCTTCTTGCCAAATTTCATGATTCTGGATCAAAAGGAAGTACCGTATAAGTTTTGATTTATTTGCAAGTGCGGAAATGTGCACCATAAATGGTCCTAGTTTTTAGGGTTTTTTTTATTGCTTGACTGAGATGCTTAATTTTTTTACGAGATCATGGACCTTAGTATTTGATATCAAATTTAACGCGATACCTCCATGTGTCCCTGAAAAAAAAGTGCCTCAATGTACAGACAGACAAACAGACGGACAACAAAGTGATCCTATAACAGTTTCTTTTTTCATTCTAAGGAATGAAAAAAAATCTGGGAGAGATTATGCAATATCGCTAATAGTTTATATTCTAACCAATTAAATACGACCAAAGACCTAAATATGTATTGCTATATGTCTTTCTCTAACACGAGTTATATGCTTGCCTTTTATAGAAATATGTTTCTTGCTTTTAAAAAGTATTAGGTAACAAATGATATCATAAATAAACCGACTTTCTGGTATATATAAGTTTTATTGATATTTTTCAACAGGAATTTTATATTGTTAGATAAAAAATAAAAAATAGCCATATAAGTTATTGAATATAAATTACTTCTATCTATAATATTTATTGAAATAAATATTAAATGTTTAAACTATACGCAGTATTCGTTACTTTTATAATTTTATTTTTAATAACCTTTTAATAATCTATTTTTAATAACCTTATTGATTAATCTATTTCTAATAACCTTATTAACTCACGGCTTCGTTTGGGTAAAAAATAATTTATTTGTGTTTAGTTCGCTTTGTTTTCCCATTGTGGTTAATTATTTTAGGAAAAGTGTAAATCAAATTCAATTAAAGAGACAATTTCTTTTTCACATGGATTTATTATTTTTTTGTTATGTAGATATTTTGTAGTTTTTTTGACAATGTTTTTAAACTCAGAATAACTATTTTATATATATGTATATATATATATATATATATATACATATATATATACATATATATATATATATATATATATATATATATATATATATATATATATATTAGATTAAGACAATATTATCCCCTTACTATGTAAATATATGTTGTTGTCGCAGTGAGTTGGTTTGATCACAAGACGTATAGCCTTTGGCGGCGCGACGCATCGCGTGGACCCGGGGTCGATTCCAGACCGCTCGCCAAGCGTGGTTGGGCTGATGTTTTGGTTGACTGTAAGAGATTGCTCTCGTAGCAATAAGTCCGCCATATGTATCAATTAGATGCTTTCAAGTAAATAACTAAAATACATAAATATTCATATTTATTGTTATGCTCCTATGTCTAACGGGATTTTATCACCAAAAAAATTTCAATCTATAACAAAAAAATCCTACATTTATTTTCTTTATACAGGCTATATACACAAAGAAGTTTTTTGGATTAAGATATTTTGTGATAACGTGCGAATTGTATATTTATTGCAACAAGTGTATATGTAATCAAATTAATTGTAAGTAAATTATATATAATGGATAAGTTTCATTTCCAAGATTTGGGTTTTGCGCGTATTAAATATTTATTTTTTGTCATTGGTGAATCTCCATGAAATCCTACTTTGCGAAGTAAGTTCGATAAAAAGTAATTTTTTACGGATATTTTTAATAAAAAAAAATATATATATATTTTTTTTTTTACATATATATATATATATATACATATATATATATATATATATATATATATATATATATATATATATATATAAGTATATATATATATATATATATATATATATATATATATATATATATATATATATGTATATATATATAATTTTATGTAGAATCCATTTGGTGTTGGAGAAAATGAGAATAGGTTTTATATTTAAATTTCTAGAAAAAAGTTAAATGACTGGCATTAAAAATATAATTTGAAAAAAACTATGTATGTCTAAGATGAATCATTTATGCATCATTTTATATTGAATATATTTGGCGTTAATTTTGTAGAAATTTATTATTCACAATTAAATGAAACTACGTGATGTAGTATTATTTCTACTTTCTTTAATTTCTTTACCACGACCTAGGTTTCGTTGTATTACAACATCTTCAGGTTGGATATTAGCAAAGATTGTATATCTTTGCTAATATCCCACCTGAAGATGTTGTAATACAACGAAACCTAGGTCGTGGTAAAGAAAGTAGAAATAATACTACATCACGTAGTTTCATTTAATTCATCATTTTATAATAATCACTTTTAATAACTTACAGAAAACCTAAATGGAATTCTTTTTCAGGTAATTGCTCTGATATTTTTCTGATACATATAAGATTCGACTTCACCTTTAAGACTAAATTAAATAATATTTCTGCAAAATGATATATATTTTTATCATAATATGAATTGACTGCAAAATAACTTTTTTTTAATAAGTTTTTCCTGTATTACCAAGCTACCAAAAAGAATTATTTTTGTTAACTGTACCTGTGATCTTTATCCAGCTATAATGTAGTATGCCTGATGCTTGTAAACAATAACAAATTTCGTGATTCCACTTCAGCATCAAATTAGTCTAAAGTGTGAATAAAGCGTCTGGAAACATAACTAAAATATTGAGTTAGACATATAAGTATGCGTTTGTATTAACTGAGAGGTAAGTATCTGTAAACTATCATATGACAGTAATGAAATAAGAAGTGGAATATAAATGACGTATTTCAATTAACTTTGGTTGAATATTGAGCCTTGCCACCACTTTGTAATTCTTTACAAATATATTTCCAACTAAAAAGTTCTATTATGGTGATTCGACGAAAGTACTTAGAATTACCGTCACCTATAGTCAGAAGATAATATCTATTTGACTATAACATAAACTTAGAAATTTGTATCAATCAACACATAGTTAAAAATAATAGAAAGTAGCATCATTAAAATGATTCCATTTTAAATGCTAAGTTCTATATTTAGGTAATATTTTTATTTCAATAATAGGCATGTTAACTTTGATATTTTGATTTTCATACACGATGGCCGATGCCGTGTTATATTGTTTAACAAAAGCTAAAATACTATACGGAAGACAAAATACGTTTCGATATTACGTATATTCAGCATTACGTATATTGTCACGGAACTAATTTAATCATAGCAATACTATGTTTATGCCTTATATAAGTATTGAAGCAAACCAAATAATAAATATAAAACGAGTTTGCGTGTGGCTGCTCATTACACACACTATTGAGCGAGACCGGAAATGAAGATAGGATGGCGGAAGATTGAAACCGTCGAAGGTTGTACCTATTACTAATAAATACGTCTACTCTCGACGGGCTCTTTATTATCTCGGCTTTCAATGCTGTTGAATAAATAAAGAATTTAATGCGATTGTTTTTGAAGTAACATCTGCTTTTTATACAATATCTGTTAGTTATGCATACGTGTCAATTTTATTTTGATAGTTATACCAATTTGTATGATACGAATCCATGCAATATGATCGATATTAAGAAATTGATCTGTAGTATAAAAACTTTCAACTGCCGGCAAGTACATGTTCAAATCCAATCAGCAAAAAAAGATTTTCAGAATATGTAAAATATATTACTTATATGTTACTAACACCATATGAAAACACATATTATTTTTTATGTTTCGTATGGTGTTAGTTACGGAATACCTATATATACGATGTATGAATAAAAAATATTCTCAGCTCTTCTAGTGACAATTTCTGCCTAGGTTTTTCACGAGTTTTTGCATGATCTCCCAGCACGGAATGGAGTGGAATGAAGGGGTCATTTAAAACAGCCGGGCTAACACTAAACTTTTGGGTTTCTCTTCAAGTGCATCTTTCTCTTGAAATGGAGGTTTTTTGAAGTGCACTCAACAGGTGTATTCCTGTCTTTTTCTTATAATCTGAAGATTTATGACCTTCCTGAATGATCTACTATGCTATTGTTACTAAACAATAGCTTTTTTAATTTTCAAAGTTTTTCTATTTTAAATTTTGATGAATTTTGAGATTTTGATCATTTAACACTTGTTTTAATATTCTCAAAAGGAGTCAGTTTCTTATCTGCACCCCAGCATATATTGATTATTTAATCTTTGACATTATTGCCAGTGGTCTCAACCACATAGATTATAATTTCTTAGGGAGTGCTCTTGTCCTTGACAACTCTCGGCAATGCGACGCAGATTCGTTTTCATATAGAAAATAAAAAGACAGTCAAGCGTTATTTATATTATTTATAATGTTAAAAACGTCCACCGCTAGTTAATCTCTCCAAAACATCGTGACCCATGACAACGTCTATTAGGCGGGCGTGAACGCGGAAAAAAATAAAAGTTTTTTTTTAAATATATTATTTTTATTACAAAGATTGAAGTTATGAAATGATATGATTATGAACTCTGGGTCATGACGCGATGAGTATAACATACATTGTTAACAAATTCGATATTACCAAATACATTAATTACTTGACATGATGCCGTAGCTACCCTTCCGGTGTAGATAACACGATTGCCTATCTAGCATTTATGAACAGACGATCCACCCGATTAAGAGATCTACTTTAGGCAAATTTATTGGTTTCGGCAAATAAACATTGCCGTTTCTCTACTCATCGGCGTGCATCATCGTATTTGCCTCGCATACCTTCTAGAGTTTATTATGGAGCTTGAAATCAGCAGTACTCTCAGCTGAGAAGTGTCAGGGCCTTCAAATTTTATCGAAACCATGAGCGATTGCACAAAAATATTCATCCCCGTATTAGGTTTCTAAGAATATGTACCTAAACTAATCCGTTGTACCTGCATATGTATAATAAACGATAGATACACGTACTTTAATTTTCTGGGCGCACCAAACGCGTAAAATCATTAAACACATTCACTATTATTTGTAGTTCATTATTTCGACGGATGCTGGTGGACGAGGAATCGTCGTGCGTTCCGCTTCGAGTCGGCGATTGTATTGCTTTTTCGGATATCGATATTTTCTAGAGAATAAATAAAATTCTAGCAATCTATGTATTTTCCTTAGAAACAAAATACTGAACAAATACCGAGTTCGTATTGATTTAGTGAACTACAATGAATCACGACTTAATGACTTAGTTACGAACATTCATATAGTTTAATCACATATTTCATAATTTTATTCAAAACGTTTTGTATAATAAAGGCACATGATTAAATTGTTTAGTAGTATTTATAAAAAATAAATACTACATTTAAATCAGAATTAAATATATTAACGCAAAAAGTGATTACTTTTAATAATAATTATATATTAATATATTTTATATTCAATACGATTCCTTTCTTCTTACGTACATAAATAAAAAATTGCACTGCTCGATTCATTATTCTACTCTTATTAGAGAGATACATGGTGCAAAATAAACAATGCCTGATAAATTTCACTTTAAATGTGCAATCGCCATTTTGCTGGTAGTTCTATACGAGAACCGGTTGGCAGCGACTGCCGACTGAAAAATGTTCAATTAACATTCTATGGAATCGACGTTCAGTCCGCTTCGAATCCACGATTGTATTGCCGATCTTGGACTGATAAAGATTGATACTCACGAACAACGGGTATTAGTAGATATATGAAATAATATTGACTTTACCTTTATATTTGATAAGTCTACTGACTTTAAATTTAAATATTTGATTGCAGGTTTACCGGATATTTTAATATATAGATACGTCTCAAACTAATATTTTTATTACTGTATTTTTAAATATTATATCCATTTTTGCGCACTATGAAATAGAATTATTTTCGATACTCTACAATCCTTTTCGATAGTTTGAGCACAGAAATGTATTTTGCTGCCATCACTTTTGTTTTTGATGGAATGTACATTTATCTCTTTAATACGTTTTAACGATATGTCTGTTAAATTCCGACAAATTCCACAGAAATGGTATGGGTGTCAATAATAGAGTATATTTTTTCTGATACGTACATCTAAACATTTACGCCAATTGAATAAACTCTCAAAATGTTTACAATCCCAAAATAGGTCCTATGGTTAAGCCAGCTTATTTTACAGGATCTTTAATATATCACATAAAGAAAATAAACTTGACATGATATTACATCTCAGGTTTACACATTTTGCTTATTTGATACAGAAAATATTTAGAAAGAATTATTGGGACGCATAATTTCTTCTGTCTAATAACATTGTTGTGACATAACTAAGGACAAATGAGGAATAATGAAAAATTATTATAAATTATTTTCTAAAGATATCCTCCAGATTATGTTGTCGCTGATTAAATATAGTCCAATATCATTTCCAAACGTTCATAGATTTAAAAATAGGCTTCTCTTTGATATCGATTCACACATGGAAGTCGTGATGCCAAAATAAAATTAGTTTTGAACCTATAGTATATAGTTAGTAATGAGAGAAAAAAATGGCAACTTGCCCAAGCGTAAAGAATACGACTTATAACTTACTTTTTGACAGAGAAATTGAAATTTTTCAAGAAGGTGGTTGATGCATTGAGGTGAATAAGGAACTAATCTCGATTGTCTTATACTAAAGGTCCACATACTTTTTGTATTGTATAGCACAATTTTATTTATTGCATATTACAATTAAGCAGCTTCAAAAAATGAGAAAATTCTCATTTCGATTATTTTTTTATATATGTTACCTCTTATCTTTTGTAAGAATCTGACCATGGAAATTAAATATGTACAATGGAATTCCTAATTTATAAATTTAAATATGTACAACGGAATTCCTAAACATTAAACAACACAGGTGCCGCAATTTAATTTAACTGATATAGGGATAATTTTAATCTAATAAAACACTACTAAGTGTGATATAAATTTGCTCTTTAGCAAAATCAGGAAACAATTATGGGTACAGTAGGTAGTTACAGATTGAAGAGTTCCGGAGTGATGCAGAGAAAACTTATAGAGTGCGGACTCGTGGTATTTGTCTTGACGTTAGTAAGAAAGTAATAAAATTGATAGGTGGCTAAATATATATAAATATATATACATACAAAGGCACGAAGCCATGTTTTAAACGGTTTTATTTAGTTCACGTTCCATATTACTTTTACATAATCGATTTTCGTGAAACTCCACACGTTTGCAGTCTCCATGACAATAAAATGTTATGATCGTATTGTCATGGAGATTGAATTAGTAAAATAATTTAACTTTTGAGCTACGAATCCTGATCGTATAGATGCACTGTCTTTCTAAACCGTGAAGCTTAAAGATCTACTGTTTTGAAGTAAGTATTTTGAATATATTATTGTTATTGAACTTTGAGTTCCTACTTCTCAGTCCTGATATTGTAGGGACACTGCCGGTCTAAACTCTGAGATGTGGAGATTTGTTCGTTTTAAATTGGTATTGTGAGTATCAAGCTACAGTCTTGACGTTGTGTGGTACTGCCTCTTTTATTCGTAAGATTTGACTATATGCTGATATTAAATTATATTATGGGTCTCAAGTAAAGTCTCTCCTTTGAAATTCATGTTCCAACTCTTCACCCTTGATATGGCAGGGGATGCTACCTGATTAAATCGTAAGACTTTGTGACCTGCTGTTTTTGAATTAATATTGTGGGTTTTATGGAAAATCTCCGTCATTAAGCTCTGAATTCCAATACCTCAGTCTGTTGTTGCAGTGATACGGTTTGCCTAAATTACGTGATTTGAAGATTTATTTTTTTCAAGTTGGTAAATTTGGCCAAACAATTGCTCCAGTTATTGAATAAATGTAATAAAATCCAACTACTCCAACAAAGCACATTACAAAATTTCAAAAAATAAAATAAAAGTTGAGAAAACTTTCTAAAACAGAAAGTTTTATTATGAAATTAATTATAAACTAAAAGTTCACAAAAAATCTAGGACTTTGATCAAGCTAACAATAAAATTGTGGAGTACAGGAAACTTTATACGTAAATTTATGTAACTCGTTTGTTATGTTACAACAAATTAATTAGAATATTAAGAAACTAGATACAATTTCCAAGCTCCAACAAAAGAAAGTTTCCTACTTAGCACGCCTCACCATAGAAGCAATTACACATACCTGACAAGCAAACATGTAGCTTTGAACATTTAGTATATGTGCATTACATACGAAAATTAAAACCTATTTATTTATCAAGGGAATTCCGTACTTCTTTGTTTAATTTACAGATAATTTTCAGAACATTTAATTTCAGATAAAATGTACGAACTTCATTCCTGTATTCTATCAAATTACAAAAACTTCGCCAATCAGAAACGGTCCATATGAAATAAAAATTGATTACCTTACATCAGAGCATCAACGTTTAAACGGACATGTGACATTTTAAAATTTCAAGTCTCAAGGTACGCTAAAGCTTCTTTGAATACCTTCGGCTATATTTAAACTTAAACAATCCCATAATTATGACAGTCGCATACAAATAATGACTCATTGTGTTGTTACAACGGTCTCTCTACTATCAGTTTATCATTCTCGTTCGAAAATAATTTTATAAATTATTTTAATTATTTTCCGGTTTTTAAATAGACGTATTATATGTCTAGTAACATGACTAGTAGATGAACAAAGAAGTAGAAAGGTATACAGGGTTAAAGCACTGACTAAGGTTAAGCCAAAAGAAGGAATGTGACATATGTGTCAGTATGTATATATGCTGCCTCCATGTGTATTCGGATTTCAATAAATAAAATATTAATATTGAAATATATTAAGTTTGTAACACACAAATGCTTAAATTTGATTTTGCTATATAAAAGCGATTAAATAAAAATAGAAGCACCGATTTACAAATTGCACAAACCTAAAAGAAACTTTTTTGAGTTACCGAATAAAAAATGTTAACTTTTGTAAAGTTTTATAGAGAAAAATAGAGATCAATGAAAATGCAGACCTTAGTCTAAAAATTTTAGTCTGATGACCTATATTAATAATTTCGACGTCGTACTTCTGAAGATATTTCCAGTCTAATCGAAATTGGAGTACTTGAATTAGTATTTTATGTGTAAGCATACACTAAAAGTTATGGTAATCATTTGTGTATAGCTAAACGACATAAATAAACATAAAACATAAAAATAAAATTAAATAATACACATAATATTTACTTGCCCACTATTTAAACTTTAATTTCGCAAGTACTTTTTTAACAAAGTAAGCTAAGTTGTACCGATTACCTAGTAAAGGTTCAATGTACGGTTAGACCATCGTTTTTCGTTAACCACCCGTATTTTCCAATATAATTTTCTAAGTTAGGAAATGCTACACGTCAAGAGAAAAATATTTTCACAAGTCTCAACGAATTCCCTGTAAGCGTTCAAACGGACGTGTGACATTTGAAAATGTTCGCAATTTCCCAGCGGGCTGTGACAGTCAGGCCCTCAGGCATACAACATTCATCTTCGCACGTCTCCTTGATCATGCGAGAGTCAAGTGATAAATTGAAAACAAGGATTGATATTTGAGCGATGAATGGAAACTGGAATCAACCACCACCTAATTATCGTAATAAAATTTGTCTATTTAAATATAGGCGAAATTGTCATTTTGAATATTTAGAGATAAAGGTTATGCAGAAAATTTTCTCAATGACAGTTTAAGTAGAATGTACAATATTCAGAATGATAACGTGTTCGTATTGAAAGACAAATAAAAAAAGACTTAAATCATAAGTGACTATTTTAAAAAGTAAAGGAAATAAAATTTGAAGGTTCCTAAAATATAATCAAATTAACTAGTAGTCAAAAGTTGACCCGTATAAGGACAGAAATTGTTACTTGTCTATAATTATACTTCTGTTACAACGCTACCGAATGAAAATGTCTTCGTATATGAAATTTTTCCGACGAAAACTTAAAAATATTATCTAAAATTATTAAAACAAAATGTCCGCTTAATAGTCCATTTTAAAAAATATTATTTTAAAAAACCTGTCAGGCACGAGTGGAACTTGCGCTACGAGGTATATGTACACATTTAGATATTTATAGACATTTAATGGCACCTAATATTCCTATTAAGCTACTTACAAAATTTTAATTTTTTGGAACGAAAATATATTGCCTACTATATCTTCCATAGGCCCATACTTCAAAAACATATTTTCCAGGTCAACATAAAGTACCCTGTAGGTTTTGATTTATTTGGAAGTATTAAAATATGCGGCATAAAAGAATTTTTCTTGATTCCGTTGACTTAGAAGTTTGATTTCCAAGGGAGCGCAAATCTAAGTATTTGATATTCATTTCAACTTGATACCTTCACGCGTTTCTGAGAAAAAGGGTATTGACAGACCGATAGACAGACAACGAAATGCTCCGACAAGGATTTTTTTCCTTTTGAGGTACGGAAAATGAATAGAAACTAAGCGTTTTAATTTAATGTGTTTTATAATACGATGCGATTATTTTAAATTTTAATTAAATGGATTAAGAATGAAGTAACAAGTTTTTTAATTGCTTCAAATACATAACTTAGTGAAATGTTGGTATAAAAATTAAAATTAATTTTCCATTTTTAATATAGTTTAGACTTTCAGCGTGAATAGCATCTTGGGCATACAAAATTAAAGTGTTTATGGTCGCTTATCCTTTTTGAAATAAATAGAAGTAAAACGAATTTTTCTCTCCTTACTTATCTTAAAACAAAATGAAAATTATTCATTGATACCCGATGTCAGATGGCAAAAAAACTGTTTTATGTAGCTATAAGCTATAGAAATTATGGCCTTTTAAAACATGAACTTCTCTTTTTATATTAATCTTATAGCTTAAGCTAACTTTTGTTACAAATATTTAAAGTTTCGGATTCAAACCATAATATTTATATTTCCATCAGCTTACATGTTAACGAAACAATTTCATTAGTACACTTTATATATATCTTAATAAAATTTAACAGGTAAATACCAAGATTCTAAGTAAAATTAAGAAATACTATTAATAAATTTTTAAAAAATCTAATTTAACACTTCACATACATATAAATTGAAATGATACTTTTTTCTTGCTACCACATCAAATACACACCATTCGATATATATACGACTTTTCAAATATAGTAAACATCCTTTAACTGACTACTTTTATTTTGAAACTCTTGTGTAATCGTAAGCTTCGAGTTAGTTGAAAATGTCTTCTTACTTTTATTTTCAACAAAGCTTGAAGGTATTGCTCAGTGATTGAACATTGAATGTCTTCGCCTAATTTATACAAATTGATTTAATGTTATTTTGAGAATGTTGAACGTTCTGAAAACCACTATTATGGTATTTAGGATTCCGTTGTGAAATAAAGAAACTTCATAATTTTGTCATATTTATTTCAGTTCCATAGTTTACAAATAAAAACATGAATACACACACAAAGATACACACACTCACGCACATTTAGATATGTGTGTATGTATATATATTCATTTATATATATATATATATATATATATATATATATATATATATACATACATATATATATATATATATATATATATATATATATATATATATATATATATATATTAGGGTGTCCCTTATATCACCGATTTTTTTTTCTTTTAAATATTGTAACGCATACCCTGTAATTCTTTTTATAGTACTAAAGGCTACCTTCGTGCAAAATTTCACCGTCATATGACAATGGCAACCCGTGCCGACAAGGCATCATTGTTTTTCTAAACAACGGTTTTAGAAGACTTAGTTGCATGTAAGCTATATTATGATCAAAATACATATTTTATAATAGAAAACAGTGGAAGATTAATTTAGGTTATGTATTTATTTATAAAATTGAAAAAGATATATAATTCAGGATTCAGGATACTTTTTTTTAAAGTATCTTTCTTGCAATCTGGGTACAACTTTCTGTGGTCTTGTACACAACGTAACAAGAACTGTATTTGTTCTTCTGCATCAGTTACTAATCCATGAAAATCTTGCATGAGCTTCACGCCTCTCTCTCTGCTGTGTCATTGACTGCTTTCAAGTGCATAACTTTTTTTGAGCTTCCTGAAAGGAAGGGATTTATTCCCATGCAGAGACGTCTTCTTGGAGAAAAGCGTTATCAATTTTTAACCGCGATAATAAATTTGTGCTCTTGGTCACGAAATCGCTCAAACGTTTTCCTGAAACAATAAAAGAAATATATTAACAAAATTATCACATTTTCTAATGATAAAATGAAAAAAAAACACTTATTCAACTCACCATATAAAGAAGCAGATATTTCTTCCTTCGATGGAATATATCTCTTCCCAAAATCATACAAACTTTCCCTTTGTAAATTCGATACGATATCAGCTTTGGTTTGTGTATCAATTTCATCATGAAATAATGAAAATAAAACTATTTCTTCTGATAAATACCACAAGTGTTGGCTGAACTTGGTCAGAGCTGCTTTAGAATTCACTTGGTCGGCTGTTTCGTAGTTTTTCAATATTTTTAAGAAACATAAATCTTGATTCGGGGCTTTTACCGCCAAATTGCACTCAAGCCAGGGCTTTACATAAGCCATTGCAATAAATAAGCAAACCTCTTGCAGAGCTCATTTGTCCTTAGCACTCATTTTAAACTGTGATTGCAGCGAGCATACCTTTAAAGAGTAGTATCCATCTTGCCTGATGCATGGCGCCAGGTGGTCTGATTTTAAATTTATTTTCATTATCTCCCCCCAAAAACACTATACACAGTTCAATCAACTCCCGATAATCGTCACGTATAATAGACTTTAGTAGTTCTTTTTTATAATAATTAATAAGTTCGTTAATCCTCGTTTCACAAAAATATTTCTTTACGAAATCAGTACATGTTTCAGTAGCAGTTGCATTAACGTTCTTCCAATTGTCTCTATTTTTTTTTAAATAACGGGATATCGGGACTACTAGTAACTTGATGGATCTTTGATTCAAACACACATTTCAGTACTAGTTCATACATATGATGGCGCCAAGCAAAAAGTAACAATTCCCTTTCTAATTTTTGCTCCAAGAGCACACAAGCCCCATTTAAGCGGCCTGTATTAGAAGCCGTTGTATCACAGCACATAATCTGTACCTTGTCATTGAGATCCCAAACAGAAAGGGCATTTAAAACAGCTTCAGCTTGATCGTTGCCAGTAGAACTATTGAGTTTTGGCACTGCTAGAAGTTGGTCTTTTTCTCCGAATTCAATGAGAATTGGTAGGCGTTCTTCTTTGAACCTGTCACATTAAAACCGGGCAATAGCTTTCCATCCCAATGAATAGTTACAATTTCAGGCACGTTGTTCTGAAAATCAGTTTTTATCGATTCTGTTCTTTCTTTTCTCATTTGGGTCCGAATTCGTTGAATAGAAGACTTGTTGATAAGAAAGTCTTCACAACTGAGACTAAGTGCTTCTACAACAGCCTGAAGTATGTAAACAGAATCCCTTACACTTAGTTGACATCTATCTAAAGCTGCAACTAGTTTAAGGGTAATAAAACACGTCCTTCCTCTTTTTGTAGCAGATAGCGAAATCACGGATTGCGATTGGGAGATGGAAGGTAAATTTTCTTCCAAACTTTCGTCAGAACTGGTAGACTGTTCGTGAAGGTCTTGAGGTGGGATAGAGGTGTCTGAAGTCAATAAATTCATATCAGTCAAATGCTTTAGTCTTTTTTCCTCTTCTCCTAGTTTTCTCCGCTTTAATCTTTCTTCTTTCTCAACTAACTTTTTGTCAACACCCGCTAAGTAACCCGA
Organism: Druceiella hillmani; assembly: GCA_039881145.1. NCBI lineage: Eukaryota > Metazoa > Arthropoda > Insecta > Lepidoptera > Hepialidae > Druceiella > Druceiella hillmani. The sequence continues at coordinate 7,378,500 of JAYKKI010000061.1, forward strand.
ACGCCTTGGCTTTCTTTGTTTTTGTAAAAATATTTTGTCTTCCTCTATTGTAGTTTTTTACAGTTTTTTTGTAGCTCTCTCCAAACATGGTAAAGATCCACAAATCTTTTCACACAATTAGGTACAGATCTGGTAGGTATTCTGGCTTTTTCCCAAAATATGATACACTCACGAATCATAAGATTTGCACTTTCATTAACAGTCAATTTTACCTCGCGAATATTAAGAAACAGAACTCAGAGAACTTGACGATTAGACGGCAACTTTGCACCCATTATTTGGTGATTTATCTCACCAACCAAGAAAATATTTTTCTTATTACTTCTAAGTTCCACTGACATCTTGAAAATAAACTATTATGCACGTTAATTAAGCGATACGCCGGTGAAAACTCTGAAACAAATGACTACAAGAGCGCGCACACGCCGGTCATCCGCGTGTGCTCGCCGAGTTGAGCGCGAAACTTGTATGAACATGTTTCGCGCTCAACTCGGCACGGGTTGCGGTGCTTCAAATAAGATAAATATTTATTTTCGAGTGTTTTATGGCCAAATGAAAAAAAATAAAAGGTATGCGTTACAAAATAAAAACTTTGAAAAATAAGGGACACCCTAATATATATATATATATATATATATATATATATATATATATATATATATATATATATTAGTTTGGCAACATATAAACCCGCCATCTCTGTACCCGAACTATTCAACTTTTTATATATAGTCAATAAAATCAATCGTTAATTATATAAGCATCGTCGTTACCTAACACTTGTCGTCAACCTGTAGACTGAGCTAAAGTTCCATCCTTGTAAAAATCTCAGGGCCTTTGACTGAAAAACCGGTCAAATTTAATTTTGATACAAATTTCTTCTTTCAATTTTCTATCGCGTAAATTATTAGACAGAGAGCAAAAGAGATGATAATTAAATGGTGAAAGATATGGAGAGTACGGTGGGCGAAGTAGCATACTCCACCCAAAGGAAAGTAGTTTTTCACGCTTTACTTTTGCGACGTGGGGATTAGCATTGGTATGTAAAAAATAAACTTTGTTTTCATTTGAAGGAAGTTTAGCGGTGACTGCTCAATTGTTCACAATAAATTTTAGCTGTACTTGTACTATTAACATGAAGGAGTTCCCATTTAATAACCAGTGAATAAATCCATTTAGATACCTCCATGCACTCAAAAGAATCTTTTTTTCCAATATTTTATTTTGGTCTAGGTACAATTTTTCTCCTGTTCCTATCCACTGGCGTTTATGCTAAAAATTAACAAAATCCATCCATTTTTCATCTTCTGTAACCAGATACTTTAGCCTCTCGTTTTGAACGATCGGAGCTCAGTAGCTCCAAGCACACATTAGCTCTCCTTTTAAATTGAAAAGGAGTTCATGAGGTAGCCAAAGGTATATTTCCACTTCTTTCTCAAAACATGAAGTTGTTTTTCCATTGCAGTTTAAGAGAATGAAAATAGCTCTACCAAACAACGCCAATTTAATTTGGGATCTATTCCAATAGTTTTTAAATTTTTCTAAATCAGGAAGTCGCTTTGGATGAGGTTTATCGGACAGGTCAAAATTCCCTACTGCGGATTTTTGGAACCAGTGCTTAGCTGTATCCTAAGAGGGCATACCTTCACTCATCGATGTATAGATATTGGATAATACTTCGCTGGTTTTTCGCCCTAAACGTCATTCATGAATAAAAAGTCTTCTAACTTCATTTCGAAATGCTTCCACTTTTAATTTATTCTTTACTCGCTAATTACCCAATATATATATATATATATATATATATATATATATATATATATATATATATATTTAAATACATATATATATATATATATATATACATATATATATATATACATATATATATGTATATATATATATATATATATATATATTCTTTCCTTTTAGGTATATGGGCATAACATTTTATAGGTATTGGTTCTATAACCGGTAGCAAAATATAATAAAAATCTATCAAGTATGTGTAGAACTTACACTATGAAGGTTCAGTGCACATTTAGTCTCATATAAGCATATATATTTACATAGAATTTCTATTAAACTATTTGCAAATATTAATATATTCATATTTCCTATATAAAGTAGGCTTTAACAAGCGTGAAAACATAGTGCATATTTAAAAACATTATGAGATATCCTTGATAATCGCTATAATTTTCCTGAAATATTTTAGTCACCTTTAATAACCCTGTTCTTTTCATAATTTTTGATATAATAATTTAAAATGATGATAAAAAGGATTTCGCGTTCCTTCTAACCGCTACTTTCGAATTATTTGTCACTTGGTATATACAATTAAAAAAAACTAGTACTTAATTCCTTCCCCCCCCTTTAATTCTTATAAGAATATTTAAAAAAGTTTGCTAATGCAAAATATACGGGTTTATAAGAAATATTAATATGCCAACTTTCCACATCTCATAATCTTCGGGAAATTCGGCTGTTACGGATGGACCAATATACACATTGGTGATTACATGATGTCACGTTTCTCATTTTGATGTATGGTCCCATAAAAAACAATTCAACGTAATTTTTATTTCATTGTTGTGGGGATCCCAACTTAAGCCCTATTTGCTAAATATGAAATTTCGTGCAATGATTTTGGAAAGGCTCAAAACTAATATATTAAAATTAAATGTTTTGGAATGATGTAAGGCAAATAGAATGATATAAGGTTATATACAACTGGCTATCTAAAAATAACAACGATGGTCTCTGGATGGAAGTACTCTTGAACAATATTCACCTATTCGCATTATAATCCTCGAAGAACTTGATATGTCACATCGCGTTAATCTACACGATTAATCGTATGTTTCCGCTGGTCTCGTACGTCCATGGTACTGTATATTCCTCTAAATTGATTCCCTTCAAAACTATTCAGCACCACTTAATATTCTAGGGTTACCGGCCACGTCTCACATAGGTATGTGATTATTAGTTACACTACAGTTCCATAGACGATCTTCTTACGCATCCTTGAGATGGATCTTTTCTTAAGTAGGTAGAGTGTGCCGAAATAGCTTGGGTTTCCTGTTCGCCCTATACATGCTAGGTTGTGCAAAAGTAATGACTTATTTTCATTTAATTATTATCTTTTTCCATTTATTTAATTTTAATAGTTTCTTCGCATGCATTTATTAAACTATCAAGTTTCTGATAGAGACAATTAAATTTAATGGAACCAAAATAACGGTAATTTCCGAAAGATGTGTAATTTGAGGCTTTGTTGAAAATTGTAAAAATGTTTTCCAATCATCGTGTTTTTAAAGAGTTTTAAATGATTATTGATTCTTTTTTTTACCTGTCTTTTCCAACTTATCTAAAAATATTTAAATACCCTCTAGGATATATATGAGTCTGAATGAATGTATAAAGATTTGACTCACATTTTTACAAAAGTCGCAGCAAAATTCAATGGCGCGCCTCTAGGCCTTTATTGTCAAATTATTACTAAACAATGTTTACGGTAACGAAAAATTTTTTTAGAGATGTTTATTATATCTTTAAAAAAACTGTTACCGTAAACATATAGATATTATATTACATTACAATCTACAGATTTTAAAATCGATGATAAACATTTTTGGTAATTTAACCAATATTCAAATTTAAAAAATCCTGTCAAACACGAGTATTACTCGCACTGCGAGGATTCCGTACGCATTTAGGCATTTGTAAATATTTAAAAGTACATACTATTTCTATTAAACTTTTACAAATATTAGTTTTCACAAAACAAATATATTGACTAATATTTTTTTTTACAGGCGTAAAGCTAGGTGCACATTTCCACAAATTATAAGATTTTGAATAACCGCTATAGTTTCTCTGTTATCTCTGCGTTAGATTTTATCAATACTGTTTCATCAATTTTTGGCTCAGTAGTTTCGGAAATAAAGAAAAAGTTTTGGGGCAATGCTGAAAATTTCGTATAGGCTTTAGAATATATTTTGAAATATGTAATTTCAAATTATAAAAATATTTCTATATTTTTCTTAGCAAGCCTTTTTGTAATAATATGCCATTTGCTGTATGACATATGAAAAAAATTTCAGAGAAAAATGGCTACGATTAACGGACAGATGGACATGTAAACGACTTTATAAGTGTTTCGTTTTTCTTTTGAGGTATGGAACCCTGAAAGTGATTTGTTCTAGAATTATTGCACTCTGAAGCAAACACAGCCATACCCTAATAGGACCTTTAGATTGGAACACGAAATGAAAGAGAAAGCATAGCATTTCGAAGCGAATCTGTGTTTAGACTCTGTCGATTGAATTGAAGCAAATTAGCAAGACTTGGACTGAAGCGAAATGTGACACCCAGGATCGATCGACACACTTTTCTTTTATCGTGAACACACTTTTCTTCATCCAGAAGACATTGGTATTGAATACGATAAATTTGTGTAGGTAATAATTTTTGAATACAGAAAACGAATTATCTAACTTCTTTTTTTATTTGTGCTATCGCTTCTATTGAATTATTTTTATATATTAAATAACGATTTGCAATATTTTTAATATTTTACGTAATATACGCATAACGTTTCTATGAATTTTTTGGTGTTCAATATCTCAAAAAAAAATCTTAAAGATCACTCACGCGCCCATCAGTGTGTTTGTCACAGCCATTTTCCTTAGAAACTGAAATTCGAAAAAAGAGAAAGAAATTCGGCATAATTGTAAAGTACTTTAATTCGCATATGTGTCAGTAGAGAATAACGATAAATATTTGTGTGAAAATATTTTTGAGGTCTAATTATGTTTTTAGAAAAAAACTAACATCTTGCGTCCTCTGGAACATAGTGGAATTTAACGGCCGTATAAGAACATTTATGCCTAGCTAAGAGGCGAAATTTTATGTTTGCTTTTCTACATATAAATTAAATGTAGTAACAACTAACAAACATTTAGTAACAATATTCCTTTTAGTCCCATTTTGATCAACATAAAAGTACTAATATTCTTAAATAAGCGCAATTCATTTACGTAGCAAGAAATATAACATGTTTGGGGACTAAAATATTGTGTTTAATTTTAGCAGTAGGTCTAACTTGGAATATCAAAATAACTATCTACAAACCTTGTACACGTTATTTGGCGAGTCGAGATACTAATTCGGAGTTATGTCGATTCAGGAGCAAATAGCCATATGATGCTGAAGAAGGAATTGTTAACAAATATGTCGCAGAAACTTCGAGTTGAATTAATTGTAAATGTTAATAAAACTAAAATACCCATCGATTGAAGCGGTGGCTTGCATATAATAACAATAACTGATAGCATATATTAAATTTCAAGTCTAGCAACTAATTCACCATCAATAAGCAAATTGATGAACCAAGGGAATAATACATCGTTTTAGGAGATATTTGCCTCATTTAAACTTTACTAAATGATTTAATAGTTACAGCTGATCTAGCCGAAGGAGCCTATAAACTGAATATGAGAGAAATTGGCTGCTTATTGACGTCAACAATAAATTTACAATACAAGAGACATGGGCACATAAGCGATGACCTTAACAAAATTAATAAAGGTCCTGTGATTGGAATATTTTCTCATGAACAAATTTCATATTTCCAAAGTAAACTGTGTGGTATACTACTAAGTAAAGCTAGCCTGATTATTATTTCCCTACGTTATATGCAGGAATAAGGCAGTTCCGGAAAAGGTACGTGTAGCTCTTTCATAATATTTCCTATTATTTTCTGATGACTTTAGTCAAATGGTGTTTGTCTTTTTATTAAAAACTAAGGATGAAACTTATGATAGCTTTGTGCAGTTTCAATCATTAGTTGAAAATCAAAGTGACAAAACGGTCAAAACTTTGTGGATGGTTTATAATTCTATTGTAAGACATTTGAGAATCACTTTACAGATTCATGGACTCTGAATAAAAAAAACAAACCATACACACCAGAATAAAATGACCTCTCTGAACATCACAACAAATGTGTTATGGTAAAGACCAAGAGCTTGTTGGTTCATACAAATTTAGAAAAAAGATTTTAGGCAGAGTCGGTCAACCCTACAGTATGCCTATCCATTTTAAACAATAAAACAACACATGACTAAAGTACATGAGGGCAGATATTAGTAATTTGAGAATCTGTGGAAACAAGGTGATTGTGCATGTACCCAAAAAACACCGTTGAAAATGGGATAAAATATCAAGACAATACTAATTTCCAATAAAACAAACCGACAGATATGGTTTTAGAAAATATGTGGTGAGACTCAATAGTACCTAAATTTAAACAATTTTTAAATCAGTAAAAACGAAAACAGTTGATGACTTGAAAAAATGTTAACTCTTTATGCCGAAAAGATTTTGACTTTCTCGAATAGGTATAAAAAAAACAAAACTATCACTAAACTCTGATTTCTAGATTAAGGACTTAGGTTCGGTTCAACGATATCTAGATATGAGTATTGTTAGGAAAAATTGTGTTATAGTAGCTTATCAAGAACAATATATTAATGAATTGATAAATAAGTTCGATATGCTGGACTTTAAAATAATGGACAATTCCATTGAATTTAAATCAAACATTGATAAACCGACCACCTGTAATACCGATTTTCTATACCAGAGATTATTAGGAAGCCTCATATATCAGTATTAATAAGGCCTGACTTTATTTTTGCTGTTAGTTATTTAAGCTAATTAAATAAAAGTTATTCAATATGTATAGTTTTTCGAAACGTATTATTAAATATTTAAAGAAAACTAAACAATATTTTCTAAAATATGCTAGGGATTAAGTAGAATTGGTAGGATATCTAGATGCAGATTGATAGATAGACAGAAGGTCTCAACCTGATTTTGGTTTTGTAAGGTCTATTAATACTATATATTGGCAAAGTAAAAAACAAAGAACTTTTCTAGTACCGAGGCCGAGTATATGGGTCTTGTTTAAATAAGTAGAAAATAAGTATATTTGCAAAAATTTAGATTTTCAATTGTAGATTGAAATAACTGGTAATATTTGGAAGATAACAGTACATTGTGAAAAGCAAAATATTGGAATCCAATTCTTGTTCATATCAAAGGTCTAAACATATAGATATTATGTATAATTTCGTTCTCAAGTTGGTGAAATAGATGGTATTCGAAACCTTTGAATTTCTACGGCTTCTCGTTAAACAGCCCAATTAATTCATCAAATCATACACTAAATGAAAACGCGGGTTAGTGATTTTTCATAATTTAAGTTATGAACATTGGTAAATATACATCCGGGTGAATGATATTAAAACAGATATGGCACGGCGGAACAATATCAATAGTGCTGATATTACCCGTGCATTAATTTAGGGCTCCGGAAAAGACATGTCCATGAGTGGCGAGCTTTAGAATCGTGTCACAGTTTATCGATAAGGCTACAATAAAATTTTTCAATGATGAATATTTTTGAGTAAAATGAGACGATGGAATAAAATTTATATACACGTATGATGATATTTTTTTTATAGAAAGTGTAATCATGGAATTGTTGCTCTATTTATTTAAATTAGTAATCTCTTAAATTAAACTCCCCACTTAAATCGTGTTCGTTATTGATATTAATTTGTATATACTACTTATTCCAAATAATTGGTTGTTTTTGTTAGAAATTCATGATAGCCAACATATATGCTAAAACTGACTTAAATATTATTTTATTTTTCTAACTTTTGTAATATTACGTATATCACTGACTTATTTGGTGAAATATAGTATTAGAAAGTATGAGTAATGAATCAATACTTAATTCAAACTTTATTACAAAACATATAAACGTATTTCTAGCTGGAATATAAGCAGCTATTACTAAATGAGGAAAGCTACTACTTCTCGGTTAAAAAACGTATGACCTTTAGCAAATATGTTACTACAAATATTTAATACAACAATCGAATTACTTAAATTTTGAGATAAATTTAATATCACTAAAGAATAATTTTGCACGTGTGAACTTCGCCTTGTAAGGGTAAAATTTTTACATTAATATCGTGTCGAGTAAAATAAATAAAAGAAAGCCGAGCGACCGGAAACGAAAGAGATGGCGGAAGTTTGTCATCATTAAAAGTTTTACCTGTTACAAATAAATATGGCTGTTCTCGGGTGAACTCCTATTACCTCAGCGCTTTTGTACTCTGTTGCGTTTTATTTACTGTGTATGTTTATGTGTCTGTTATTAATCACGTTTATCGTTCCGACAACCTGCAATGAAACAATAGTGTATTCGTTTGGCGCTGCATATGTGTGATAAGTTTCTTTTTATTGAAGGCAACTTTGCATACAATTAATTTATCAGGGCATTATTTTAAAAATCAAAATTATAAAAGTACATGGGTGCTTTAACGAACGTCGTTGTAGAAGTAATAAAATTTAATGAACATATGTACTAATATATAACATCCCATAAAATAGTACTCATTAAAAGAGTATTCATACATAACCTCCATGTTAAAGCAAGTGCCTAGGTATATCTGTTCTATTAAATAATTAAAAAAATAATAATATGCGCGTTATTAAGTTAACATTTCGCAGCAGTTGAAGATTGCATATGTTAAAATGAAATGCACAAGAGGAAGACAGCTAAATAGTTTTTCTATTATAACGTATCTGCTATAAAAATTTAGAAACTCGTTATTATTGAGTATGTCATAACTTTTTGTTCTTTATTTCTAATCTTATCTTTTAGTTTTATAATTACATAAGACTTTTCTATTATTTTTTGTCAAAAAGGAATAAATAAATAAAGAAAAATTACGTTGGCACCTTTTTTTTAACCCAGTAAATCATCCAACGAAACTTAACTAATCAATACACGTTCTTTTTTAATTTTTTAACAAACTTTTGGAAAATTGGGTGTAGAATGACACGTTGCTAATAAGTAAGTACTTAAGTCTGATGAATAATTCGATTATATTAAAAACGTAGAATACCAGAATTATTCGTATTTTTAAACGCCTACTCAATAAAATCCCATTCGAAGAGAAGCGCGAGAAAATGTGGTCAATTAAAACATGTATTTTAAATTTCGTTTTTAATTTTTTAATAATTAAGAAGTAATTGTATTGTAAGTCAGTGGCATAGAGAAAAACGTGACGAAACTATAAGCATCACTAGAAGCTACGGAAGTCATGATAGTGAAGAAATGTTCAGTCAAATAGAAAAAATCAGTTTCTTTTCAGACAATGACGGAATTAACTGCTGTTAGAAAACATAGAGCAAAACCACTCCGAGATACCATGTTTTTTTTATAATAGGAGAACGTTCAGAATTTTGAAACTTTTAATATCTTTTAATTTCCCCTTTTTAATGCTTCGCTTTTTATATTTGTTCTGTTTATATTTACTCCGTAGATATTTCAAGCGTTCATGTCAATAAATTAAAATAGTGTATTAGTTATTTCTTACGCTTCACGTAACGATTTTAGTCTGGTCAAAAATGACATTATGATATATAAAATTTGCACGCCATGCTTTTGAGTCCTAAATTTGTAAAAACAAATATTTAATGAAAACAATAATGCAGATAGTAAACGCAGATTTACTTTTACGTCCTTACGTATATCTCTTCCTATCCTGTACTTATATCTCTTTGTTTGTTTGTTTCTAAGTCTCATGGTTTATATTTTTGTAACATCATCATCTGGATCAGCTTCATACTTCTACATCATTCAAAGACAACTAATTCCATTTCCATAGAATGTTATGGCTAAAGTGGCTACTGATTTGCTCAGGACTTCGCCCGCACAGATCTTCAATAAGATTTACATACCAGCTTGGGTTCTCGTTACACGTGAGTTATGGATTCATATATATATGTAGTGCTATTTACTATGATACTGGAGTACTGAATTTTTATTTCTAAAAAAGCACCAAGTTTCACCTGACAAGAATTATGCATTTTTTTTAATCAAAAATAACTTACCAAATTTAGAATCTGTTATCCTGTAACAGGAGCTAGATAAAAAGTAATGTGATAAACAAATCAACTTTATACATACTCACACGCGCATATCTATATATATATATATATATATATATGTATATATATATATATATATATATATACATATATATATATATATATAAAAATATATATATATATATATGTATATATATACATATATATATATAAGTATATGTATATGTGTATGTATGTGTCTGCGTGTGTGTGTGTGCTGTATGCGTGCGTGTGCTTGTGTATGCGAATATATATATACATATGTAATTTGTGTTGATTTCATATCTCTGGGTTTGAACGTTATTACAATGTACGAATAACGTGAAATTCGCATTTTCTTGTTAAATTTTGCACCTTTTATAACAATCTTTGTGCGGTATTTCAATTTGAAACATTTAAGTTCTTTCAAAATTTTAAGTTTTTTTTATTGACAAAAAAAACAGTGATGATGAATGATTTACTAGGTTTTACTTTTATAGACTTTTGATTACATTGTGCGCTTCGTCAATACCAAAATTAGCACAAGCATTGTTTACAGGTTATATACACTTTGTAAAAGTATTTAAATACTTTTAATTTAGAACAATTTATAATTTGTTTAGATACAGATGAAATTTCATTTAGATACAGTTGAAGTTCACACTATATGAAAATTATCGTTGCAATATATGGCTTTTAATTTTGAAGATACTGAGGATTTAATCGAAAACGGGAACAAGGTTTTGAAAGCAACGGTGCTGAAGTCGCGGAAAAATATTTTACTTTTTATGTGAATATCACTAAATTAATTACAGAATTATACTTCAATCATGTGGCAAAATATATATTAAAATACAGGATATGTTTTGAAACCTGATGTTATCTTCTGTTGTGAACTATCTCATAAATATTTGATAAAATATGAATGTTAAATTCATTATAATTTGAATATTGAATTTTACTGGAATTTTGTGTTGTGTAGATGAAAAATAGAAAATATTTGTGTCAGTTATTGGATAAGAATTAATATAAATATTATCAAAATGGTATGTGATATTTGTTGAAAGTAAAAAATTGCCTTAGACCTCAGGGGGCGCTATTCGTTGCTTTTCTAACTGAAACAAAATATTATTAATAATTACCTTAGCTTAACTAGCGGCTTCAATTGGAAAGATAAGAATTAATTTTTATTTTATTTCATCATATTTTTTTATTTTGATTAATTACTTTGCAATAATTAGATATGTAATATTAATGCTAAAACTGATTTTTATTAAAAAATTTGACTGGATTTATTATTTTTTTGTTAAGCAACTAAACTTCTTGCAATTTTCCTAAAAACGGTTTTGAATTCGGAACGAATATTTCTAAGATTAAAACGTTATAACATACTTACTATACAAATATACATATCAAGTTACACAGTCTTACGGATAACGGAATTTTACTTATTAACGAGAAAATCTCGCTCTTGGATAAATAGGTATTCTGTATTTATTTTTATGACACAGGCTATCTATTATTTATATCCGCACAGTCTCAAAAAGATACTTAAGTAGTAGAGATGCAACGGTTAAATAAACATAAGGTCTGATATTCTCATTTCTAATGTTCATGATCGTAAATTTAATACAACAGTAACTAATCTGATTATGTGTGTACACACGTAATCAAATTAGTTATAAAAAAATCTTTATGCTTATTATAGTTACAAAAAAAATTATTAGTTATAAAAAATCTGTGTGTTTCTTTCACAGGAATATTTTTCCTTAGATATTTAACGCACGTCGGTGTTTTATGTATGTTTAAGTGTTTATGCTAGCATAAATAGTACTCCTAAGTACCATATTACCTATATATTATACACACATAGGCATCACAGCCTCATGGTGTAAATAAGCATTTCAGGAATTGTTTAGGCACACCTCTGATCCGTTCTGATCGAGTTTGTACACCAAACGTATAAAATATTTAGTCTCTTCGTGAAAGGCAACTAATCGCTACGTTTCATCTATAACACCAAATAGTCGTGAATATCTAAACACTTTGTGAAGCAATTAGGGGTACGTACATTATCTGAGGAAAAAGTAGATTGTGAAATGAAATTTAGCATTTTAATACGTCTTAGTCTTACTCAATAACTTTTTTCAAGTATTCATGTAAGAATTAACGAGGGGATAATAAAGTACGCGGCAAATTTTCTGTTTAGTTTTATATTTCATGGGAAGCATTATTTAAAAGGACTTGTTATGAGGAAGAAAAAATGTAATTACTTGAAATTGCATATTTAAATTATTCTGAAAAATATACTAAAATTCAGTGTTCCGTTTACCCCATATTTCAGAAATTGTTTATTCACTTATAAAATGAGGTTGGTATTATTATAAAACAAGGTTTATTGCAAGTTCTAATGAAACCTTAGTTGAAGATAAGCCAAGTTTTGGAATACACCCATACAATATTTTCCACGGAAAACGACAAATCGTCCTATAAAATGAACTATTTTGCCAATGCATTAATTTTAGATATACGGACTAATTTCTACTGCTATCACTCGACAGACAAGGCTTTAGTATATCTTTCATTGTTTGATTCGGACAGTATAGAAGTCCTTCACTATTAAGATATCCTATACACTTACTAATAATTAAAAATTCTGGTCATCATAACTTTGTAGGATTCTTAAAATTCCAAAGTGCGGAAACACTTTTAATAACTCGTGGATACTTCTTGAACATATTTACAAGTCAATAGGCGTAGAAACACTAAATTTAGAATGGCTGTGAGAGTTTAAAGTCCATATGTAATTGTTATCTTGAAAATCATTTATAATATTTTATGTATAAAACATATGGCGGACTTATTGCTACAGAGCAATCTGTTTCAGTCAACCATAACAATTTGACTTAAAAAAGAGTTTTAAAACGATATCGTTTAATATTTCTTAAAATTGTAGAGAGACGTTGAAATAAAATATGAAAATAATTATTTCAATTAAAAAAAAAATTTGTTTTACTCACTAAACACTTTATATTTTACACGTATATTTTTACACGAGTATTTTACACGTATATTTTTTCATTCGACAAAGCATATCCGAAAAAAAATAATTTGAATATTCGGACATTCAGATAACATTGGCGAGTTAAAACATAATTACAAAAAATGAAGTTATTACAGAATACATGGCTAAGTTAAGTGGCAATAAAAAACAAATATATCGGTTTAAGTACCCAATCTTCTTCACTGTTTCATGTATGATAATGCCAAAGAATTCTGTGTTAATATGCATGTCACCCAGCCTAACAGCTTAGCCTAGCAGTCCAACTAAGCCTTGCAGCCCAGCTTAGCAGCCTAATCTAGCGACACAACCGTGTAATCAACCCCAACTGCCTAGCTTTGCAGCCAAGTCTACCAACTCTGTCTAGTAGCTCAACCTAGCAAACCATACCAGCCTAACTGTACTAGTAAGCCAGCCTAGCCGGAAAGCCTAGCAGTTCAACCTAACCGGGTAGCTCACTCCAAAAGCTCAGCCTAGAAACCCAGCACATCCTAGCGTCCCAGCCTAACAACCCAACCCAACCTGGGAGCCCGAGCTAGCAACTCAACTTAACAGCCTGGCCTATCAGTTCAAAAATAGCGGCAGCAAAGCCTGTCACGACCGCTTAGAATTACAAACAAATGACTTGTTACAATCTTCCCTACTTAAACAGAAATTTAGAGCACTGTAAATGCGCCATTCTGTGTGTACTAAATGAAAAAAAGGAAATACAAAAACAAAACCACACATTATGATAGAACTTATATCCTAGAAACAATAAATGGGCGATGTACAATTCACGACCATGATTCCGAATTTATTATGAGTCAAATAATAAAATTGGTCGTGGCACTTCGCCACTCCCGAGTACCCAAACCACAGAACATTAAGAAGGCTAGAAGTGTTATCTCGCAAAAATTGTACCAGAACGCGACTTTTGCACCCTCTATTTTCTAATTGGTTTGTTTTTAGCGAATCATAGCGCACTAAAACTCTATGAATGGTTGAGCGAAACAATACTGCGACACAATGAAGATTACGATTAAAATTGAACATATGATAAAAGATATCGATAAGCAACTTTGAATCTAGAAGCATAATAAAAAAAGTAACAATGAATATAAAAAAAAGAAAACTAACTCATGAAACGTTTTATTCCCTGGCTTTATTTAGATCTGACAAATTTTTTTAGACTGTGATTTTAATCATTTCATTCAAGAGAAAATGTACCGAAGTAAATAAATCTATGGAGATTCAAGCTACTCTGTGAGCAGGTTTAACAATTATCATACATTTCTTCTTCTATTAATATATAGGCAGCAAATTGACGTGTTATTTACTGTTTCATTAGGCGCCAATTCTTATTGTGCAATCGAAGATTTTTCTTGCATAGCCATTAAGATGTCTTCTATTTTATTATTTTTTTGCATGTCCACGGTTTTCTGCCTGTAGTTTTTTAATTTTTGGTGTTTTATTTTGATAATCTCTTTGTGAATGGTGATCGTTTGAAGTTAAGAATTTATATATATATATATATATATATATATATATATATATATATATATATATATATATCTAGCGTGATCTGGTTCTTCGGATACTTAGATTCCCTGAAATACGAATGTATTTAAATACACAAGTTGTTTAGTCTGAAATGCACATATTTTCAAAATTATTGACGGGATTACAAGAACAAATAAAACATGTGTAAAATTAATATAAAATGAAATGACTGGTTTCCACAATATTTCAAAATACAATTTTGAGATTTCGATAAAACAACATTTATAATATATTTTAAAACTTATTTTTACTGAACGCTTACTTATTTTTACTAAACCCCATTAAAAAATTTAAAAATATTTCATAAAATCAGACAATATGTAAACGTGCCAAAGACCTAATATTATGCGAAATTCCTACTTCACGTAGTTTTCAAGAAAAAATTGTCTGACAGATAGACAGACGGACAAGCATCTGATAAGTCAAGGGTTCCGTTTTGCCTTTTGAGGTACGGAACACGCAAAATCTACATTAAAACCGTTTTTGATATATTTATTTTATCCAAACCTGCATTATCCAAATACCCAGATTCGGAATAGCACCTAAGTGTAAAAACCGATTTCCAAAATTTTCCACGTCAATTCATGCTTCTTGAAGTGTACCGAGAAAATATAGTAGAAAACCATTTTTTCGTGCAGTTGCTTCAAGTCATGGTGGTGATCGTTTGAAGTCTCTTTTAGAGTAGGATCATATGGAAATCTAAAAATGACAAAAATATGTTTAAATTTTAAGTGTTACTGTGCAAATGCTGCTTGTAATATGCACTTTTTTTGTTGAGGGGAGAAATTGTTTTAACTAATTACACAACGATTCCATTTAACTTTTTCAGCCAACTGATTTATGATAAATAAACTCTAGAATGATTATTAACTTTAGAATTACCACAAGATAATAGACTAATTGTATAGTTCATTAAACTAAATTCTTCTTGTCACGAAGGAAGGAAGAAAATAAATGAAGGAACGGACGACATGTAGAGTCGACACGTAACTACGCTTGTTATACGCAAGCGTAGTTACGTCGTATTTTATGCATCAATTTTATCGCTACAAAAGAGGAATTAAACACTTACCGGTGAAAAGATATCCCTCCAGGGTACAGGTTCTGCGTTTTTGTGTTATACTTACAGTTAATTATTGCACAACACAGCATTATTATATTATTTCTCTCTAATATAACGCAGAGAACATCCTCAGACTGCATCACAGTGGACTGGAATGGGCACATTGCATGCTCGTGAGCAATGGCGAATAAAAACCTTTGCAATAAACTTGCTGAGGATAAAAATAAGAAGACAATTTTTAAAATTGCCAAGTTCCGATGCAGCCAAATGAAGAGCATTAAGCGTAACAAATTTGTAAGATATTCCAGCGTACTGACTGCGGACAGAAACATCCACTAGAGGCAGTTCGAATACTACAACGATCCACTCAATGAAGAGCCCTTCAGGAAACAATGTCAATTAGCCTTCAGGAAACAATATTAATTCTCTCAGGAAACAATGTCAGACCTACCACCTACCCATGTCCCCTTAGATGGAGTGACATCAGAAAAAGTTAAAAAAGTACTAAAGAAAAAGAAAAATGGTCAAGCATCTGGGCCTGATGAAAATCCTTCAGAACTTATGAAAATGGGGTGAGATGTCACCATCGCATGGCTTATTAACCTCTTTAACGTTATACTTACAGAATGCAAGATGCCTGATGACTGGAGGTAAAATAACCGTATCTCTTTCTTCAAAGACAAGGGTGACGTGGCGCAATGTTGGAACTATGGAGCGATTAAATTAACCTCGTACACTTTAAAATTGTCGAAAGGTGAACTTGCTGGAAGACTTACCAAAATAACAAAAATCACGCCTATCCAGTACGAATTCACTAGCGGTGTCGGTGCAATATATGCTATACATACTTTAACAATTCTTGCGGAGAAGTATAGTGTGCGGAAAGGACCTTCACATGACCTTTATAGACCTTGAGAAAGCCTTTGACCGAGTGCCAAAGAAACTCATATGGCATGCATTAAGATCACAACAGATCCAGAACACCTCGTAGATCTCCTGAAGAATACGTACAGTAATACCACCACCAAAGTGATGAGACCAGCTGGTGTAGGATCCAACTTCGAAATCGGAGTGGGAGTCAATCAAGGCTCCACAATGAACTCTATACTCTTCAACCTAGTTATGAACTATGTCACAGAAGACCTAAAATAACCACCCCCCTGGACGTATTTGTACCCTGATGACATAGTACTAATCAATGAATTGGAAGAAGAAAGTCGCAACCCAACGCGTGGTGCACAGTGCTGGAGAGCGGGGGGTCTAAGAATTAGCAAGCTGAAGACCGAGTATATGCACTTTAACTTTTCAGGCGTTAATAATAACACAACTTCAACAATAACCTTAGGCGGGGCTCCCCTTAGAAAAAGTAGACCAGTTTAAAAACCTTGGTTCAGTAATTTCTTCAACAGGTATAACCGCCGCCGATATCAAAAGTCGTATAAGAATAGGATGGCTGACGTGGAAAACGTTGACTGGGGTCCTCTGTGACGCGAGAATGCCAATGGCTTTAAATAGCCTGGAGGGAGAAAATTAAGAACGACACGAGGACTAGGGGATTCTTGCCAGAATTGACACAACTACGAGAAATAGGATAAGGAGGGCAGACCCCGAGAGTAATGGGACCTAACGGCACGGGGAGAAGAATATGTAATGATTAGAATATCTATATTAAATGAGAAGTTAAAATGTGAATAGAGTTTTTATTCATTTAATGCATAAATATGTAGTAAAACACTGACATAACTTTCAAACAAATAAAAAAATATATTCAAATTTTTTCTATAAAACATTCCACTGACCTTGAGAATTGCATTTTTTAAATAGCACCAAACCTCGAATAAAACTTAATTCTATAAGGTTACTAACTTCTTGTCCGCGGCTTGGCCCGCGATTCGTTTTTTTAAGTTAAGTCGAATTTTCAACCAATTTCAAAAAAGGAGTTTATCAATTCAAACCAAAAGTATTTAATATTATTAAATAGGTTGGTCTTTTAGGGCTTTTAAACAAAAGCATAATCTTTTAAAAAAGGTAAGTATACTTGTTTATATGTTTGTCCACGTATTTCTCAAAAACTACTAATCAGATTACAATGATTCAATTTTTATCGGCTTAAGTATTTTTCTTTGGAAACAGTGAAAATTTTATTAAAATCTTAGGGATAGAATCTGGAAAAAAGTTGAAATAAGTGATTGTAATGTCTTGATTTGTATCGAAGAGTATTTACAATAGAAATATTTTACAGCCCTTAGGGATTGAATATCGGACAATACTTAAATACTTGTTTCATGATTTGTGTAGTAAATTTAAGTGGGAAAAAATATTTTTTCCCACTTAAATTTAGCCATCACTTTTCATCCCTTTAGGCGCTGAATCTCAGAAAATGCCAGAATATCTGTTTTATTATTTGTATGGATGAGCATTAATACCAAGTTTTAAGTAAAAATTGCCATAGAAATATTTTACCCCGTATAAATTTAGCCATCTCTTTTCACCCCCTTAGGAATTGAATCTCGAAAAATGCTAAAATTTTCGTTTCATTATTTGTGTTGAAGAGTATTAAAAACAAGTTTTAAGTAAAAATTACTATAAAAATATTTTTTCCCTTATAAATTTAACCAAACCTTTTCACCATCTTACGGGTTGAATCGCGGTAACTTCCGAAATACATGTTTCATGATTTATATTGAAGAGTATTATTACCAAGTTTCATGTAAAAGTTTACGACAAAAATATTTATCCACTACTTTTTACCTTTTAGGGGAATCTCGGAAAATGTTTAAATACCTCCTTCACAATTTGTGTTGAAGAGCATTAATACCAAGTTTTAAGCAAAAATTATCACAAAAATGTTTTTTGAGTATTTTTCCTGTACAAACTTTTTCACCCCCTTAAGGTCACCTAAAAGGGATGAAAAGGGTGGTCTAATAATGATGAGGCTTTTTTATGACACAGGAGACGCTAGTTTGAATTTTAATTTCTTTAGTTGAAAAGTATTTCACAATGCATATCACTGAGTTACTTATAACATTAAAGTGATTTAAGATACGCTTTTTTATTTTGCTAGGAAAAGGAATATCTATTATTTCAACATTGTATTACCAACTTTATTGAGTTGTTAACGACTATCAATTCAGCTACAATTTTCAATCTATGAAGTTCCACTTTACGATACAATTCACTAACCACAAAAATTGCAGTTTTTAACATATGAGTATACATGTACTTGTTTAAATTTGTAATATTCAACGTATATGCAGATTCTTCCTTTTATGGTTCCTTAACAAAAACGGTAAAAATTGGATATGCTATTGTGAAGCCCCCTCCCAGCAAGTCATATGTTTTGAAGATGCCCATCGATTTATCTTTATTGATAGTTCCAATTTTTAGAAATTTAATGAAAATCATTGGATGTAAAAGTAATAAAATCATTTATGGGGCAGCAAAAAAAAAATTGAGTGAAAATATATAATTTACAAAAAGTTAAGTACATGTCAAATTCAGTCAAGTTTAAACTTTGCAAAATACATGAAAGATATTTGTGAAGTAGATTTATAAGAACATTTAATTCTTAGACAGAATTAATAAGTCTGTGGAATCCCAGCACTTGTCAGTTCACCACCACTGTTAACAATACTAAAAAAAAACGAAATAAAAATAAAGGCTAGATAACTAAAATATGTCCACGAAAAATGAAACCAAAAATCAAGAAATAGGTTTTCCTTTCACTAAAAATATTTTGCTACTTAATCGTGAAACCATAATCGACCTACAGTTTTCAGACTTCTAGATGCACATGAATGACTTTAATTTATTTATACGTCTATCACTGTTTACTCTAAAATGCACCGTTGCTAATAAGCACAAAAGTTGGTCTAACAAAATTTGTAAGCCTCCTCTGGTTATACGTTTCTTGATATGAAACCATCGAGAATTTTAACTAGGCTGAATTACGACCATTATGCGACCAATCTTAAGCTCGTGTGTATAGTATGAAGCAATTCGATATAGTCAAGCAGATATCAATAAGTAATAATTCTAATACATTTGTATGCACTTAAACATTAGAAAACTAAACGCCGCTTACAGTTTTAAAACTCATTAACAAATATTTATAATTAAAATGAAAATCTGTTTCTTACTATTTAATATCATTTCCGTACTTAATTCGGCTAATGGACATATTCGGGATAAAAATATATGCTTGCACACGCAAGCATATTTTTTTATATCTTAACATAGCGCAAATAAATTAACAGAAAAATGAGATATTTTAAACTCCACATTTTGAACATAATTTTTGACGTCATATAAAAAAAAACACTACTTTTTCCAGAACTTTCTTAAAATATCTTCCTATATCTACCTTTACTACTAATATCTACCTTTACGGAGCGAATTTTCTTTTTATACTATTAGCTACTTGTGATGGTCTAACCAAACCAAAGTAGTTATTCACTCGTCTGCTCACTCTTGCGCTTATCTTTACGCTACACTTGATTTATGATTTATTTTCTCTAACGATTTTTCGGATTTCCCCGAAGTTTGAAGTGTTAACTACCTGGATTAGTGTTATTACGTAAATTGAACATCTTGATAGCACATATGCAGGTATGCCGGTAATTTTAATATGTAGAAATTTGGAAAAAAAATTTGTTGGTAAAATTAATGGATCACTGAATTACTAAATGTTTCGCTATTTTAAATTTCCAAACAAAATCGTCACATTTTTCTTGGCGTGTGTAATTCGTCATGACTTTTTTAACCAAAAGCCTACGCGGAAATGCGTAATTATTATGTTTACGCGAAACTGAACTCCTCTCTCTGACTGAACTCTGAGGTGAGAAACAAAAATTATGTATTTATTTATATTTTTATTTATGTATTTTAATGTGTCTAATTGATACACATAGTGAACTTGTTGTTGTAAGAGCAACCTTTTACAGCCAACTAGATTACCAGTCCAACCCTCTTCGACGAGCGGCCGGGAATCGAACCCGAGTCTCCGCGGTGCACCACGCCCTCAAAGGACATATGCCTTGAAATCAATCCAATACATCACGGTAACGACGACTGAACAGAGCATATATAATTCGTAGAAATAGTCCTCAAGTAGTTCCCTGACCTTAAAACTTCATAATGAAATGGATCCGTTGTTAAGTGTCAAAAGACTAGAACGCCAAACTAAAGTCCCAAATCTTAGATAGTATTAAATTACAATAATTGGAACCCAAAAATTATGTGTGAAAAGTACCTTTCTGTTGGAAAATGTCGAGAAGAGGATGAACCCAATTTCCAACTTCCAAAAACCACCTAGTATCAATCTTTAGTTTGGCTACCAAACACATAGCTAATTGATCACATTTAGAGTTTTCAAATTAAATTTACAGAAGTGTTTTTTAGAAGAATTATTAATCTTGAAGAATTATTAATGACGCTGATTTTTGAAGAATTAAAAAACATTTTTTTATGCATTGAACTTTAAAAATTTAAGAGCTGCTAGGTTTTTGGCTTCTGAAAAAGTTGTATTGCTTTAATTTAGCATACTACCTTAACCAGTGCATTCATTAATACCAGACGAGAGTGTTGAATCGAAATAATTTAAAAGAAATACGTAAGTTCAATTCATATTTCCAAATAACATCTTTTAGTGTTATGCAAATGGTATAAAATAATGACGGTCATAATTTTGAGATTACACGTAAAATTCAAGACATGTGTGTACCAACAACCTTAATTTTTACATATTTATTTCATGAGATATGGAAAATAATCTATCCCGTTGATTCAATGATTCAAACGAGTTTCTTACACAACGCGAAATAATAATTCCATGGTTGCCATTAAAAGACTATAACTCTAATTATATGTGCACAAAATAGTTAGAGTATTTAGTAACACTTGAAAATATAAATATTTTCTAGTGTTACTTGATATAAATCAATTATTGAAGTTAGTATTAACATATAATTATATTATTTTCTATATACTAAACAAATAATTCTATCGTATCTCGTTTTATTTTATAAACAACATATTTCGTATTTCCTTTTAAAATGTTAATACTTTCGGTTCAAAAATGTCCAAGGACGGATGTTGAGTAACAATATCGTTATGCAATAGGCACATTCGGATTATGGGGTTATAAAAAGAGGTATAATTGTTTTAAATTTAAAGTACAAATAACTTCCAGTACGAATATGATATACGGGATCTGAGTCGAATCTTGAAGTTGAGTAAAGAGAGGAGATAGTGACAATCAACATGGGAATGTATGATTTTATATAAATATAGTAGATCAGCGTATTTTCTTCGTGCAGTTAGTGATGACAAATTAAATCTCGGTAGTTGGATTTCATAGGATCCATAATTTCGTCCAAGATGAAGTCAGAATTAATTTCTTTGTGTGAGTATAATTCCTTTTTTTAAATAATATATAATTTTAAATAATATTGTTTCTTGAGGCAAAAAAAGTTAACTGTGCCAACTTTGTCTTAATATAAAAGTCAAGCAAAGAGAGTTGGCAAGGGAAAGACACCAGCGAATGGACACCGGCGAAGGAGACGCGATTAGGGATGTCCAAATTGGCCCCGTCGTTTCTTTAATAGCGCTAGGTCTAATTGCAGAAGTCCTATCAAACGATTCTGCCCAAAAAGTCAATCGAAGTAAACAACGTGTGTAATATAATCGACATAAATAAATGTACGATTAATCTTTTATTTATTGTGTTTAACAGGGCACCGAACATTTTTAGATTGATTTATTTAAAGTGAATTTTATTCGAATTTCTACTATTTTGCAGAAGCAGTATTACAGACGAAAGTAATTTGTAATTTAATCACCTTTAATATTACAAATTGTAAAATTAATTTAAGGACCTTTCCATATATTTTATTTTCTTTCTGGTGGCATGCATAAATGTGTGGACATTTAATAATAATGTAATAAATATACAAAATATTTGTGATATTCATGAATTGACATTGAATTAATTAATCGATGATTTCAGACGGAAGAATTAAAAAGAATGCATGAGGAATCAGACATGGAAGAGAAGACAAGCTCTATGAAAACCACAAGGAAATTTTGTTAAGTCAAGCTCAGGAAGCGACGGCTTGTATTGAAGTTGCAAAGAGAAAATTGAGAAATAAATAAAATACCTTTCTAGATTATTAATTTTTTACTTAGACATCTTTATTCTCTTTTGTGTTTTTAATTATTGTTTTTTTTTCTATTTCGTTTTCATTTTTAAACATTAATTAACACGTTCACGTAACACGTCCTTTGAAACATTTGGAACCTAAAAAATGTTAATGTTTAAATTTTGATCTTACACAAAAATGGTGACAATTATTTACTAATTATTAAAGTCGTATTTATGTTGTCAAGCTTTGTTAATAAGGGTCTATAAATAAGAGATTGGTAAAACAAATGTTCAATGAAATAGTAGTGTTAAACAAAGAAATATAATTGTCATATTAAAACCCTATGGGAGAATGGTTAGTATTATTTAGTTTAGACTAACTCAATGCACGTTTTTTTTTATTTACGGGCAAATCAAACAGTATATTCCATTTTAACAACAGAATTTTTATTTAATATATCTTCTGTCATCATTTGTACTCGAATTCAATCTGTTAGAACACAATATGTTTTTGCAAGTATTTTTAAATTACCAATTATGAAGAATAAATACATATTGATAAATACCTAAATTAAAGCAGTCACTGGGTTATTTCATCTAGTCCAAACTAACTGAATTCCCATTTTTACATTCTGGCTATAGATAAAGTGAACCATCCAGTGCAAACTCATTTTAATGCACATTTTAATATTCTAGCTATACAGGTAAAGCGAAACATGTCGCTAGTCAGATTGAATACTAATAAATAGCTTTTCAAAATACAATATATATTTTTGTAAAAATTTAACAAATTAGCAAATATAATAAATAAGTATTAATAGCTTCCTAAATTAAAGCAATGTTAATGCAATTTATCCCTGATTTATAATTGATGCTATTTTCCTGTAGATACATATAATGATACAAGTTTTGTGGATACAAATATCTGTAATATTATCTATACATTTGAAAATGAATTGTATGTTTATTAATGTTAGAGGGTTGAGATATTACAAATAAAAATGTCCAAAATAATATAGTTTTCAAACCTTTTCAATACATATAAATATCAGTTATAAGTGATTTTATTCCAGTTGATGAAGAATTAATATAAATCAAATAAATATGAATAAAAGTCTATGTATAAATATATATACACACACACACACATATATATATATATATATATAAACTCTTTTGCAAAAAAACGGGCACTTATAGGAATACACCACATCAGAGTTATTTTATTATGATTTGATGCATTTTATATGGCGATATGATGAGAATATTGTTATTTATTATTGAGATATCGTTTTTATCTACTTCAGTCATTAAAAATGCGAATAAATAAAAAAACGATGTAAAGTCCACAGACGAGCGTTTTCCATACTTATTTCATACATTCAAAATGACTAAAGTTTATTTTTGAATATTTTTTATTAATTTAACTTAAAATTTAAAAATTTAGTAACGAGTATGGCCTCTTCTGAGTATGGCCTCTGCTAAAATCAATGCGCTTAATCTGTTAGGCGTGCTTTCGACGGCGTTTTTTATAATTTCCTGAGGAATATGTTCCCATTCAGCGACAATCACATTTTGAAGAGCCTGAATGTTTTCTAGAGCTGGTTTTACTGCTCTGACGCATCGTTTGAGATTATCCCATATGTCTTCTATCGGATTGAGCTCAGGACTTCTAGCTGGCCAATCTAAACGACGAATTCTAGCCTCCTGCATATACAAATCAACGTCTCTAGAGCGGTGGGCGCGAGCGTTGTCGTCCATAAAAATGGACTCACCTCCAACTGCTGTTAATGCGAGTTGGGCATGAAGAATAAAAACCTCTGTTATGTACCTTTGCGCATTAAGTGTGCCATTTTCAATAGAAAATAACTCGGAATGGTCATCTGAGTTCATACCAGCCCAACATATTACGGAGCCTCCACCGTAAGGGGTGATTTCCTCAAAGCACACTTCTGCGAAGCGTTCTCTAGGCCTTCGTAAGACTCGCCGATGTCGATCCTCAGCACTTCAACACTCAGCAGATTCAACACAATGAAACACTATTCCATTATTGTTGAGTCCATGACGAAAAATTTTGAGCGAATCTCAGTCTGGTAACTCGATGCTCACGGAGCAATGTAGGGCCCCGAGCTGGGCAATAGCTACGTATATTGACGGCCTGAAGTCTCCTTCCGACTGTCCATAGGCTTACTCGTGTACCTCTGATGTCCTCGAGGTTCTGTTTGAGATCCACGTACGTAACTTGACGATTTCGTAGCGCTTGACTGACTATGAAGCGGTCGGTCCGTGGCTCAGTGCACCGTTTTCTTCCAGAAACGGGCCTTCTATTGACGGAGCTCGTTTCTTGGTATCGTTGCCAGGTTCTTTAGACGGTGGCACGGCTCACATTATACTGCTGAGATACATAACATTGGCTACAGCTTCTTCAAGCAGCGCAATAATTTTACTATCTCAACGTTTTTTCAACCATACTGAGAACAGCAAACAGAAGTGAACTAATGCAGCAAAGAGCAGAAATTTCATTAAAATTTATTGGTTAAAATTAAAAAACCTAACAAATGAAAAAGAACATGAAAGTTGGATTTCATATACCGCCAAAAAATACGTTTTTGTCAGTGAAAGAGAATTTTCATTCATAAAGAATAAATTTCAAATTTAGAACGTATGTTTTTATGTGCCAGAATACACCATACCAATTATAATTAATACAACGTCTTAATAAATAATATTTTGTTAATAATATGACAAAATCAAAACCGCCCGTTTTTTATGCAAAAGTGTGTATATATATTTATATATATATATATATATATATATATATATATATATATATATATATATATATATATATATATGATTTCACTATCATAAGAGATGCGTTTATTTATCCTCTTTACCTATTTTATACATTCCAAGGCAAATGTACTTAAGTAGTAAACTCCAGTCGCGAGTGGGAACTGACAAAACCATTTACAATTTTTACAATTACATTGACATTTACAATTTTTTTTTAACCAATGCAAGGAAAACATTACCATTCCCATGAAGCTTCCCCCATTGTCTAATTAGAATTCATACGTTTTTACAGACGAAAGGAATTAACTAAATGAAATGAAATTTTATTTTAGTTGTACATATTGTTTTTATGTTTAACTGGCTAAAAGATAAATGATTTTAATATAGTTTCGGGGTTTCTTCTCAAAATACAGAAAATAAATATTTTTTCTGGAGTCCATATAAGGATGAAATATTTATAATGGGCTTTTGTCATTATTCAATCTTCTAACTTCTAATCTGTTTGACTAAAAAAACGTGTAATTGAACATAGTGATCGTCCATAAATTCTTCAAATATCTCGCATATTGTGGACTAAAAAAGAATCAGAATAACGAATTTATTTTGAATATGCTGAAACTCCAAATTCATTTTTTATGGAAATTATTTAGTGACGCACTGGAGACAAAGTTTATTAATACGTAAGGAAAGAGGAGAATTTTGATAAATATATCTTCAGGTCACTGATTTATTGGTAATTATAATATAAGATAATCAATATAAATTTTCCATATATTTATATTTTTCCATGGCACATGCAAAATTGTTGAAGTCATTCTACGTATTGATACAAATCTTTTCATAACGTACATAAAACTGAAATATATCGAACTCGATATTTTATCTGACATTCTAAGAGGTGAAAATATATATAAATTGAACAGCCTCTTTTTTGACTGTATCAGATTTTTCTCTTAAATATTTAGCCCCGAATTGCAAAAAAATCTCTAAATTAAATTCTTTAAAGCAGGTAAGATAGCTATTATTAAATGACATATTTTATTTTACAAAACATAGGTTTTGTAAAATTAGTTGGAGACAATGCAAAAAATCTATCAATCTACATTTTTTTGTACAGCAGTGTATAAAGCTCGTATCTCAAATTGGTTTTACAGCTAAAACCCATCTCTTTAAATGTCTGCATGTAAAATAAAATGTAAAAGCTATTCAAAGCAGTCCGCAGTGGGAAAGAAATACATCAGACTTTAAATCAAGAAAAAAAATGTTAAAAGTCTTGTTCAAGTCCATGACTTTTGGAAGGAATACTTAGGTGAGGTGTTAATTCAAACTTAATGATGGTTGTGATTCTAAAAATGAACTATGACGATGGGGATTGTCCTAAGTATGTCGTTTAATTATATATTGACGCTTTCACAAATATCAATACTGGAATTTTGTTTAAGCGCTAATTAAACGAAATAAAAATGTTTGTCCTAATTTTTCCAATTTCATTTAAAATGACAAAAATTAATTTACGTAGCAAAGAATACTTTTTATCGCCATTTGGAATCATGATAAAGCTGTAAATAATTCAAATATGTGTTCACAGTTTCGTCAGTATATTCAGATTGTTATTCTTATTAGTGCCCTCAACAAAAAAACTACACGTATGGTAGCTACGATGGATAAAACAGTATACCTAGTTCTACACTATGGTTTCATTCTGTCAAAAAGTATTTAAAAAATAGGAGTTTTTATTCGAGAATGCATAAGTAAAAGAAGGGCAATGTTACCTATTCATATAGATTTTAAATTTTTATTTCCACTCAAATCAACATAAGTCGAATGCCATTGGAAGCTTATATTAATCATCCGAAAAACATCCATGAGACGAGAAAAATGATCCTCGACCAATTAATAACTGTGGTTTAAAATTAGTGTAGAAAGCTAACAAATTTTTGAAACTGGTTACTAATGGTGTAAAATCAGGATAAATATATTGAATATATTTGGCGTTAATTTTGTAGAAATTCATTATTTACAATTAAATGAAACTACGTGATGTAGTATTATTTCTACTTTCTATAATTTCTTCACCACGACCTAGGTTTCGTTGTATTACAACATCTTCAGGTGGGATATTAGCAAAGGTGGGATATCTTTCATTCTACTATCATTTCACTCTGGCTCCTATTTTAAATTCAAATATGGCCATATTGACGTTTATTGACTTTAGAAATATTGAAATACACACGCTTAGGTATTTGCTGTTTAGTATTTTTAGAAAGTTTGTTTTGATAAGTTATAGTAAACGTGGTTGTGATAGCATAAAATACTATCACTGTAGATGGGAATGCAAAAGGAGTACAGTGAGATGCTATTAGTATACTATGACGATCATATTGTAGAAATCTTATGAACATAGCCGGAAATCTATATCTACAACTTTCCTCGACATTTTATTAGAAAACTTCAGCTTTTTGTATATTTTATAACAAATATATAAATTTTTCAAGGCATGCTTATTACCTACTAAATTAAGTCTTTATGAGAAATTGAATGTATATACACATTGTGCATACCAAATATTATGTATACATGAACATAAAATTGAAATAACGAAAAAAATTAATTAATTGCACACAATATCCAGTCAATCTTTGAATTTAGTATATATGTAACAATCTACAGGAATAAGGCTAATCAGTAAATACCACTAAATGTATTAAGCATCATATATTAATTATAGATGAGAAATATAATTTTTGAATTAGATTTAATGACAATCCTTCATAAGTTAAAGTGATAAAAAGGATGCTTTTATGAAATCGCTCATTTTTCTGCTGTCATGTTTCAACCGGTTTTATTTTTTTATTTTTTTAGGCAAACAAATTCAGTTGGTCTTGCTAGTTAGCTAGTTTTCCGATGGAATTTAAGTTGTGGAAATAAATGATATTTAAAAATAAATATGGTACAAGTATGGAATAAAACTATGTTCCTTTTTTCAATTTTTGTACAGTTTCAATTTTTGCGAAGGGCTCGTTCTAAGAACACACTTATTCAATTGTAAATTGAAATTGTGAGTAAACGTGATTGGAGTGACGTTTTAGGTTTATTATTAATTTGTAATCGAAAACAATCAATTGCAGGTAAAAGTAAACTTGCAATTTCCAGGGTACTTTTAAAATTGTTTAACAACTTATCAGACATTTAACCAAATTGATTTTTCAGATATGTCTATGCGTTTTATAATTCAATTCGTTATTTAAGCCATATTTTGTTCAGTATTATTCATATAAAATTTTATAGTCATCCCAATACCTTTAACGCGGTAACCCACCTTGTGAAATCCCTCGTAGAAATAAAAATTTATTTGAGAAATAATTTTGAACAAATCTACTTAGTAGGACAGACTATATAGCAAAGATACATAATAAATTCTACACTAAAAGATAGTTTTCTGTGAGCGTTTTACTTAATTACACATAATTTGTACATATACACATAATTTTTTTTTAATTGTTAAAACGTAGCAACACCCAATATTTACTTTTAAACTCTTTCGTTAAAATTTAGTTACTTTCTTTATTTTTTTTTTAAATAAGGGAGATATAGTAATATGCTATCCGTTTTCATCTTCCTTAATTAACCAATAAACATTCGAAGTTATAAAGCGATCATAAAATAACATTGCATAGCGACTACATAAAACCCAATAAAAACATTTTGAGGATATTATTTGACATACGATCGAGTCTTATATTTGCAAATCTTCCCATTCCGGTAGGGTAATATATTTCAAGTGATATTGGAACAAATATTCACACGAAGACCTGGCGGTACTTATTAGGATTACCATGTGCATTTGATAACGGAAGTCTCGCTCCTTCTCACCATTAGCACTACACGTTCCTTTATTTCGCTAATGGTATCCAATAATGTTTTTGTTGGTAGATACATTATTTTTTGCGTCGAACCTTCCTTTAAGCAATATTATACCTTATTTCACTTCTCGTTTATTTAAACATCCTTGGCTCCACATTATTGAGATAAAATGTAATAAAAAATCAACGCAGTGAATATTATTTTTCATTTCCTTGTTTAACACGTAAAAATAGATGTTTCTTTTCACGTTATTTTTCATGGTGATCAAATTTTTTAAGTTCTGAAGCGCTCAGTGTATGGAAATGGTATTTACGTGGATTTCAATTTCAGCATTCAATATTGGGGAATGTGTGTACATATTTAAAATATATATATATATATATATAAATAAATGTATATATATATAAATATATATATATATATATATATAAATAAATGTATATATATATAAATATATATATATATATATATGTACAATAACACGAGGAACCGCGAGCAATTATGACCGGCAGTCCTGGAAAACGTCTACTCAGCAGAAAACCCTAGTCTGTCGACTGTCCGGAATTTATATAGTGACTGATGAAGTCACTAGAGAATCTTCTTCTTTTCCAATAGTTCTTAATTTGTGTCTCACTGAAGATATGCGCACGTGTATGTATATGAATAGAATAGACGCGTTTGTAAAAAGTATTTTTACTGTAAACTTCACATCACTTCATTTTTTAATTTTTCAATAAAATCTTAGTGTATTGATATCGTTTCTCAGTTTATAATATGAATTAGTCAAATGTATTCAATTCCATATTGGAAAGAATACAGGTACACGTAATTTTTTATAAATTATATGAATAAATTTCACACAATTTCCATGATATTGAAGGTATCGTTGTTTTATTTAACTTATATTCTGTAGTATTTTTTTAAAAAATGCAGTCATTGTGTCTCCGTATGAAGCTCTATCCTCATGTCGGAGAAAACATTAAAAATACTTGAAAGATTTTTGTTTTACAAAATGTATGGATCAGATGTAATTCTATTCGCCTTCGACTGGTATTACTTTTGATTAGGTATTTTTTTTTTAATTATTAAATCATTACGTTAACAATTCTTCGGATTTGAGTTCAATAGCACTTTATACTCGTGGCTGCTAGGTTAGACGTTGTTCATATTTTATTTCACCTGCCTAGAAAATATCCTACAGAGTTCATCTATATTTTATGCGCTCTCGTTTTTTTTATTGCAATACTGCGAGATGCACCCAGTTTATATATTTTTTTTCACTCCATTGACCGCTTTATAGATGATGTAATGGTGTTGTTTAACAATTCGTAGCTGATCACTAGATTATATTTATTTAAATTGCTGTTTGTTTCTCTCTTATTCGTTATTGTTAACACTTTATTCTTTATTTTATAATCTTCTCCACTTATTCTCTTCTGCATGACCAATGCTTTAGGTAAAATTGTAAATTGGGCAAGGGGTTCAAATAATTTAATTAATTAATGCACGTTCATGTATAGACCTGCCATAGCATTTTTTCTTACAACACGTTGAATGTTGAAACTTGGCTTAGCGATAAAATCTATTAACTCGCTAAAACCTATCAATGCGACATTTGTTAGCTTTATATATGAAGATGAATTATATAAAAACAAAATCTATTTTGTTAAAAATTTAAGTATGATAATCTTAGATATATTGATGAAATGTCCAAAAAACATGAATCCGTTCCACTCCTATATTTGCGAAATAGTTTAGTGAAATATCCAAAAAACTCGCTGATAGGTTTTTTGGCCATTTTATGCTGATTTGAATTCAACACTAAATATTTCTTTGTAGGGACCATGAATTTAAATATAGTCCCTGATATCACAGAAGCATTTTTGCGAAAGGAACCTAACACTGTTATGATACCACGAGAACGCACATTAAGAATTAAGTTGAGGTGAATAAACTATATGGTTGAAGAAAGATAAAAGGAAATTAATGGTTTAACTTCAGTGATTCGTCGATACGAAGTTTAGAACATTTATTGGGGTCGTTAAGAGATACATTTTATGTTAATGAAAATGAAATAGTAGTTCTAAATTTTCATCTAACTGACTTACTAAAACGTCAATTATTGTTTAAAAAAAGAACCACTGTTTCAAAATCAATGTACTCCAGAATGGCAAGCATATGGTTTGATATTTAAATTTTATTCACCTGAAGTCTGCAGGTATGTTAGACAAACATTTAATTGTTCGCTGCCATATCCTATAACTTTGCCAAAGTAAAAGGAAAATCTTGATGAAAGTCCTGGCTTTACATAGCAATCATTTACAGCTTGGAAATAATGACAGAAAAAAGTAAGCACAAATTTATATACATGCGTATATTGTATGAGATGTCTGCGACGCAAGCACTGATTTAGAGATTGCGTGAGCGAGGCTAAAGAAGCTCTTGTTTTTTCAGCTGTAGATATCAACGCAACTTGGAAGCTTCCAGTGGCATATTTTTTTAGTATATAGTGTGAATAGTAAACATAATCCGTCCTTAGTATTAAAACATTTTGAACTTTGCCATAATCATATTCCTTACCTTCGGCAAATATCCAGCAAATAAATTGATGACAGAAAAGGTAGGTCGTTTGTGGGAACGTAATGAACTTGAAACAAATTGTGCACGCCCTGTTTCATCAAGGGACATTTGCATGTTTCTAGACCCAAGCCATGTGCTTAAATAAGTTAAAAATACTGTCGAAAGGAAGAAGAACTTTATGGACCATGAAGGTTTGCAAATAAAATGGAAGTGTTTATAACAGTTAAACCTTCTAGAATTTCGGAAAACCATATTTATTTTCATAGACAAAAAATAAAAGTGTCAGTTTTAGCAACAGTATATACGATGTTCTAATTTTTTGTCAAAATAACTTAAAATATGAAATTTTTTCCAATTTCAAATAAGTAATTCCCATCGACGACTGTAAATTCGTATCGTAAATATTTTTGTCATGAATTGATTAACAGGAATATACATCAATTTGATTTTAAGAAATCATATATTAAAGCAAATAGACACACTCTAATTAATTTTCGGAATTTCCGCAAAATCCTACTTGATCAACTCGAATACGCAGAAATTTACTAATAAGAAAATTAGGTTTGTCGATTTTGTAATTTATATAAAAAGTGTCCAAACCATATTCCAAAATGTAATAAAAAACTACCAAATTTCAAAGTTCAAACTCTTTTATAAAATACGCAAGGACCACGTAGAATTACTTTTTTCCAAAATCGAATTAAATGGCCCCCGTGCTAATAAAAATCGGGCAGCATGAAAAGTGAGGGCTACTGCGAACGCAAACATATTTAGGCACCACGTGGCATTTGGGGATAATCGGCGAGCAGTGCGGTGCGCGCGGCAGTTAGTTGATATTTGTCAGTTGGTGGAGACGGACGGGTGTTATTAGTGCGGAAGAAATGAAAACCACGCATATGTCGACAACACCGCGCATTCTCGATTGCAAATGTTTTTAAATTCATATTTCAAATAAAACACAGTGTGAAAATTAATTTGTGTTTATAATAAAAATAAAAATATTTTTCCAGCTTCTGCGAGCGCAACCCGTCACAAACATGTTTACGCACCACGTGATTTTCGAGGGTAATCAGCGAGCAGTGCGGAGCGCGCGGCAGTTAGTTGATATTGGTCAGTTGGTGAGGACAGACATGTATTATTGCGGAAAGAGGGAATCCCACGCGCATGCCTAGAACACCGCGCATTCTCGATTGTGATTGTGTTTAAACCCCCTAAAAATGTTAACTTATACTGAATAACAAGAAATACAGTGCATCAATCTTGATGCACTCCTTTAGCGTAGAGAGGAAAAATTCAACATTAGAGAAAAAATTCAAAACTAAATGGATAAAATTATTGAATTGGGAGGTCTAGAATAGTAAATTCAACTAAAATATCATAGCGTACATTGCCGAGTACTTTTGTGTAGATAATTTTATCGATTCACTTGTTAGAGGTAAAAATGAAAATTCCATTTTATACAAAGGATAAAAGAAAACTTATTTATTCATTCCAAGATGTAATCGATATTTGTATCATATATGACAAATTTGGAAATAAAGTTATATCTCAGAGTAATAGAAAATTACTGTAATCTGAAATCTTTTAGTGCTCAGAACATGTTCGATACTTTGAATATTCATTAATTAGATCAACTTTCCCCAGCTATGTAATTAGGCTTAATTCGTTAACCTGCTGAGTTCACTTGTGGTCAACATTAACTTTTCCTACCAGTGGAAATATGCCATCGTATAATAAATTAATAACGACTACATTAGCTTAAATATTCAAGAAATATATTGTCCGAAAAACTGATTTCTTAGTAACCGTCAAGCTCCACAATGAAAACCCGTTTTATTCTATTGGGGCCTCAGTTTTATTCCCCAATATACGTGCCTTTTGTTTTACGCTTAATTTAGCTTGTTTTTAGTCAAGTATTTGATTTTATGTGGATATACAAACAATAAATTACGAACAAGGTTAGTTTATTTTATTTTATCTTTAACTTTTTCTTCTGTTTAGCGCTGAAATTTAATGTTTTCAATCACGTTCGACTTCTAATTTAATAATTACGAAATTGGCAGATTTACGCACTGTAGATCTATTATGAAAACGGTTTTAGCAGTTTATTAATGAAATATTCTTTGTTCATTTATTGTTCGAATTTGTTAAAATTTCTAAATTTCATTACCTAAATTATTCAACTAAGCATATTGCAGAAACGTAAATAAATAGTTAAAGATAAAGGATGTTTTAAGACAGTGTCGTGTTAAATATCATTTATTTACTACTGAACCTTATAACTTACTGGATATATCTGAAAATTTTGTTCCAAAGTCAAGTTATGATCCTAATAAAGAATCAATAGAGATATAATGGATGTAAACAATATTTACTATGAGATGACTGATGATGTAAATATAACGCCACGGACTGATCCATCAAGTACTTTGATTACAGAAAAAGTAGATAATTTTTTTCTGATATTATATTTTACTCCAGCACCACACATGACGACATACCTTTTAATCACTTTCATTCCATTACAAACGGGAATCTGATTATAGTACCATCACAAATTGAAATAGAATCACAAACAACAAACACTTTGACCTAAGACCACATAAATTGCTCCAATACGAATACAATTCAAACATATTATATTATATCCACATCAAGCTATTCCCAAGAAAGAATAAATAGATACAACACAAAGCATTTTAATTTCAAACAGACCTAAATAAAAATATACCTCAGGTTGTATCTAATCCGCCGATATCAGATGATAGTGACACTGAAAATAAACTTGTGCCTTATTCTAATTCAGACACAGACTCGCTTATTAAAACAGATAAGAGTAAGAAACGGAAAAAAATCATTTTGATGTTGATAAAAAAGAATGGCTTAGTAAAAAAATAAACGAATAAGAGAAGGGAAAACATTTTTTTGGAGTGTGAAAAAACAAGACTGTTGGAATTTTAATAAACCTTAAGAAGTACGTTCAATTAAATCGAGATATTCCTGTAAGATTGGTAAACACAGTACTTTAAAATATGAAACACTAGATGTATGTGTGTGATGTGTGGATATGTGTGATGGGTTTCTAATAAATTCTGGACTTTTAATTGGGGTAACAAAGACCCTAATTAACAAATGGACAACAAATATTCCAACCGTCCGGCTACGAAATCAAAATACTAAATTAATGAGAGAGCTATTGACTTTACATTTTATTTGAACTGTATGAACTTAAATTTTACTAGATCTTATCGAGAATTACAAAAGAAGAAACTTAAAAAGACTTCTTCAAAAAAAAATTCTGACCCGTCGTGGAACGCATGGCAAATATGAAACATTTAAATTTTTTATATTTTCGTGTTGATATATTTTTATTTAAACAAATTTAAAAGGAAAAAGTTAATATTCATACTGTTTATAATAATAACATATTACTTTAATGTTATTATGTAATTTTTTTTAAATAATTTACCACAGAAATATTTCTAAATAATCTCTTGCAAAATATTTTTAATGTTATAATACCCTCAGCCAACAAGACGCGAAGCTATCCGAATTAGTTGGAAAGAGCCAACAAGACGCATTTAACTAAAAATATTGAAATATTGATATTAATGTGTACGAATCGTTGGAATTTTCAGGAAGGGTGCAATCAAATTTTTTGAAAGACAAAATCTTTTAATATTTACATTTTACGAAACATAAATGTTTTTATTTCAATTTGGCTCATAAGTTTAACAGGTGGCCAAATTATATAAATTAATTATGGGACGAGGGATATTTACACATTTGTGTCATCGAGAGCTTCAGAGATTTAATTCTTTGTGACGGCAAAATTAATCTAATTAAATGTCTGCAAAATGCGAGGTTTTCAAAAATTTCGTTAAAACAAAAATATTTTTAAGACATTTAACAAAAATATTGTGAACAAAAATGTCTTCTGAATTATTGAAACCAGTTAATTATAATATTTAAATCAGTTTATCAATTCAACGTTTAGAATGATTGATAAATAGATTTTTCCCTATGAAATTATAAGTTTAGACGCCTATATATCATATTTTACAAAAATAGGAAAGTAAAGATTGAGAAAAATCGATAAAAATATTCCCGTTAGCAAGTTACATCACTAAATAACATAAAATGTATGCAGCTATAAATAATTACATTTTTATTTAAGATTTTTGGCAGGTTTTGGCAAAACAAAATACTATTATTTATGACACATCGTGATAAATTTAGCTAATTACACACTAATGTTTCATCTCACTCCTTCGTAACCATTTCGAATTGAGAAAGAGCATTGGCGATTTTCAAGATTAGGCAGATAAAATACATGTATATTAAATAAGTTTTCGTTTTACTTTCATTATGTTCCGCGATAATGTATTATAAAAACATTAATTAATATGTTATATATTTTAATAAGAATTAATATGAATACTTTTCTCTTTAAATGCTGACGTTAAGAATTTCTTCAGGCGCATTTGTATTTCCCATTTCCTCTTCTAACTTTCTAGCAATAAGTTAGGTTTTTATATAATATGTGTTTGATACCATCTCCTTACCTATTCTTACCTTCATTATTTCTAGAAATTTTAAATACTGAACATCAACTGACCAATTCATAAATCAATAAAAGTTCAATATATGGGCAAGGGAATGAACGAAATCCCCATTATATTACAGACACGCCGTGCAGCTTGTTTTATTTACAGCAACTCTTACCTTTCTCCATTATTTACATAGATGTTCACTCGGATATACTCTAGAGACCATACCTCGTACACGTACATCTCTGGAGAATATGCGACTATCCACAGTAAGTTTAAAAAACAGCTGACCTGAATAATAAAATTTGTATTCTGAACGTCGTCTGATCACGTAACTTGAAATTCAACGAAAATAAATGTGTGGAGACATCCCGACGTGTATTATAGTTCTTGCTTCTACTTTTTAGATTCTAAGATTGATCAAGTTCTGGGAGAAAAAACTTTTTGCATCTTTAAAAAAACCTTATTTATTAACACTGCGATGAAACTTAGTCTTTTGAAAAGTATTATTATCTTCAAGCATAATTTATTGTTAAATTGCTAAATTAGCTAATTGTAAAACTTGATGAATAAAATAAGGCAAAAAAATCAGTACTAATAGTAAATAGTTGTCTACAAAAAATAAAATATCACATGGTCATTTACATTTCCTTCTCTTGATATTTTTGATTTTTGATATAATCTTTTATCGTTACTTTGAAGTTGGAAAAAGTATGACAGTATGCAGTCCATACTTGAAAATGATTACCAAAGTTCTTTTATTTTTCCAAATCTGATAGATATTCCTTTTTGTATAAAATAAAAAAAATCGTGAACAAATTCTAGTGCCACATTTTTTTTTTATATTTCGTCCTTTGAACACTCGTTTATTTGTTTGGACTCTTGAAATTTAAAAGCAGCCAGAAATACATTTCCGAACACTACTGTTTCCATGACTTTATAAATTTTAAAAACTCTCCTATGGAAGGTGAGAAAAA
Source organism: Druceiella hillmani (assembly GCA_039881145.1). Classification (NCBI taxonomy): domain Eukaryota; kingdom Metazoa; phylum Arthropoda; class Insecta; order Lepidoptera; family Hepialidae; genus Druceiella; species Druceiella hillmani. The sequence continues at coordinate 7,416,070 of JAYKKI010000061.1, forward strand.
TAATTTAAAATAGTGTTCCTTTCGTAATTACTCTGTGCGAACTATGAAACTACTTTTTGTATTAAAATTCACGACCAGAAGAAAAGTACGACGTTGTAAATAGTATAACTATTTACTTTACTACAGAAGTTAAGAAATATAATGGAACTTTAATGACTCCAAGAAATAGGGGAAAACTTGACTAATCATATTTCGCTTTATATGCAAATTAAATCAACAAAAAATATTTATACACGCAATGTCTAATGTTAAACGTTTTTAATAATTTAACCTTGTAATAAATAACTCGATATTGATATTATTATGGTATTTCCCCATTGAACTTTATCGTTCAGTTAGACGTTATTCTTTTGTAGCAGTTACTTTATAGTTTTCTAATTATTAATAGCATGTACAACCAAATAAATTCTCAATACAATATTGAAAAAAAATGTCAATATTGCAAGTATTTTGTTTCAGAATCTGAATGCCACTGTTACTTGGTTTTCAAATTCGTATTCGGGGCAAGTTACCATCCAATTAGAGATTTAAAATTAATTAAGCCTCCTTAATATATTAGTTATTACCATTATTTATCTCCAAAGTGGTTATGGTCAAACAATTGAATACAGCCACTTTGAAGGTAAATAATGGTATTAACTAAAGATTTCACATTTTAAATAGTACTTTGGGAATTTAATATTCAAATATTTAAAACCAAATATTTCAAAAAATATTACCATCTATCCATATTTGAAATTTGCTAAATCAAAGAGCACAAAGAATATTTTCGTTAAAACGGTTTGTAAATCTTTTTTCTATGGTACCCTTTTAATGCAGTCAGAAATCGTACTCCCTGCTCACTTCCAACTTGGTCGTTTCTATCATCTTAACCTACATAGAAAGATGAGGCTTTTAAGGGAAAGGCCAGATATAAAACGAAATAATTTTGAGAGACCATTTTTGCTTCTCGTAAAGCTTGTTGTATCTTGAATGCAATTAAGGCTCTTTTTATTTCATTAGGAACTTGCAAGAAACTGCGTGAAATAAATTACACCCTTGGTGCAGAAAGATAATTTTTGAAATGTTAATATTACAATGAGCTAATTGGTTTCTGTGAAAACTTTTGACGGCTAGATTTAAAAAACCACCAGCATCAAAGTCACTTAAAAGTAATAATATTGAGAAAATATTGTTGAAATATGAATATATCACACAAATAAATAGAAATATATCTGAAATGCAAAAAAATACGCTTGTGTTTTAATTGAAAACTTATTAATATTTGCTAATAGCCCACCTGAAGATGTTGTAATACAATGGAACCTAGGTCGTGGTAAAGAACTTAAAGAAAGTAGAAATAATACTACATCACGTAGTTGCATCTAATTGTGAATAATGAATTTCTACACAATTAACGCCAAATATATTCAATATTTAAAAAATATAGTTGCCAAGAAGCAAATAAAATGTTAGTAAGAAGGAAAACAAAAAAAGCTTTGAGTAGCAAAAAGTACAAAAAGCGATGACTTATTGAGGACACCAAAGTAACTTTATCTATGTATCGGTTTTTTTATAAATAACCTAAAAGCGAACTGCCATTATATATTAGGCATTCTAGCTTTATAAAATAGCATACTTGAACTTTTTCATTCACTGAACTTAAAATATTCACAGCGATTTCAAAAACTGCTCGCAAACATTTCTAAACATCTCTTCAACAAAACTAGCACGTTTGCGAGCGTATACTGTGCGAATATTGAATTTACTTAACTCACGTTTTCCTGGTTATGGTGGTGATGCAAAGAAGACAGGTGGGGAGGGAAATTGCGAGCATGTTGCGATTTTGTACGCTTGTGCCTCAAATTTTTTAAACAAATGCGCTTCAAAAATATGGTATTGCCGTGGATATTTTATTGTCATTTGCTACTGAACTGAAGATCTACATGGAGCATTGTATTTACACCTTAGTATCTATAGTTTTTGTATACTAATCAATATCTCATCGCACCGTTCATGTTTCCTAAACTTTGAAATAAACTGAAAATGTGTTAAAACAACTAAAAATGAAAAGTAGATTATGCCCTCCGTCATTTCAAATATGCAAAGAAATAAAATTAATAAGACTTTTGCACAAAGGACAAAAAAATTACGGTCTAGTCAAAAATATAAATTCCCAAACTAAATGATATTTTCTACAATTATTATGTATCAAATAAAGAAAGCTTTCAGGAAATATTTCCTAAAATAAGACATACTGAAATATAAATAAGCGCAGTGGGCTAATTTGGTAATGGAAAACTAATCCTTTTGTGGCGTCTCTCAAATAAGACACGTTTATTATTTCATTGCGCTTCTTTGCAATCTTACACTATTTTTCTTCCTATCTATCAGGCATACATGTAGTGATGAATGGTTATAATAGACGCTGAAAGATATTAAATTGAGATTTTTATTTCGATAACCATTGAATTCATGAAGAATTTTGATAGTGAGTGCTAGTGATTCCTATTGTATTGATAGTGTTTGCAAAGCTTCGATAGTGAATGCTAGTGATTCCTATTGCATTTTACAGGTTGAGACAAAGACAATCTCAAAACGGAAAACTCATATCTTTCTGAGCATGCCAACAATCGTAAAATAAACTACAATTTTAAAGAATCAAAATGATTGATTTTTCAAATCATCAAAAGTGGATAATCTTTTAACAATTTTCAATTTCAGCATGTTTTAAAGAGAACATGTGTTTTAAGGAAGAATTTTTTTTCTTAATAACTCTTCTAATAGTTTTAATAATTCAAGTTTCAATCCAATTTATGAACGAAATTATTTTTTTTTCTTAAGTATTCAAATTGTATGGTTTGCTATGCGAATTCGGCTCTTATTTAGATACTGTAGTTTATTCTTGTCAAATCCTTACAATATACTCTGATACTTTGGATATTGTACCCATGCGTGCGGTTAATTAATATTTAATGATTGGAAGAAAGTTTATATGGTATGCTTTTAAGATTCGTTATATAAATATTAACTTCATCTATGTAGTATTTCTACAGCATAAGTGTTTAGATAATATTTTATATCCGGAAATTTGAAATTTCTTGAATTATTTCTCGCTGAACTTAAACTAAATTGTTTGTCTTCTGAACTTTAAATCTGGGTTTCATGGATTATCTCTTGTTGCTCGCTCTTTGATGGATCATCCATTAAATCATGAAATGTTTTTCAATTGCCACTATTCCTCTTGTACTTTTAGCAATATTTTTCTCTGGAATTTGAGAGTTGCTGGTTTGACCTCAGTAATGTCAACAGCCGTTTCTTTGAAGTCAATAAGGACTCTTGCGGTTCTTGTTTCCCCAGGAGCGTCGATATAAATACTTATTACTTTCAGATGTGAAGCGGCGGTAATTTACTTAGTTTAATATCTGTCACTATCGTGAGTATATAGTCACTCAATACTGTGTAATTTTATCTTGATCCCGAGTTTTCACTGCACGCTATTATTATTATCATAACGCTCTTAATTTTACAAATATCAATAAACCAAACGAGCGTATTCTCTCCTCTATCTCTATTGTATAATTTGAAAAGAATAAAAATTAACCTATAACAGTAACTCTAATGATGTTTTTAATATATTGCCATACAATTTACACAAAAACATTAATTAGTACACAACAATAAAACAAGCGTTATTGACTATCGAACAAATATATTTTGTGTATGTATCCATATCTATTATGTGTGTAAAATTTGATACAATATATAATGCAACAATGAAATAGAATATCCATTTTAAATCTATTTACAACAATTCAACCCAATCTAGAAAGATAGCATTTGAAGAATTGTCATCGCTTTTAAGTTGGATATCCTGTTTAAACTTTGGAATTAACGTGTTGTTATATCTTTTATATAGTGTGAGTCTTTTCATTATTATTTATTGATTATATATTATATATCTATATTAAATAGCACCACTTCTTTCCGTAATAGTGCATAGTGGGTAGATTGCAATACACCAATTTCTTTAAAAATCATACCACTTTTTTTACTGAAATTAAAAAAAAATTTGTGTCATTAATATAGAAATGCTTGATGTATGACATACAGATTATGTCTTTTGTTTCGATAAACTTAATAAATATGGCAATATTGCATACCTTTGTTAGCAATGCGATGGTGAATTTGACTTTTCCAACTATCCCTTATATTAGCATAGTTTTACAAAAGAACTATATTAAAAAAGGAAATAATAAACGACAAAACAATAAGCGCTCAATTTCAAAGTTACAGTTGTTCACAATTCATAAGTAAAAGTTATTGCCATTTGAAAATGTGTAACATTCATAATTTGTGCAAATGGCTAAGATTATAGAAAATAATATCGTCGATATTTAAAATAAACTTATTTTAATAAGTATTGATACTATATTTTTTCATTCATCGTAGAGATGAGTAATTAGCTGTTTCCTAGTAATAAAACCATTAGTTTAACTTTTATAACGATTTCTAAATAAATTTCGATGGTTTATTTATTATTTAATATAGGAATACTGACAGATGTTTATTTAAATCAAACCGAACGTTTTAATCTTTTTGAAGAGATAGTTATTGTGTTTAGAAGGGCAGTACCCATAATATGTATCAGTGGTTTTTTTTTTATTTTGGCAATATTTCAGTATGTAGATTTTTAGTATGGACGAATATCTGGACATGATTTTAAGGTATGCCTAGTGCAAGAACAATACTGGCAAAGCCATCAAAATGTAAGCTGAGCGGTACCCAAATTGAACTTAGATAAATTCTAAAACCAAATAAATTGAATTTTAATTATTGCGTACGCGTGCAGAAACTAATTTTCAAATACATACAAAAATAATGGATGTCAAGAAATGAATTGAATCTTACTTACTAATACTGTAACCTACTTAATAATTAATGAATTATAAAGAAAATAAAGTGTATGGAATTAGGCACACATTTCTTTACTAGGTTTTTTCAATTTACTATTTATTAGCATTGAAATTTTTAAATGCAGTACGCTAAGTTCATTAAAAACAAAACTTACGTTATTTTTTTCTAGTCGTAGAGTATATCGTGATTGTCTAATAATTTTCTTTCAAGCTGGTTAACTTTCTTCCATTTCCTAATTTTTTTACATTTGATAAATGACAATTCATTTTAATATTTTATAATTAACAATACGTTACATCTTGTCAAATTAATAATTAACGCTACTTACACAGGTGCTAATTTATACATAGTTATAATTTCATAAAAAAATTATACTTTTATTATTTTGCAACTATGTGACAGTTTAAAAAGAAAACATTTTCCCGGACTACACATGATTAATTGCACAAGTGATTGAAGTGGCGCTATTTAGTGAAAATACATAATGTATAATGCTACTACTTCAACAACATTCATAGGTTATACAGCTGGATTCTTTGTTGTCATACTGCCACTCGCTACCATGAATGGGGCCCACTGCGGAGTGATTTTAAATTATTTTTTCAAGTGAAATCGGTATTTATTATTCACTTCACATAAATACGTGTCGCTTCCAAATACAAACGGATACATGGCAGTACTTTTGGTGATCGATTTTTACAGGCTTTTTGTTTTCGCTTTTAATTTCAAAAGACCTTTTTTCAAGCCAAAATGAAGGTATATTTATGGTAAATTTATGGTACGATTCATAACGACGTTCAATAAATTATTCAGTACCTGGAGATATTCTTTAAACTAGAGTTCGTCCTGAATATCTATTTTTTCTTTTCTATAAAAATACTAATATTAGTACATTTAAATGCTCATATCTTTAGCATTTTTATAAAAAAAAGTATGAGAATGCCAATTATATTTTGACTTAATAACAATAGCCCTTTTAACGTAGATATTATACTTCTAAAATAAATGGGCGCTAACTTTTTCTATAATATTGTTAATATTTTCACTAACTAAATTCATTTCCATAAGTAAAATTATTAGTATGAGAACAATAAAGCCTAAGAGTATGTAAAATTCTCAGGTTTATCGTTAAATATTCAAGATATTGATTTTTACCAAGTAATTAATACATTGCTCAATACTCTTGTCACGGGTAAACTTTTAATTAATGTACTCCTCTGGTCTCCATATGAATATATATATATATATATATATATATATATATATATATATATATATATATATATATATATATATATATAATACTACGGCAGATAGAAAAAAAAATCTTAAGGTTTTTAAAGATCACTATTTAAATAATCAATAGAAGATATTCGTTCTTTATTCCTAAGTTTCATTTATACGTGCTAAGTATGGTTATTTAATGTTTTTGAAGTGGAGATTTCTTTGGCTATCCTTGTCCAAAATTGTTTAATAGGGAAAGATTTTCGATTTTGCGTAATGCCAATAGTATGACGTACTCCGAGTCTATTTGACGGTAGTTCAAGTACAGCCGATTAATTGGAAGAACCAATAGCGGAGTAAGTAACAATATTTATATTTCATCACTTTTTTCAATGAATCATGGGCTGAGCGGCAAAACACTGGAATATACGGAACGTGACGGCGGTCTGAGTTTGATTCTCAATAATCGTGATTCTTCTTTATTAATAGAATTCAAATAAAAATTCATCTTCTCGTATTATCAGCATATAAAATCCACGTTTGTAACGAAGACATATATTTTCCCCTTTTGAGTATATTTATTTGTTATTTTTTTTATTTTGTACGTAAATTCAAAACTTTTATAAATACGTTGAGCGTATTTATATTTATTAGATCCTATTTATTATGAAATCACTTAGTGTCAAAGTAAATAAAGTGTGATCAATTGAATACGTTTTTTCACATGTGTCCATAAATGTATAGATAGGACACAACCTCCATTGGATCATCATTTGAAGACACTTCAATTAATTCCTAAGCCTTGAGGCGTCTCCTTATAGAAGACTGTTTAATTAGCATCTGTGCACTGTCACCCTCTTGTCGAGTGTGATTTTTTTTTACAAATCTGAACATATTTGAACTTTAAGCTCTTTAATAGCATTACTCTTGGAATTATTATCAGTGGTAGTTCGTTTTTTTAGTAAAACGGTTTGCACATTTTGCTATAAAATGTTATTTATTTTAGGTGATTGCTTAAGCAAAAATTTGTTTTCGAGTTTCTATAGTTACCTTTGTATAGCATTTAAATTTACAGTTTTCTGTACGCTGGCTTTAATACCTTATCTTGTTGCTTCTTGTCAAAAGTTTTTATCGTGATTGTCTAATAATTTTCTTTTAATATTGAGGTGGCTAACTTTCTCCCATTTTCTCTTTTTATTAAATGTATCAGTGTAAAACGTACGGCTCTTCCTACCTGTAACTGATGATGATGTAAAATATTCATTAGAAGCTCCAGCAGCTGCACTCGTGCTTATTCGAAATGGTGACTGTGGTCTTAGACTAGAAATCCGTTACATCTAGTCATTACAAAACTACTAATCATTATCAAAGTCAATAGTTTCCGTGGGCTAAAGATCCTGAGAAAATTGTGCAATTCAATTCGGTCAATGACTTAATTAAAGTATATAAGGTAGAATATCATTGCTGGTGACATATTTATAAGACTAGAAAGACAATAGATATATTCGCGTGGGATAGAAGTTACTGATCGTGATTTCTTAATCGCTGTCTGTAATATTTTTTCAGCCAGGAAATATCTAAGAGTTCGTTCTGCACCAGTCACTTAGAAAGATATAGCACTTCAATGTCACGAACATTCTCTTCAAGATTAATTTGTTTTCTCTAAATATTTGTATGGTTCAAGTATTCAATAACCTGTTTGAAAGTTGTGTCAACGGATAGTTCTAACTTTTATTTTATTATTATTATTTGTATTAAAATATAAACATTTCCATGAAATAGACATTTTTATATTTTAAATAGTTATTTTATTAATGAGCTAAATGATGAGCAGCAGTAGAAACGAACAAGTGACTGATAAATTTTTATACTTTGATTCTTAACCCTAATATACAAGTATTAAAAAAAGACAAAAATGAATGAATCGCTTCAAACTGGACAGAAAACAATAAAAACAGTTAAACAAACTTTCCTTCGATTATTTATCCGATATTTACATAATATATAAAATTTTACAGGTCTTTACTTTTGTGAACATTTTAATTTTGTGCCAAAATTGATAATAGTCTTATAATATATATATATATATATATATATATATATATATATATATATATATATATATATATATATATATATGTATATATATATATATATATATATGTATATTTATATATATATATATGTATATATATATATATATATATATTACATGGCTATGTGTACTTCATCTTTTTGTGACAAATAAGTGTGGTTGTCTTAAAATATACGAGATAATATCAGAAAGACATGGGAATTTATGAAAAAAGAAAATTATATAAAAAAGTGCATTACGTAAAAATTAAAGATGACTTTTTTCTTTGCTGCCGTTTAAACATGAAAATGTTACGTAATAGTAATATCGACCGACATCTTACCGGTAAACGCAGCAGAGGATAGAGGAAAACGATGGACTATATTATAAATTAAGTGTTTGACGATTCATGAATAGAAATATTTTTTTCGACTGACACATTTGTTTCGTATTTATTAGTCCACACGATTTGTATTCATTCAGGAACTATATCATAAGTAGGATTCCATTTCAATTATATTATTATATATATAATATATTTTGGCGAGTTTATTTAATTCTTTTTAAACATGTAAAATCAAAATAATTACGTTGTAACATTTTCAATTCAAATATATTGTTTCAGAAAACAATGAAAATTTTTTAAACTTGAAACACGTTAGAAAGGGCCCCAAATATCGGAAAAACTTAGTTTTCAATAGTTCATTAAAAATTTTAATCTTAAATATTTGTGAATTTCGTATCACTTTTGTGAGGAGACCGATATATCATATAACTTTTTTGACATAATTATAGTGACAAATACACTTGGTAATTGTTAGGAAAAAATATATAATAATGAAAAGCGATTCAAATTACGAATTTCATCACAACAATATAGTTTTTTGAGTAACGAGTTTCATGAAATAAAATGTGAAAATTTAAATCTTACATTTTATTTCATACAGGGAATGATTTTTCTGCCCCTCAGTACTATTAAACGCTACAGTTCATATGTTTGTTCGTCATTTATTAACCAACCTTGTTCACAAGAGAGTTTTTGTTTTCCCTTTTTCATGCAGGTTTTAGATACTCGTTCTTTTTCCCTTATTTAGTCATTCGAAGTGCTAGTTATACAATATCATATCAATAATCAAAATATTTAGATCTATAGTATATAGTGTATTTTTTGGTATGTTGGTAACATGCATTCAAAATTTATTTAAAAGAAAGATATTTTCAGTATTTTTAATATTTCCAAGTATTATATATATAGATTATTATATTATTTAGTATTATATTATAGATTATTATATATTATTATATATATATAGTTAGAAAAAGGCCATGATCAGAATATCTTTAATTTAAAATATTACCTTATGTAAAAAGTTAGGTGGAGCTTTATATATTAGCTCGAAATTTACCTAATGTTCTAACTTCAAATACAAATAGACAAATAGATACGGTTGAAGATGTTAGCATAATTGGGCAATTAATTTTTTGTCACAATAAATATATGTTTCATTGTCCTGAAGAGAGACCTTTAAGCTGGTTAGAATGCAAGGAAATTTTTATAAAACCTAATAAAAATATGTTTATTCCTTATGGAGTAAAAAGCGACTTCTTTTTAAATTTTTCAGATAATTCTAAGGATTATAAGAGTAGGTATAGGTTTGACCACCGAAAAGATAGTGAAACCTCTTAAAATGATGAAGTATTACTTCAAATGAAAGATGAAACAATTTAAATACGATCCACAGTTCTCAAATGAGAAAATGATATATTTTCGCTTAATTAAATTTGTTCTTGATTTTTATTTATCACGCCTTTCCTGCAGTTACACTTTTGAACCATTAGGAACAAGTAAGAGTATCGTACGGCATAGAGTCCGTAGGCATTGTGAGCAAATCATGCCCATTCCTTTAAAATCATTTTTCCCTAATTATCTTTCACTCTATTTCTGTAGCCAAGAATTAGTATCGTTCGAAGGCTACATGTGAATATAAAAGGTCATATTAGGCAAGTCATTATATGCAAGATGCATTATTCTTAAATACATTAATGTCAAAGTACATATGGAATGCTTTCAAGGCTAGGAATAATTTTCTTTTAGGTGCGCCTTTCGAAATTTTATCCCAATTTTTTATAATGAAAACTTATTTCATTGGAGGAGTTATTAATGGAAGAGTTAAACAAATTTCCATTACTTTGATACAATAATTAATACTTTCGGCAATTAGTTCTTGAAGATAAACTTAACTCTCGAAAATCAGTAATTAAACATATAGACGCCTAAGAAACGAATTTTTTTTCTGACCTCAATTATTTTCATTATTTTTATATCGGTGCTTCTTATCAGGCCAAAAAACTTGGAGTTGCTTGTGTAACTACATCAATAAGTCAGGGTGATTTTTAATTTAAAATTTCAAAGGAATTAGCACCTACTAAATATGCTAATTATCAGTACATATCTGGTATAGTCGTTGCTGTAATGTATCGGGTTGACCACAAGGTATATGGCCTTTGGCGGTGCGGCTCACCGCAGGGACTCGGTTTCGATACTTGGCCACTAGCCGAGTGGGGTTGGACGGATGTTCTGATTAGCTATAAGATATTGTTCACATAGTAATATGTTCACCATATATATCAATTCATATAAATTGAATTTCTTACTCAAAACTCGACAAACTGGGTAATGTTTTTATTATTTTCTTGTCAATAAGATAGCAGACAAAATTGATATTATTGGACACACCTCTAAAGGCAAAGTAGATCAACGTATTTTGGGATACTAATCTCACTTTGTGAAAGTTACAGGATTTTAGCTGTACTTTATTTCAAGAAAATACTTACTTGCCTGGTGAATTTTCAGACCATTGAGTAAGAATTTCATTTTTCTCTGTTCAATTCTTTTCACATATGAAGGGCAAATATGACTGCATTATTTTATACAATACAAGTCTTTCACAGAAAGTCAATTCTAAGTCTTTAAGATGAGATACTACGTAAACTGTGACTCCATGCATACGTTCTGGATGGTATTGAAACTACGTTCGATTTTATTTCCGTGCAAAATCTTTCTAAGCATTTGATTAGAAATTTGTTAAATAAATCATATTTTTATTCAACATTTTAATTTCACATTAGACCTTCTAATTACGGTCCATTAATCAAGAAAACATCATCGATACACATTTTTCTGCGTTTCAGAGAAAACATACATCGTGGAAATTCGTGTAACAGAGATTTACGACACAGATGCATGAGACATTTTGTATCTTTTATGAAATATTAAATGTCATTTCTTAGATAAATAACATATTTTCAGTTTATTGAGGATCTTTAAGCTGGTTAGAATGCAAGAAATTTTTTATAACACCTAATAAAAATCTGTTTATTCCTTATGGAGTAAAAAGCGACTTCTTTGTAAATTTTTCATATAATTCTAAGGATTATAAAAGTAGGTATAGGTTTGACCGCCGAAAAGATAGTGAAACCTCTTAAAATGTTAAAATATTACTTCAAATGAAAGATCAAACAATTTAAAAAGAAAGATAATTTTGGTTTTACGCACAACAATAATTTTTAAATGGCTTTGAAATCAATTAAGATGAAACTACTTAGTAACTTAAAGTCTAGGAATCTTTAGAGCTTTAATATATATAGAGATATTTAGATATTTACCCAACGAATAGAATAAACAATGTTAACAAATATTATCATTAAAACTTCCATTAATTACAAATTTTTAATGTCAACCCTTATCCAGAATAAAATTTTATTTAAATAAGTAAAAAATATAAATTTTCTGTAAACCTGCTGCTCTAAGCCAAGTTGAAAATCTGATTAACAAACTATGAAAATCGTAACAAAACCAACAGAATCTAAAGATATTGACTATGTTCGGGCACAAAATTTTTTATTTTTCTTTTTTATTTTTTCGATTACTGATTAGTGGATGATTTGTGTTTTTTTTAAATATAACAGTATAAAACACAATATATATAAACAGAAATATTTATAATAACTATTGCTTTTTAATTCATTTTCATTGCCTTATCTGAAAATATAACAAGCATTATCGAAATCTGAATAACGACACATATACGAACATAATCTCACTCGTCCAAAAAGATGTCAAAAACCCCTTGCTATGTCTCTGTATACCTAAGAATTTTTAGGTCGGAGCTTTTCCTGCGATAAATGCACGTAATACAGGTACGTGCCGCGAGCTACCCTTTCAAAAGATTTCATTCCGTTTTCGTCTGAAATCTATTACCGTACCGAAATGGGAAATATTTCAAATGTAACTCATATCCATATGATGAATAATATTGTGAAAATTTCAAACAGATGTAATGCATAGTAGATAATGTTATTATTATTAATATGCGTGCGCGAGGTGTTAGTTACGTCTCTAATTTTTTTCTATTGCGCCTCACAAAATAGCCATAGGAAATTATTTTATTACGTTCGCGATGAATAAACGCGAATTTATTCCTTACCACTATATTTTACAAATTGTTCATGCAGTCCTGCAGAGCATATAAAAAGCGCGGCGACGACTATCAATTTTATTTAGCAACCGACTCTCGACAAATAAACGACAAACAAAATATAATAAAATTAACGAAGAAAATTCTTTGAAGAAAATGCACTCACTTATTATAATGTTATTGAAAGAAAAATCCAGTGAAGCAATGTGCAATATACGAGTATGCGCAATAACGATAAAAGTGAACTCCACTTTAAACTACTGAAAAGAAAGAAGAAGAGAAATTTTGAACTTTCCGATAATCCACATCCAGTTGGAATTCCTGCATAAAATGAAGAAAAACTAAACATTTATTACAACAGATATCGGTTAAGTTCATTCTGATATGTAGCAAAATAACTTCATGCCTTCTGGAAGAAGTTAAAAGTCATCAGCAAAGGAGCGACATATCTATGGAGCTACTGAGTTTCTGTCGTTCCAGTGACTGGCCAAAATATCTTAATAAGGAAGGTAATAAAGTGAGTGACATATTCTGGGTAAGCTAGAGAAAAGATTGTACATACATCAAAGTATGACATCCACTAAAAGGTTTTTAAGTGTATGGTGGGGCATAAATGAAATTATTTCCTGAAAACTCCTTCCAACCAACAGCACGATTTTTTGTAAATAATTAAGTAAAGCAAAAGCAAAGCAAATCGAAGCAAAATGAATTCATGAAACAATGTTGGACCCCGCGTAGTGAAAGTGACGCGTGAAAAAAACTCTATTTGGGTGAATGATAATTTTGAAGTGTACTGCGGCCTCATCAAAATTCACATTCATAATTCAAACCCCCAGTTATTTAACCCCCATAAAATTGAATAAAAAACCCACATCATCTCATACCTAATTTTTCGAAAAATAAATCGACGTTTTTTATAAGAATGATTTTATTCATTGGATTTAAAACATTAAATAACATCTTTAACTAAGATGGTAAGTTTATTAGTTACCAAACAAATTTAATAATTTAACCGGTATCTTAGCTTTTTTATTTTAGATTTTAATTGTGTAGGCACACAGAGATGGTGAGAGGAAAAAAGTGTCTCGGAATTGTATTTGATTCATTTAAAGAAGCTAAGAAAGCAATTAAATTTGTTTGAAATAATTTAAAACTGTTTAAGCTAAGTTGATGTTACGAAATATGTGATTCTGGGCAACTAAACATAATGCTTTCTTTACTGACAAGTATATTATATGATTTTCAGCTATAGCCTGCACTACCAATAAGTGAGTTTAAAAAGATTTTCTTTATTTTTTTAGGTTTCTGTGATGAAACAACTAAACCTTGTAATGTTTTACTTTCCATCGTACGTTTGTCTCTCCCTCTCTCCATCATAGCTTTACCGTTTCTGTAGTTTAAAACCTACATTAAATTTTCAAGTAAGTGCTCCGGCTTGATACCTCGATTTTAGTATAAAATATTTAAAAAACGATAATACATTTCATTAAAATATTAAATGCGTTGATTGATTGATGAATTGATTTTTATTAAAAATGTCTTACAAAATTAAATTGAAATTTCTTTTGCAATTCTTTGTTTATTAGTCAATCTAAAACGTATACCTTCTCTCTATTATTTTTATGGTTAATGTGTAAAATCTGAATAAATACCAAATATTATAACTAGAAATATTTAAAGAGATATTTATAATATTTCCATAGGAGGCACATTGTAATCTGTATAAGACAAAAACAAAACTAATAATAGCTTATTCACTCATCAGCAATTCCTCATCTGTTAAGACGCAATGTTGAAAAATAGGCTTCTGGCAACATTCTAGGACTTTTCAAATACAAAAATAAAGATACTCAGTTCATCGAATAAAACATTCTGACGACATTCGCCCCATATCTTACACATAAAAACTTTAGCTGCTGGAGTAGAAGAAGCCCAAAAATGAGACAGTCAGCACTCGGCAACCAGATAGTCTGGATAATATTTGCACGATGCCTACAGGCTATTGATTTATACAACAAATTTGACCTCGAGTGCTATCGCCTTCGCTTTTCAACCTCTCTGCAAATCAACAGAATAGTCAGTTGACGTTCGTATCCGTATACATATAAGACTTCTGGCTATCTGTGTGCAGGAGCATTTTTTTTTCTTTTATTAAATTGGGTATTTACATTTTTTTCAGTTGTAATTTAGTTTCTGCATATTTATATATTTATTTCGTATATATTTATTTTTTTTAATACGGAAGAATATGCAAAATCCAAGATGACGGTCGCTACTACTCTCCATTTAATTACTGTTCTTCTATTTAATACAATACGTTATAATTTATAATATGAGAAAGTGTTTATTCACCCAAGAAAAGTATTTTGAGTTGTTCATATGTAGCATAATACCAATCATTGAAAGATCTGCTTCGCGTATTTACGTAAGTATTAGTATAACCTTTCTTTTTCGTTCAATCGGCTTAATTAAAAACTATAAAGAAACAAAAATCTCAATTAGTAAATAGCTTAATTATCTAATAACTTTATAATTCTATTTTTAGGAAAACTTCTTGTTAGTGGAATAAAACAATGGTCCATTCATCTAAATATTTATTATAACAAAACAACCTCTTTATTCCGTGAGATACTAAATTTGATATTTAACACAAGATTTTTTTTCATTCTTTTAAAACATAGGAAATGATGAAAAAAATATTTGGGCCACTTAATTACGATCAATATATTATTCATAGGTATTACTTTAAACACGTCTTTTATTTAAAAATTCAATAATTTTTTATACAGAAATAAAACGAATATCAAAACCCTTCAATATTTCGATAATAAAACTAGGTCCAATCTTGAATTCAGCACACTTTAATAGCCCTAAGGCATTATTAAACATAATTTGAAATAAAAAAAATAAATTTTCATAATACGGTATAATATACTTTTCCTCCTAAGGAAAAATTTCAAAAGGAAAATAAATAAAAGAAAAAAGATTATAAAATAAATAAATAAAAGAAAAAAGCAATGTTATAAATGAAATTAACTGTCTTGTTTACTAATATGTTAAAATATAACTAATGCAACACGCTGGAACTCTGAACTGGGAAATCCAACTATCAGATTATTAAAAAATCATATAAAAACAAAATGGCATTAGTAATAAATATGGGTTGCAACTTATAAACGTAGTGTCGTGCAATTAATAGATGTAGTTTAAACAGATCAGCGATTAAATAATTTGACTTACATCTTATATGCCTGCCAGTGATTGTACCTAAGAGTATATTTTAATGATCACCTAATACAAATTAACTCTACACAACTTAAAGAGAAACATTTAATCTCAATAGGAAGCATAAACGCCATCAAGCGTCCGGTGAACTTCAATGCTAAATGTCTTAATTTCGGTTTATTGAGCTCGAAGCGGCTTTATAAAATATGATATTTGTTGTCGATAGCAAGCGAGTGCGAGAGTCTGTAGCGCTCGGATACAATCGAGTTAATTCCGGCAGCTCACCGTTTAACTGCCTCTTAACGACCCCAAGCACCCTCTCCTTTAAATCAAATCTACGCCCCGTTGTAAATAGCTTCGTACTTTGTTATTTACTTCAATGTTGCGACATTTAACTTTTGGCATAGAATTATTTGTATTTCCCGACGCTGTATGGCTGTAAGAAAATTAATAACAGTGCCGGTTAAAATTATATATTAACGGCTATATAACCAAACGAATTTCATATTAGCAGATAACTTTGTGGTATATATTCATTTTTTTTTCTTTATTTATATTCTATCAACAAGAGGTAGAATAAATATGTAACCTAGTTCAGAATATCTGTGACTGCGTACATCACATCAGAATGCATGCTAAATGTCATGGATGACGGAGTAAGCAATTTATAGACCAAACTATTGAAGAAAAATATATGTTTAATACAAATAATATCGACACACTTTATTTAGACTATATGTTTTTTTTAACATTTATTATATTTTATAAAAATGTAAGATTTATTTAACAACATATGTATATTTTTGTAGCAATATTTTTCTTTTTTCTTGATATTTCAAAATAAACTAAAATAAATTAGAAAAAATTTTTTTTTCCTCTTTCTCTATCAAGGAATTGGGTTTTTTAAATATTGGTTTCAGTGAGTGACTGTTATAATTACTACAAAAATAAACAACCTTTCTAATTTGTAATACGGGGCCTAATTTTTATAACATGCTAAAAGCGTGGTTATGATTTTAAGCAATTTTTAATATCCTTGGTCTTGAAAGAAATTCATAATTTATTAACATTAAACATTTCTTTTTTTAACACTTAGGAACTGTTGATTACTTTAAAAAGTTACAGATTAATGTTTTATTGACTAAGTACTGTAAAACATTAAGAGCTTTTCTGTGAATTGGCCTAAAATTTGAGATGCTAGTTTAACTTTTTATATTTTCTATGTACTGTATTCTGAATTTATTCATCATATTAAAGTTTTTCTTCTCTTTTACTTTATTAAAGGTTTCCAGGTAATACCACTGTACTGTTCTTTGTATAAATCTGTAAATTCCGAATACACTTCAAACGCGTTTCATAACAGCTCGAAAATAATGGAATTTCGCTTCCAGAAGTCGGTTGCATGACTGAAAATTTCTTGAACATCGCGATGTTAGAAGAACAATCATTAAATATCAATACAGAAATAGAGATACCAGCTTCATTTGCTATCCACTTAATTACTTATGATGCCTTTTATTTTAAATAAAAGTAGGCAACATGAACTTTTCAAGTTTGGTTTATGCCGTCAATAAGAATACCAAAACTTCCTTAATTTCATACATGCAATTGTATTCTATCCCTGTACCTCAATCGACATAACCATATTTTTTTTAGTTTTTAGTAACTATTGATATACGGCGTATGACTATTTTGGGAAGAACGAATACACAGACAAAGTTTTTGTTTCAAAATTTAGCCTTCATTTTAATAGCATCAAAAGATTCTTTGACGAAACATCGAATTCCTCTCACACTTTGTACTATTTATTCAGAGTTCGTAGGGACGGCGAACATATATTCAATATTTTATGGATAAAAACGTACATACTTTTGAACGATATAAACTTGAGATAAGTATAAAAGATCAGAGAGATGATGAATATTTTTCGCAAGTGAGCTCATGAATGTTGCTTAATGTAGTAAGTATTCTATATCTTTTAAAGTTTCAGAATATCTTGCGATTTTGATAATTTTTTTTTACAACTTAGTCTGTCTGTCGTTTTATTGTTAATTTTTTGACAATGACGGACTTCGAATGTCTTCCGTTATTTTTTTTACTAAGCGATCTTAGTCCCTCCATTCTGTTTCAAATTCGATGATTATAATCGCCTCTCCTGGCGATATAAATATACGTAAATAGGCTTTTAAATGTGTATTTAAGTTGGATGTATTAAAAAAGTACATTCTATTGACAATTTTTTTAAATTTTACTATAATAATATTTTAAACTTCCATGTTCAGCCAATTAAGAAATCACCATTTTCGGGGTTATGAAACAAAGATTTTCTGTCAGTTTCATAAAAAAATCAATAAAACTCTTCCAATAAGACGCTTAAAGAAAAACCTCATTCTTTGGCATAACGCTGCTATTTTTAAAGGGTTATTGGAAAAAAAAACTTGAGTTAATTTTAAAAAGTCCTTTCAAATGTTAAAAAATATTCCCGTAGTATCATCAAAGGCACGAAAAATGGAAGAAAATATATACTCGCAAAATATATAGTACATATTTTTAACCTTAGACCTGATTTATAGCTTTTTTATAATTTTTTACAACTCAATTTTATAAAAGCGTAGAAGATTGCTTAACAATAAAAAACGAGCTTGATAAAAGACTAATAAACATTACAGCAAAACTTAAGCAAGGGCCAACATTTCATTATCGCTGCGCCTCATCGAAAAATAATTAACTTTTTTTACAACCACCTTTATCTCACATAAATAGTTCACAAGGAATTAATCAACTTTTCAATAAAATTTTCAAAGTGAGCAAAAAATGTTTAATACCCTTTTTTCAATTCTAGTTCGGTTCAGAGATACATTATTTTAGAATAAAGAAATGCTTACCAAAAAATATTATAAAACTTGTTATATTCATTAAACAAATTTAAAAATAACCTAAGAAGAGATTTCCATCATTATCATTACATCCATCAACGTTGTCTCTGCTATTGGCATCCGTTTGGTTCACAGTTTTCTCTAAATACAAGGTAGCCGCCTGGTTAATACAAAGTAACCGCCTGGACAAGGTAACCAACAGTATAATAAAAATTATACTAATTGGAAAACATGTCGGCCTAATACACAAATATGTATTAATGTAAAAAAATATTCTTACAAAATGTGCTTCAATACGCCGATATGTACTTTTACGTTACATGACTCAAAATCATGACACGGAACTCAATAAGGATCAGATGATTTGTATGGATTCATTCTATTTTTATATTTCATACGCCAAGGAAATTCTTAGTTAATGGAGAAAATTAGATTGAAAGAAAACTAAAAATATACTTTGCAAATAACATTTACAATTTTCGAACCAAGACGAAAAATATGTTGAGATATTTTTATATGTGGTACTATAAAGGTGAATGATATTTTTTTGCCTGATTTCAGATATTTATTTCTTTTGTTGAATATGCAAACTTTTTGTCTCTAAATCACATTTATTTTTTATTTTCGTAGGAAGAATAAAAATATATAAAAAAGTCAGGATTCTCTGTGAACTTAAAAAGAAACTTCTTTTAGCATTAAATTACATATATAAATTAATTGTCAACATTTTTATAAGTATAATTGTAATTATGGGAGACTTACAAATCATCTGATCCTTATTGAGTTCCGTGCCATGATTTTGAATCATGTAACGTTTCACGTAATATATATATTTTAGTAAATATATATGTTTTTCGTATTTAATGTTTGCTCCTAATGTTATACTTTTAATTTAATACGACCAATATTAAGAGTGTAACAGTAGGAGTATACAATTAAAAAGTCTGGCTTTTTAATAATTCTTCAAATCCATAGATAAATTTCAACTTATAACAAAAATGTTACCATTTTGTAAAATAATGCATAGGTTTTCCTACTATTTTGCTTTGACCTCTTACATAAGTTTTATTGTTATGCCATTTATACCATGAACAGTAAATAATGTATTATGGACGCTAAATGCAATTTATAATAGTTTGTATATCTGTTTTCAATTCGCTTGATATAATAGATACATTATATTAATATTTAGCCTTATAAATTCTAAGAAAACCGAGGAATAAGTTTACGAATGTTTAATCAAAAATCGTTCTGCAATTATATAGAATATTATATTGCCGTTAAAATATTTATTACTTCTTTATATAATAGCTTTGATTATTAGATTTATTAATAATTGCTATTAAGAAAATACTGACAAAAATTAAACATATTCCCAAACTTGAAAAAATGGCTCAAAAAATTAATATTTTTGAACTAATTAAATCATCCAATTTCAATAAAAAAAATTGTTTTATTATTTCTCTAGGCCCTACTGCACATGCAAAATATTTGTTAATTTTCCAAATTTATGAAAAAAATCCGTCGTGATATTTTTTTGTTACGATGTCTATGTATATACTTTATTATAACGTACTGAAGCGATTTAACTATATTGTGTCTGCGCTCATAAGGCAGAGACAGTCATGCTCAGTTAAAAAATTATATATTCATTTATTGACAATTACTCCGTAATTAAATTAATCCCTTTATTGTATTATCCTGGTCGCTAAATGGGAAGTATTACTATTATTGATACATGTTCAATAGTAAGAACACATACTCCTGTAATTAATTAAACTTGTAGATACATTTATGTTTGCGTGACCAATTCATCAAAGAACTTTGAAGATGATTAAGAAGTGTCATTACGCTATGCACGTTCACTGATCACACACTGCGCAGGAGTCGTACAGTGCCTTGATCCCAAATAATTGGACCCGAGTTTGAATCTTCGCCAAAAATATTTTTGCGATAAAAGTTTGCATTCGACAAGGTAAACATTTATATACGAGTAATAACAGGCATAACAAATACCAACTCCATACAAACGATGTCAAACATCTGCGTTAAATGAGTTCAACCAATTCAAATAAATGATTTTATATGTATGAATAAAAAGAAATGAGTGCAAAAAATAAAAACCTGCATCAATACTTCTTTAGAGATGGCAGTCACTATTGTCTATCGACTTGGATAAACTAACAGGATATATTGAAAAAAGCATATAGCACAATACCACGACATACTGGAAAGTATATTTGTTTGTCTCTTTTCACATCACAATGGATTGTTGGTGGGCCAGAAACTTTGCAATCCTACTTTGCAAGGCTACTTTGCAATCCAGAAAAGCTTATCCTAACAAATACAGTAATCCAAAATCAACAATTAAAAATTCGATACTCTATTTATTTGTTCTTCTTTTACGCCACAATAGAGCAACACGTCGATACGATTTTTAACAAAGAGATAGTTAGTGGGCCAGAAAGTAGCATGGACTTCTTTCTAACCCGAGAAATTTAATCTTAACTAAAATAATGATCACAAAAAAATTTTAAAATTCCAGAAAGTGTTTGTTTGTCTTTCTTTCACATCGCAAGGAAACAACAGAATAACATAATTTTTAGCTTAAATAGATAATATACCAGGAAATAATACAGACTACTTTTTTATTCAGAAAATTTTATTTTAACTAATATAAAAATTCCAACAAATATTACAAATTCCAAATACTGTATATTCGTGGACTTAGTGTTATCTAATCTTATTTGATTAAATAATCATAAATGAGCCTGTGTTTATGAACACACACACACACACACGCACGCACACACACACACACACACACACACACACACACATATATATATATATATATATAAACAATAATAAAATAAAACAATAAAACGTAATCTGTCTAAGTAATAAATGCATATTTGATTTATATTTTCAAATTAAAATAATTATACTACATATCCCAAGGGTTGCAAAAATAGGTTTTTTTTTGTCAAAGGTGTAAATATACCTTCAAGTAATATTTAATAAGCGTATTAATACTTTAAAGACCTCACAAATGACCATCCGTACGGCTAGTGAGTTATTGACGCGCTTTATTTAGTTCGTGAATATGCCGAGCGTATGAAGTGGCGTTGGTCGATCAGAAAGAGAAACGATTGGAGCTTGAAAATCAAATCCTTCAAGACCATCGAGTGTTGTCATCGCCATAACTTTCTACGCAATAACAGAGAAACGCATATATATCATTCCTCAATGTATCAAAGTGTCGCACCAATATAAGGTTTTTTGCTTCATTAAAGAGACTAAACAGTACCCTAAATGAACTTCCTTCAACCGTGGATTTCTTTGAGTCATCAACTTCATACTTCAAAAGCAAATTTGCTGAGAATGATAAGAACAAGTAACTTTCATATGAAATAAAGTGCTATTTAGTGTACTTTTATGCTTATATTGTTAATAATTCAATCTAATTCATTAACTTCATTTGTTTCCTTAAACATTCGATTGTATGTTTTATTAATTAATTCCTTCACTTATTATTAACTTGATTCATTAAAATTAATTTAAAATTTTACTATACATTCTATTGACTAAATCCTTTACTAAATATTTATTGAATTCATTATAATTAATTGAAACGCGTCTTAATTAGAATAACATTATGTAATAATGATAACGCCTAACTAGGCACGCTCCGTTCACTATCCTTTTTAGTGTTGTCATAAAAAAATTGTATATATTTAACTTTGTCTTCTGGAATCGAATTGTTAAAATTATGATGCGTTGTCACAATTTTGTTGTTTGTGAGTCAATAATAAATAAATAGACATGTTATTAAATGTCATATAGACACCGCTGCAATTTTTTTTAACTATGTAATCAATGAAGTTAAACGAAACTTTTAAAAATGTTATCGAAGAAAAGCATCTATGAAATGTATGTCGTGGAGAGTTGTTGCTACCCCACAATGCATCCCTATGCACATCTCCTCATTGCCGAAGTTAGCAACTTCTAGGAATCGGTTTTTACGACATTCATTCACACACACTATAGTCCTAAATTGACACGAAGTAAATATTATTTATTTTCCCAAAATTAAATCTGATTAGAAAAAGGAGGAATTTAACATAAATGATCGATAATAGTCGACAGATTTCAAGCATCTTGGCGACACAATTTCAGAATACTTTTGAAAGGAACACATATGTTGATGAATTAGCGTGAAAAGCGAATTCAAATACATGGAAACTGTATACAATAATATTGTTCTTATTTACACTCGTTGCATATAGTTCAAAAATGAGCCACAAATTTCAAATGCACACTTGAAAAATTTCAGTGCCTCAATTTTTTTTACTTTGAGAAAATAACACGAAATAACGCATAAGATGACTTCAAAAATATGTACATGGTTAAATTTACATTTTTCTAGAAAGTTTTTTCCTGGGCTTTTATTAAAACTAATGAGATTTGTTATTGTGGGTGGACTGATGTTCTGGTTGACCGTAAGAGTTTTTTTTTGTAGTAACAAGTATAAGAGTTTGTTGTCGTAGTATCAAATATTCAAATTGGTATTCGTGCAAGGAAATTATATTTTTATTTCAAAATAATCCTAAAAAAATATTTTAAAGCTCTTTGTAACTTTGGTTACCGTGCAGCTTCAAATCCGTGCAAAACGGGGAAATGTTACTGAAATTTAAAAATAATTTTGTAACACAATTATATATATATATATATATATATATATATATATACATATATATATATATATATATATATATATACATATATATATATATATATATATATATATATATATATATTTACTACGTTCTCGTTACAAAAAAATTATTATATTCCGTGATAAAAGGTTTACCTCTCTAATATAGGGTACGTTTGACTTTGACGTTTATAATATTCATTAATTATAATATATTTTGTGTAGGTGCCTAACAATATTTTTAGCAACTTTCGTCTTCCTCTTTTTTGTTTCTCTTATCACATTAATTATACATTAAATATATCGATGAAGTTATATTTTATCATCTATTTTAAGCATTGTATGTTACTTCTAACTATTAAGCTAACCATAGCTTAAGGTTATTTATAAATGAAACGTAAACTAATTACCATCTAAATATATTAACCAAATATGACGGCATATGCTCATCTGACCCTATTTCGTCAACAATTTGCAATTATCGATATTGCGGTATACAATTCGCAAAGAAAACTTTGGAAGCTTTTAAATAATTAGCTTTGAACTGTACAATTTTACAGTAACTTAAAGAATAGTACATTCAATGTATCTATATAATTATAATATGAAATCTGTAAAATGTAAATTTGTTTTACGTTACTCTCCGTTTGTGTTAGGGGACCAGTACGGATAAAAGTTAAATTAAAATGAACTTGCATGCGCTTAACCTGCAGTAATGGTGCAATAAATAATTACCTAAAGAGTTGAAAATATTATAAATAAAAATTGTAAGAGCACACCACTTATCCTCATGGAATTTGTTTGATAGAAAATGTAGTTTTATTTTTATACGTGATTATCATATCTGCAAAGTGATTTTTCAAACAAAAAGAAAAAACGTCAGTAACTATGTTTATATCTTTGGTAGCATCTAAAAACAATCCACTAATTTTAAGCGTATTCTCGTTTTTAATATTATTTGTCATAAGCTTTGTAAAAATTACTTCATAATTATCGATTCAGAAGTTTTTAAAAGTTTGTTTAATTTTTGCGAGCATGCAAAACCAGCGATAAAAATATGGCTAGAAATAATACCATTTCCAGCTCTTATCATCTTCGTAATATATGTCTTCCGTATTAATACTGCCGTATTATGAATTTTCATAAAAGTACATATTTGAGTTTTCCTTAGTTTTTATTAACTCAACCTGGTGTACAAAAAGTAACCTTTATGAGGACTTTGGGTCAATTTTGATCAATTTATAAAAGAAAAGTTAATTTTTTTGGTATGTAATTAATTTTTACATCTAATATTCCACGGCTTTTATTGATAGAATAATTTAATATACGTTTTATAAGTACACCGTTAAAATTTACATAAATATAGAACCGATAATCTTATATTTCCGTTTTCACAAGTGGTCCTCGGGTCATATCTGATCATGCATAAAAACAGATTTAATTAATACTTTAACTTACGCCGTCGAATTATTTTCGCAATTATGGTTTTATTGTTCGACCCACAATAATGGCACATTATTCAATTAGCGGTCAGTGAATAAAAGGGGTCTTAGTAAGAGGTAGTGATTATTATGTTGAAAACATAAATAAAAATGAGGGACAGTGACCTGAAATTTATGGTTAATCAAGGTCCTGACGAAGATGATTCAAGTTCTGAGTTAGAAGATAATGTAGAATAAGTCGAACCATCGATAATTCTAGTGAAAATTATAGTAAAATGATATTAATATGTGATTATGTCATTTCACTAGAATCATTATTTAATGAAAATTATAGTGAAATGATAATAATTATAGTGAAGTGATAATTCTAGTGAAAATTATAGTCAAACATTGATAGAATAAAATGGTCAAGTAAAGTATCCCAAGGAACCTTGTGTAGATAGAAGGACTTCGAGTGAAAACATTACCAATATAATACAAAGTTTGATCCGTTATGCTCCTTCTAGAATTTTCAAGTTTCCAATTATTTTTCCACCTCTCAAAGTGTTCACCATTTTGAAGTATACCAGCGTTGACGGTAAACGTGTATTTGATAACGAGTGGAATGATAATAGTGGTGCTGACTTGTTCGCATTTAGAATAATTTCATTAGCTAGTGTATATCGGTCAAATAATGAAAGTTCAGAAAGTTTATGGGATATTGAGAAAAGTAGACCGATTTGTTGAGCTATCATGTCATTGAAAACATTTAACAAAATATTCAGAACAATTAGGTTCTACAATAGGCAAGTCGAACTTAATGGCGAGAGGTAATATGTTTATCTATATATATATATATATATATATATATATATATATATATATATATATATATATATATATATATATATATATATTTATGTGTGTGTGTTTTTATATCTGAATATAGTGCTTTCGTTTTATTTACTGCTACAAATAATAGAAAGAAGACTGCCTTGTTAGACAAAAAAAAACGTTACTGACAGTTAACAGAGAAAAACGTTACTATGAGTACCATTCTCATAAGTAACAGCAAAGAACATATGTAATTTGGTTCAACACAGTGATTTAGCATCATCTTCAACATCATATGAAATATTAAATAATTTTGGCGATGCTACAACATATGTAATGCTAAACTGAATAAAAATAAATTTATCATGCTCAACTTACTATCGAATTTCTCTATAAATATTTCTCTATAAAATTTTGTTGAAATTCATATCACTTACTTTTTTCTTCACAACTAAATGAATCTAAGTTATGTAATATTATTTCTACTTTATTTAAATTCCTAACCGCGACCTAGGTTTCTTTGTATGACAACATCTTCAGGTTGGCAATTAGTAAAGATATTTGTTTTCTGAAATTTTATAAAACACTAAATAAGCAGCCAATAAAAACGTTGTCAATTATGTACCAAAACTGATAATAAAATGCTTTTAATTGGTTTTGATGAGAATTTTTTTTTATTTTAAACCTTGAACGTAAAAAACATTCTAAAACTATTGTTGTACGACGAATAAGTAAGAAAATGAAAATTAGATAACTTTAAAAATATCATATTCTCTTCCACTATATAATGTTCCTCTTTTTTTATATATGTGGTTAAAAAATTACTAAAATTTATACCTTGAATTTTATTTTCATTAGCTACTAAATACAATGAAACAAAGAATGCAAAGAACTGTGGTGGAATGTTTTTCATAATGTTTTTTCAAATTCGTCAATCCACCAAGTATAGAGATTATGTATATGTCCATTCAATTTTTTCAGTTTTAGAAAATCTTCCATACTATCAGGTTTAAATTGTTTCCTTTTTTAATTAGTCTAATTTTAATTTTATTAATACGTGTAAAGGAAGCACTTTTTTGAGATATAGTTTAACCCAAAATGCGTAAAATGTGCACATGTGACACGGAGCGGAAGACAAGAGAATAGTTAGTGAATAGTTCTGGAATCCTTATTATTTGCTATTTCGATTGATGCGGAACATTATATAAGAAATTATTAGAAAAATCGGTTTTCTTAATTTTTTATGGGAAAATTTTATTTACTAAGTTTTGAATTTCTCCATAAATATTTTTGAGTGATACGTATTAAAACATAAATACAGGTTAATATATTTTCTATTATGCCACATATCAAGTATCTACATCAAATGACTTCTAAGGAAAACGACCGCAACAGACGTGCTGGATGGACGGTTACGTGATATTATTAGGATTCCGTTTTGTTTTCCTCTGGAGGTTCGAATTCCTAAAAGTATCCTGGACTTATAAATATATAAGAATACCTAGTATTTCTATTAATTATAGTATTTCTATTAAACTATATAAAAATGGTAATTTTTCACAACGTATATGTATTGCTTACTATATGTTTCCCAGGCGTAAAAACATGATGCATAATTAAAAATTAAGCTATTTAGAATCATTGCTATAGTTTTTTTACAACTCACTTTGCTCTGCGTAGTTTTGCTAAAATCCTCATTTTTTCCCCATTTTAGGTTGAGTAATTTTTTGAGTATGTCATTTGCCTCTAAATCTCTCTAAATAAATAATTGTGTTCATGCGGTATAGTACCATATTAAATGATTCAAAATATATAATAATTATTGATGTATTTACAACATTAAAGTACCTAAATATGTAAGCAACCTACTAAGTTTTTTAAACCACTATGTACCTAATAAGTTTTTTAAACCACCATGTTTTGGGTGCCGTTATGAAAATATTCTCAAATTATTCATTTTCTTTTAAATAAGTATTCTGTTCTTGCCAAAAAATACAGTTCTCTTCCTAAAATAAACCACGACGAAAAAACAACTAACAATCGTAGGAAAATTTATTTCTATACTTTCTGAGTTGGCTTGAAAAAATCTACCCTGTCACAACGGACCCTGTTTTATTTATTTGACGAAAACAATATACTCTCATTGCGAAAGAAGCGGTAAATTACATCACAATACTGTATTATATTTTGCTGATGAAAATACTTCTATACTGTGCCAAATTCGGAGAAATAATATACAATCTTAGGGAATATTTAAACCGCTTTTGATTTGAAATCAAATTGTTTTAATTTAGTTTCATTTTTACATTTTATTGTTTACATTATATAAATTTTAATTACATGTTGACACCAAATATTTTCTGATTACTCTTTAAATAACTCAAGTCAACAAAAATTTTAAAAAAATTAATGCAAGTTAGTTAATTTAACTCGTTTTTACAGAGTTATATAAACGATTATTACGAATTAGATATTTTTTTTGCTGTTAGAAACTAGTTGATACTAGAAATTTTAAAGTTTTCAACATATTTATGAAAGATTATTTTTTCAACTACAGGGATCTAAATTATATCTATCTTTAGAGCTAGTAAATAGATTTCAAAAACGTATATTTACAATTATTGTAGATGTTGGAAAGATCTCCAAAACGTGTCTAGCTATACTTGAGATATATTATATAAGATTACATTGTACAGAACATATGTATGTAAACGAATGAAAGAAGGTCTCTTTAATTAGCACACAAATATTTTTTTTCAATTCCTATTTAAATCCTTACTCATTTCAAATATGTCGCACTAAAGAGATGAAAATATATGAAAATGTAACCTGTGATAAAAAGACGAATGATTAATTAAATTTTACTACAAGGGCTTTGAAGCCTTGAGGTACTAAAGTATTTATTTATTTTCGTTTAAATTAATTTCTTAGTAAAATCCTGACGAAACATAGTGTTAATATGTTGAGTAAATTAATTAAAAACAAACAAAAGTGGTTAAGACCAATAAATAAAAAAAATTAATAGATTTTTTTAATTCATTCTTTTTATTTATTGGTCTTAAATTTGTTTCAAATTACATTTACTTGAAGAAAGTCAAGTCTTTTTCTATACTGCTTAAATTTGTAGCCACTAAAATAGACTGCTTAATTCACATTTTGAAGTCCATTGGATAAAAATGAAGTTATTGTGACGAAAGTAAAAACGAAAAAAATACGATATTTTTATTTTTCCATTATCTTGTATGTTTTTTTAAGCGAGTTGTATACTTTAAATATATTTTGACTTTTCTGTTTTTCTGTAGGTTCATAAAAAATCGTGTAAGCGAAAATTCTTACTATGCCTATGCTAACATCGCCGTCTGTTAATTCATTTTGTAATGAGAAATTTAAAAATACTTAAATATAAACATAATTATGAATAGTCAAAATTAAGATCTAACCACAATCACATATTCCACCGTCTTACAAGTCTAAAGTCGCGAATCAAACATTAGAATAAGTCGAAATGGGATAATGCCTCCAGAGTCAAGTGTAGTAAATTAAACGCGTGGATACGCATGAAAAATGCATACGAAATGATTGGTACTTTCGTATTTTCACATTACAGTTCAGTACAAATGAAGCTGATATTCCCTATATTATTTTGAAAAAATATAGTAATACGAAAGAAAAATTGTTAAAAAATTCAGTATTTCAGCAAAATCATAGCGCCATCTAGTTCAAATTTAGTTAGTCTTTAATTTTATCTGCTCGACCATGAGACGTAATAAATATTAATTAATATAGTGGCAGCAGTTTTATTAGCGAAACAAAAAAAATATAAATTTAACTGTAGCATTTCTCAAATAAATAT
Source organism: Druceiella hillmani (assembly GCA_039881145.1). Taxonomy (NCBI): domain Eukaryota; kingdom Metazoa; phylum Arthropoda; class Insecta; order Lepidoptera; family Hepialidae; genus Druceiella; species Druceiella hillmani. Next base: position 7,445,668 of record JAYKKI010000061.1, read on the forward strand.
TTAGCAGAAATGTGTGAAGATACCGTAAGTGCATACTACGATGATCGATGAAGATATAGCAGTCACCACGAAATACAATAGTCAAGATATAAGCTATGGATATATTTCTGCGAAATTCAAAGCAGTATACGTTTTTGGAAATAAAGCATTATTTGTTGCTTTTAATATAGTAACGTATAAGCGTCCAGAAAAGAATAAAAAATTGCTGCACGAAAAATAGTGAGCACGAACGACTTCGTAGTCCGTATACACACACACACACACACACATATATATATGTGTGTGTGTGTGTGTGTGTGTGTACACACATATATATATATATATATATATATATATATAATATATACACATGTATGTGTGTACGTACATATTAACGTATTAACTGTCAGTGCACTTTTAAACGGTTTTCCAACTTAAAGGAAAGCTTATTGGATTCAAACTGGACTTATTTTAGACCTTTTTATTACCTACGGTTTTGGTTAAAATCGCCTACTTGAATATTACTGGCTAATTTACAACCAATATAATACAAAAGCTATGCACTTGTAGGAAATCATAACCGTCGCATTGTTTTCTCTGTTAAGGTTGCATTAATTAAGAGTTCAGAATTTTGTGTTAAAATTTTGTTTCCGTGATTATTTTGAATTAATTTTAATTTTAAAAGGTGTAATTTAGAACCCATACTGCAGAAATTATGTAACAACATAAAAACATTTGATTTGAATAATCAACCACGTGTGTTACTATACGTAATTATTTGGATTTCTTAAAAAAACAATTTCATTAATTTCATTCTTTAGACAAATGTCATTTTAATGAATGTATTGAGCGGTAGGCTTTCCACCTGGCCGCTCGTTATTAGTTTTATAAAACTTATAACAATGTTGCGTTAGTATTCAGTAGAAAACCCAGTAAAATCAGCAAAGGAAAATGTTTTAGACTAATATTATAATGGATAAGTCACAGAACAGGGTAAGTAAGAATGAATTCGAATAATGTAGTCTCATCTGCCTTCAAAGTCTTGTTAATATTGCATGGGGAGTAAAATTCCTTCAACTTATTTTATTTCATAGTGCTTGAGAGCACTTATTTTATTTCATAGTGAACAAATAATAGATGAAATAACAATATATTTGAAGATTCAGAATATCATTCTCTTCTTGAGATACAAGCTTCATTCTTCTTGAGATAAAACCAAAATCCAAATTTTTAATTAAGATACATAATTAGTATCATTTGATTGTCATTAAAAAAAAAGTAATTTAAAAGATCTCACCAAAATACGGAATTTTATCAATATACTTGAGTGTGGCCAAATTTATAGACCTATAGATTCACCTTTGAATAAATGAAAATGGATATCAAAAACGGCCTGAGTTTCCTGAATTAACATCAACTGGCTTATTTATATTTTCTATTTATATCGTTAAAATATTCCCTAATTATTATTCTTCACGGCATGAAATATTTTTTACGAATTTTTACTGTAAACCAACTTCATCCTTCAAATCTATCCGTCTCTCTCTTACGTGTATTTTTTTCGGAGATAATTTGGCATAAAAAGTGTTATGATAATTATAGAAAATGGTGACCAAATTACGGACGTTATTTGTAATTAGACGAATTTTCTATAATTATTGAAAAGAGGCGAAAAATGTTTTTATTTTTCAAAATCGTTGTCTAAGTATAGACCTAGGAAAGCTCGTTAAAATGTAAGTGAAAAATACATAACGTCATTTTCTTCAAAGAAAATTCTTAAAATCAATGAAAAATCGCTATACTATCGCGACTACGAAAGCTCTGTAAATAAAATATCTTTTAAAAATATAATTAACTCAAAATAGGTACCTTATTTTGGAAGTCGGTGCCAGCACTGCCGACAGATTTAAACAAATTTATAATTTAATTTAATTTATAATGTAAATTGAAAACTTTAACTTCTAATGTACTTACAATACTAAATAGATTCATAAAGGGCATATTTACAACATAAAAATTTATGTTGGTTTAAGTTAACCGGGTTGCTGGCACCGACTTCAAAAATAAGTAACTTAGTTATTTATTGCAAATAAGTAGGTACCCATTTTCAGTTAATTATTTTTTACTCTTTAGTACATACCATTTTTGTAGTCAGTTGTTTAAAAGATATTTTATTTTATAATTTTCATCATTAATATTAATCGTCACACTATAACTAACATTCAGTTATTTTATTTCTTGGACTATTGGATAATATGGAAAGTCACAGTCAAAAATCAGCATACAGAAAATTACTTCTTTGTCTAAAATTGATTATCAACAACACATAAAATGAAGCGAAAGTAATAGTCACTAATGGTTAGCTGTAGGCCATTGAGGAGTTCGGTTCACCATATCCGAAGTCCAATATCAGATTTTGCAAATTAAAAACTATCATTGAGGAGTTCCTTTCTTCATATCCGAAATCCAATATCAGATTTTGCAAAGTAATATCTAATATAAAAACTAACCAGTAGCATATACATTGAACCACAATCGATTTAATTCAATCCGTTAAGGTTACATTATTCAACTTCAGAAGTCATCATCACATACTGACCCGGTCGATGGTACAGTTATTTTGCAAAGTAAAAACTACCAGTAGTAAATATATTGAATTGCTACCACGCGATAGGGAGTTCCATTGTTCATCTTCAGAACGCATCATCGAACTCTGACATGATCGATAGTATAGTTATTTTACGAAGTAACAAGTACCAGTAGCATATATCTTGAATCACTTTCGATTTACTATCATCCCCCAAGGAGTTCCATTGTTCATCTTCTGAACTTATCAACAGACCCTTACCTCGTAAATGGTGTAGCTATTTTGCAAAATTACGACTACCTTTAGCAAATATCTTGAATCATAGTTGATTTGCAGCCATTCATTAAGGAGTTCCACCGTTCAATTCCAGACCTCAACATCAGATCCTCATCATATATGTGGAACCACGCCTGTAGTACCTTCTTTCAAATAAAATCATCAAAATCGGTCTACTCTGTAAAAAATTATCGCTGAACATACATAAAAAAGATCCCGTCGAATTGAGAATCTCCTTCTTTTTTAAAGTCGGTTAATAAAATGTAAAACAATTAGCATTCTATTATTTGCGGTTATTTATTTACTATAAATAATTTCGACACTTAAAGTTAGCTTGCATCTAAAGTTTTAGTTAAAGTCAGGTTGCATCTAAAGTTTTAATTAATATCAAGAAACAAAATATATTTATTTTACTGATAGCAAACAATAAAATATATTAATTTTAGAAAGCATAAAAAATGTTATGATTGTTTTATTTTTATAAAATTAGTAATGATTTATGTTTATTTTAAACCATTTTTGAATCTCTTATTTACAAAAATTTTACGAAACTTGTTTTATTGTCATTGTATTATATATGTTTAGGTATCCTCTATCTATTTAATATGCCACTTTACAAATATTTCCCTTATTAAAACACTGAATGATGGAATAGTATGGTTTTCCACGATCAATTTTTCATAGCTTTTGTACAAATGGTTTTATATAGTTTAATCCTATTTATACATGAAATGAAAATGATGATTACAAAATATTTTAGTAATTCCTCTTAACTAACTCAAAGAGAGAATAAATATGCAAGATTTATAACAAAATCAAACACAAAGGTAGTAGGAAAAAGGTGCAAATAAATGTAAACGTAAACAAAATTATCAATTCGCTTTTGCTGAAAATGCTTTGAAAAAACTCCAGTTAGATAGAGTGTTATAGCAAATCTGACATACTGTAATATAATTTATTCAAGCCTTAATTCAATCTGTAATAAAGCATTTTGTTAAGAAATAGTATGAAAATGTAAAACCTAGGGCAGATCTATATCGACAGATCTAAATCGATATCCTAGAAAAAAGATGAAAAGTCATAATATAAAAGAAGTGAAATTTTAAGCGTGTCTCTATTCAAATTTGTAAATGTGTAAGTTATTACCGAAAACTATATTTCTCTGCAAAACTTTTAGAAAAAATCTAGCAAATAAGAAACAGTGCAAATAAGGATGAAGAAATCAATGCAGAAATTTTCTACGACTGCTTAAGAAAAGCAGTTTCCTTATCGGTCGCGCTCCTTTGTTCATCTGCTTTAACTTTTAAAATATGAAATTGCCTTTAAAAGTTATGTTGTATTTTGATAACCAAAACACTATTAAGTTTATAATTTGGTTTAGAAGATGAGGTCTAAATTTAGCTAGAAACTATTCAGAATATCTTGGAATTAAAAAACTGTACGCATTCAATTTGATGCATGAAGGAATAATAATATCGAAGTAGGATTTTAACAGATGTTTCCTAATTTAATATACTATCTCTTTTGACTATAACACAAAAGGCGGTGATTAAAACAAAAAATATAACGTTTCTTTCTTTGGCGGCGCGGCACACTTTGGGGACCCGGGTTCGATTCCGGGCCGCTCGCTAAGCAGGGCTGAACTGGTTAATAAGAGATTGCTCTCGTAACAATAAGGCCGCCACATGTACCAATTAGATACACTAAAGTAGATATATAAATAAACAGTTGTAAAGATAGTTAACGTTATACTAAAATAGTCCAAATAAAAACTACGATTTGTGTACATAAATTTATTAGAGTCACCAGCTTTACCCAAGTAAATAAACATATCAAGTATGAGTAAAACTCGCATTACAAAGGTTTGTCGTATACTTAGGTATATATAATGTTTAATAGAAATACTACATTTACATTTAAGTATATGTAATATTTCTATTAAACTATATATAAATCGTAATTTTCCTAAAACTATCAAATTGAGAATAATAATTTACTATAGTGAAAGTTCTTTTGGAAATTTTGTTGCCATCTATAATTTCTTCAAATATTATTTTCTTGTCATTACAATAGTTTAGTTTGTTCAACTCAAGAATAGTTCGTATAATTTTGTACCAGAAAACCGATCATAAAAGACAATAAATAATAATGAATATAGAGTTTATTTTTTTATAGATTTTATGTTATCTACAATTTATTCATACATAATTTCAATGAAGCAACAGTTTTGTTAGAATATAAAGTCACAAAGACACCTGACACATTTTGACACCTTCGATTAAATCGTTATGTCTCACCCACATGATCCTAAAAATATTACAGGTCCACTGTCTATCTAGACACTATATAATATCTGGTAAGAGACGTCCTTTGTCAGTCGGACAAACCCTAATAAAAGATACAAAAAAAAACATCTTTGTAAAATCGGTAAAATATAAAAAAATATGTAACTTCTGATCCGTAAGCTAAGGTTAATGAATCCATACAACTATAGCATGCAACTAATGAACCCGTCACGATTCTTTAGCATTTTCTGGAACGTTAAAGACATTTCTCAAAAAGTTCTGGTGGAGTATAAAGGACGTGGCATTAGATCTTCTTTTCAATTAACAACTGAGTTGAGTAATTCGTTGAATAAAGAAAAGTTGTGGCAAAAGTATTTTTCTAAAACACATTCTAGTATTGGTTGAAATTATTAAAGGAAGAAAATTTGCATCTCTTCAATAATGTTCTAAAAAAGTTCAAAATTTGCATCTTTTCTAATAACAAATATTATGACGCGGACTTCTTAAAATTAAACTAACCCAATTTTTCAGTCAAAGCCCAAAGAAATCTACGAGACAAGAATGTTGTCACAGCATTTTCAAGACAAGCGTTACATAAAATCGGTGCTCTTATAATTGAGGAATGATTTTTTATTACATAGAACAAATGTAATAATTTTACAAATTTAGTTTATTAGATGCTAACCTACATTATTTATCGCCGTAAATTTATTCTGTTTGAAGCCAAATCCCAAATGAGTATCCGCACTTATGTAAAAAGTTCTCAAAGAAAAAGACAGAGGTATGTTAAAAAAATAATTTGGTTAATACAAGTTTCTGTCTATAATAAAATAGAATGATTTATTTCTAAAAGAAAGTTATAATTTAGTTCTAAAACAATTACTAAATAAAATATGCAAAGAATTTGTTATGGAATAGTAACCTTTTCATAAACGAATGTCCATCAGATTAATATAAACCAAAATTTTTGTTCCTTTATAAGTCAAAAATAGCATCAAAAAAGGCCAGTCCATATGTGTAGTAGAAAACACTAATCAACCTTTGACATCGGATTTTGGGATCATTGTTAAGAAGAAAGGTTTTCTCAAACAAAGCGCAAATATCTACTTAAAATGATGTACATTTTAAAAACAAAACAGTATTAAAAGGAGAAAATAGTTGTGCAAGGCAAAAATAAGAAGAAAAAACAGTTATAATAAGAAATGTTACATTTAAAAGGCAAGTGTAACAAAAAGTTTTTTAAGGCACCATAAATTGATTCCATAATTCTTAATCATGCCAACAATTATTTAAAATATATTATAAAATGTTACATTATTTACTGAGTCTCATAAATCTTTAAAATTTCTTTTGATATGACGTGTTATAAGTTTAAAGCGCTTTATTAAAAAAAAATTATAAACCAACGACATATTTTTCCTGAAAATCCTAGCCTTCCCTCCGTTAATTACGGTCCTCTCTTAATGTTTGAACAACAAAGTTGAAGCAGGCTATTTCCTCATGTTCTGCTCTAATAGATACTTTAGCTAAAAATGTTGCATAAAAGAAACTGCTCTGTACTATATAATGCATAACTCGGTTGTAGTCTTTCAAAATTACCATAAAAGGTCCCTGCAAAAGAAAAGAAAATTTTGTTCACCAATTTATTAACTTGTCATTTGTATAAACAACACTTTATAATTTACATTGTAAATATATATCTAAATATTTATTACTTTATGCAACTTCTATTGGAGCATAACTTCGTTACGTAAGTTAGATTATAGGAATTCAAGGTACAAAGATGTTCCGCCACTTTATTAATAAAGTCAATACTGAATAGTTGTAAAAGAAAGGTTTATAATATATTTTTTTTAATTCTTCTCTTTTTTCTACAAAATAAAACTAAACTACATTCAAATCGCCCATCAGCGCAATGATATTTCTTTTGATGATTTCTCTTTAGAAATCGCCTATCTGCGCAATGATAGAGTAATGTCGGCTAATTATTAAAGCATCTTTAAATAATAAGCTTTATTAGTGCATTTTAATCATAGTTATAGAGAAACGAGGTCTTTCCGATGAACAAACTCCACATATACAATATTATGATAACACAGATCATTTTTGGTGATAAAACAGATTAACTAAAGGCATTCAAACTGACTTCTTTTTAAATATCGCTGGTTAGGCATATTTATTTTACAATAAGGACGTTTATCCATACCGGTTTGATATAACATTTCTCATCAAGTAATCCCAGTTGCTGTGCATATGCCCTCGTGACGATAGAGTTGCAGACATCCTTGCAGACTCGCGTCATGACGGTCGTGTTTCGGTCACCATCCATCCTCATCATGGTTAGTTTCAACTAGAAATTAGAAATGTTTCATGATAATTAATTCGCCCTTCCCACTATATTTTGAATAGCCCTCTAATCGGTCAATTAGACCAAGATTAATCTGTAAAATACATATTTTTACATTCGCTGCTCAAAAAATGTTCACAAAATTTAAACAAACTTTTCATCTATTTTACGTGGTTTTCCACATTATTTATAAATAAATTTTTGTTTCTTTAATCTATACTCACAGTTTTTTTTTTATTTTGAGATCGTTTCGATTCTAATGAAGATATAACAATAGCAATAATTAAAAACCGAATAATATTCTTTAATTTCTGAAATTATAAATTGCCACCTATTATCACGATTTATATGTTAAAAATTGAGGACGTTCCAATAATTTTATGACACTGAAAATTTAAAATATTCCACTAATAAAACATTGTTTTGATTTTCGGTGAAAATTTTAACTTTAACCTTTTTCATTCTTCAATATTTCTGTGTCAAAATATAATAAATGGTTATGCACTATGACATACGCGATATAATATATTACATTGGTAAATGATTTATAATATATTTGTATTATATATTAACTCTCTATATCTTCACATTATTTCTACAAAGGTAAAAAAACAAGAGATAAAAACCATAAATCGTTTTGTTAGCTAATTTCTTTGCTTTAACATTACTTCACCACCGTTTATCTACGTATTTCCTGGCATATAAATACTTTTTTCCTAATTTTGCTTCCTTCGTTTACCTTTTACTACAATTTTAAGCATTCTCTCTTCGATTTTCATTCTCAAATTTCTTAAAAATGTATCATTTTGCGAAAAATGGCTTAGTAATCTCAATAACATAGACTCCAAGGATTAAATGAATCACAACAAGACATCACCCCTATAGGTCCTGAGGTCTTGTAAACTTGTCCTTCAAAGCGCATGCCGGTTGATATGTTCCCGTGGCGCAGAAGAGTCACGTGCAGGTCACCGTTCTCTTGTTCCTTAGCCGTATTACAATTGCGTGCCATCAGGATCTCTGCTCTATATGAACCCTGAAATAAATGAGGTTAACATTTTTTCATAAACTAATTTCTCAAGTATCGTTTCGCCCTAGTCTTGCGTTTGTTCCTTTTTTTAAGTCATACTTATTACATACGACTCGATCAATTCTTGCAATTAATGCGAGCAGGTAAATCTTGAATTCAATGCTTATTCCGGTAAACCACTGTGATTTTGTACCGATTATTATAAAATGCATCGGCAGCGTATTTTTGCAATATCTTCATTTCTTGATTGTAAAAATCAAATCGTTTCTATTATAATAAATTCAATAAATTCTTCACAAATTCAGATTTCTAAAAATCTATAATTGTGTGGCGAGAGTTTATGCGATTATGGAAGGAAATTGTTTAAAAAAAAGTATTAATTTAATAATTTCATCCATAGTTTATCTCTTCTCCTTATTGTTAAGTTTTGCAATTTTTCCAATTAACAAAAAATATAATATAGATTTATACATATTTTAATATCATAAAAATTTATATATTTAAATTGTCTCAATTTAAATTGTTGGAAAATGAGGGCAATAATCAAATATATAGGTAAACCACAAAATAAGACATTTTATTATTTCCATTTAAATGATATCTTACTATCTATATTACAGTCTTATAAAGGAAAATTGTATTTAAAATTTTACTCTTTGCTGACTCTATAAGATTTTCCTTAAACCAACAAGTAACCTCAATAAAATGAACGAAGTAGCAGAAAAATAATATTGAAATATGAAAAAAACACACCACATAAACGAATAAAACAATTGTTTTTATTTAATGGTATTTCATACTGCCGTAATACCTTAACTCTAACTATATATTACACTGGAAAAATATTATATAGATTTTTATAATTACAGCTTTTACATTGGCTGGATTCGCGCAACACACTATGTCAAATATTGTCGCAAGTAAATAAATTATTTTGTACACGTCCATGGCAGCATTGATCGCGTACTGTTCAAAGTTTAATTTCACATTAAGTATATTTTAATATAACAAATTGAGATTTTTATCTCATCTCGTCTCTTCATGGCTGAATGCGGCACCTCTCTACTTTATATCAGTGTTTCCAAATATGTTATTTTCAACTAATAGAGCATAAAATTTTCAAAGTATATTCCCACTTTGGCAATAAACCCAAATGAAGATTCCTTTTTTATGTTAAATTTTACAAATATATAAAGGTAATTTTACTAGCTTAACACGTTTACTAACTTACTGCTTGATACGGGGTGTGGAATATTAAAAATCCTTGCAAGAAATAAGGAAGAAACAAACTTAAAACGGGTCAAACATTCAATTAAACATGAGAAATAAACGAACAGTATACGCTCAAAAATAATAAACCGCAAAAACCACCATCTACCACTTCCGCGAATGAATATCTAAAGCAATCAATGGAGAGTTAGAAAAGACATCAAGACACGTTACGGTTTATCATACCAAGAAAATAAGTTCATGGCATGTTCGTACATGTTCTAAACATATTGCAAAAATATAACTAAGCAACCGGGAATATATGGCTGGCACCTGCAGATAATCGCAATTAATAAAGTAACAATAAGGTAATTTCGATGAATACTTGTTCAAAAGCACCGGTTACTTTTATATTCGGTTATTGATCGGTGCTTTCATATTTCATTTTCATATATATATGAAAAAATCACAATTGTAGACTTGCGCTAGACTATGGCTAAAAATGATCAAAGTTCAAAAACTTGATTTCCAGTTTCTGTTTTGACGCATGTAAATTCGCAGTGTTAAAAATATCTGATTAATTTAGTAATTATTGTATTAGTCATTAAAGAAAATACTCTCGTCGCAAAGTTGTAAGTATTTTTTATAGTTAAATAAGATAATTTTGAATCAGTCAGAGAACAGATAAACTTTCATGCAAAGGCAACTAAAGTTATAATCCTCTTTCTGGCTTCGTCGTAATCGATTCAAAATATCACATAAATTCAAAACCAATTTTAGCCAGATAAATTCACCGTTCTAAAATATACTTCTTTTTCTATAAAAACCATAATACGATAGACATTATTTCATTTAATGTTTCCCTGGCTCTATTGGATTTATAAATACGGTATGGGATAATTAAATTGCTCAAAAAAAAATAACAAGTAGATTCTATCCCCTTATCTCTTTCCATTGCTCAGTGAACTAACATATACTGTGTTGTCAACGTACAAAAACATTTAATAAAACCAAAACAATTAATATAACATTTCACGGTTTGCTACCACACCAAATCACCGATTCAAATGATTTCTTTGAATGTATATTGATGTGACGTACTAAAAGTACTGATACACAACTCATGCGATGAATATTAATTGTGTCATTATGAGTCCTAACTAATTAATTGTGATATCACTGTACCTCGTCGATTTAATTTGCATGTACAATTTTATATAAATTGCTTTTCGCTAAAGCGTATTTACCGTAAGAATCGCACCAAGAAAACAATACGTCTTATTTATATAATTCAAATGTACATTACATTTATGCATACATATGTGAAGAATGAATTAATGAATTATTTTTATCTAATATATGAAGATTAAATTTATGAATTGTGTAATGAATAAATTTATGAAGAGTTGTTGTATGCTGTGCATATAACAAATTTTTATAAATTCAGCACTTGAATACCTTCGAATGTACCATAATCAATTTTTGGACAAAGACATAAGTTAAAGACAAATGAAGAAATTAAACAAATAAAAATTCCCTATTTATTATTCATTTAATAATAAAGAACAAAAAATTGAGTAATAAATAACTACGTTAAAATAGAAAATTTTTGGACCAATATAGTTAATTCACTATATTATTTGATTTCACTTCAGACTATGGTAAACCATAAAGTAGACACTTTCTATTATATTAGTCAAAATGTTAGGATATTTCCAAATATCAAAGTATATATCTTTTTAGATTTTGATTGCAGGCGGCTCGGTAATTTACAATCATTATCTGCTTACAAAAAAGTCGCTTAGCTAAATATCACTTCATAATTTAGACTGATTAAAATTACAATTTGTGCATGGGCAAATGAATATCGTATTTTAATATAAAAATTACTTATTCACAATACTGAAATTGTCTAGTATCTTCACCACCTCACGTAAACAATGATAAACTAATTCTAATAATGGAAATTATTTTAATATAATATAGTCGTACTAATTCCCCGTGACTAATCAAATCACTGAAGATGTTTAGTGTGTTTGAATGCAATAATTTAGTTGAAATTCACACACTTGCGTGATGTGTCTTCATATGGAAGAAGTAAACTTATCAAATGCTAACACCATCCATTCGATGTTGATTACACTGTGTGCGTTAACAAAAGACGAGGAAAGATTCCCAGATAAAAAAAATTAAATATGTATTCTGCCACAAAGGGAAAATGATAAATTAAAATTGTCTTTTTTTATTTCATAATCTATTATAAGAAAAACTCCAGTCTTTGTCTCTTTCCGAGACTCTAATCAACCGATTATTTAATATTAGAAAATACCGAAAATAGTTAACTAAATACTTGAACTAAATATTTTCATACTTTTACTTACTCTTCAAAGATACAAATAAGTGTATCACTGTGTTAAATTTCTGAATCGATTTATTTATAAACGTAATTTTAAAAATATTTTAGGCTCTCAATATAAATTTGACATTACTAAGTGTGTACGAAGCTCTTAAGATTTCATGAAGAAGACTTTGTATTTCATAAAGATTGACTTGACATTTTCATAAACCATTGTCGATTATTCACTTCAACAACAATTTCATAATATGTGTGTATGTATATGTGAATAACGAATTAATCCAAAAAAATACTACTAACACCGTATGCTAAAAAACAAGAAATTTACAATTAAATAAAACTACGTGATGTAATATTATTTCTACTTTCTTTAAGTTCTTTACCACGACCTAGGTTTTGTTGTATTACAACATCTTCAGGTGGGCTATTAGCAAAGATTTTTGCTAATAGCCCAACTTAGACACCACGTAGTTTCATTTAATTGTGAATAATGATTTTTTACTAAATTAAAGTCAAATATATTAAATATTTTCAAACAAGAAATTTATTGAGCAACCACGAAAAAATGAAATGAAGAATCAAGACTTTAAAAAATGTACGAAAATATTAAATAGCATGAAGATGCATTACATTAAGAAGACATGTAAAAATTAATTTAAGGATCGCAAGAACAACAAAATATAGCAATAACGCAACGATAAACGCAAGAACAACAAAATATAGCAATTTTGAAATTACTAAATAAGTGACGTTACATATTATCATGTAAAGTAGATGAAGGCAATGCAAATGTTTTCAATGCCGGACGATTTATCACTCCGTTACCGTTACCGTTACATATATATATATATATATATATATATATATATATATATATATATATATATATATATATATATATATATATATATATGTGTATATATGTATATATATATATATATATATATATATATATATATATATATTTATATATATGTATATGTATATATATATATATATATATATATATATATATGTGTGTGTGTGTGTGTGTGTGTGTGTGTATGTATGTACGAGTATACATAGTGGCGCCTGACTTCGCAATAGACAAGAGCGTCACATATCTTTACGAGGCTTTTGTCTCTTGCGCAAAATATGTAAATTTTAAAGTAGGTATTTCTGTGGATTGATAAGAAATGAAATTTATAAATAAATATACTTAGAGCTTCAATATTCAATATCGTATTAGAAGATTTATAAAAAATTACAACAATAAAGAAGGCAAATTTTTAATAATGAAAAACTAAGGCACATAAATTCCTTAAAAGATTTACCTACAAAAATTACATTTGCCACTTTTCATAAGATTAAAATTTTTAAATAAAGCATTATAATCTAACAAATGAGCTACATCATTTTCAATTGAGAGAATAGCAAAATCTCAAAGCTGATCTTCTATTATCTAATTCCTCAAATATATTTTAATAATTTTAACCTTGAAAAGTTCCTTTCGACAGACGCAACTGTCACGGGTGTTGTGGAAATAATTCTCAGGACGACTCCAATAGTGGGGCATACTTCAGTTAATTTTTTTTCTACTATATATTTCAGCATCGAGATCATGTCGTTTCTTCCCCCCTATACATGGATAAACATATTCTAATGAACTTCTATTCTATGAACTACCCGGCTCAAATTTTCTACTGGCATCATGATCACAGGAACTCATTTTATAGGTCTTGATTTGCATACAACACTAAGTCAGAAATAATTTACACCATAAGTACTGTTAATAACATAAGATTCACTAAAACTTAATATCATTTAAAGTTAATTTATTTTTTGAATTAATATCTATATAAATTTTAAATGTCAACTATTTTCTACTCGGGTCATTATGCAAGACCCCTGCAAGAGCAAGGCCCTGGGCGGTTGCCCTGCTCGCCAACTACTATGGCCGCCAATGTATATGTATATATATATATATATATATATATATATATATATGTATATATATATATACATATATATATATATATATATATATATATATATATATATATAATATATAAATATATATATATATATACATGTCCACGGTGTCGGGAATAAGTGTCGGACAAAAATAGACGTTTTTTCTTGCCTGAAAAATGGTTGATTGTCGTTAAAATAAAATTTAAAAATGACTCTTTTTCAGAAAATTTAAAATAATATTCATAATAATCTCATTGTCATCTTCTTCGTACACACGATACTTGCGCACATTGTCCAGCACCGCTTGAGGGAATAACCCGTGAACAACTGCTAACGCATCGCCACTGTGGGGTAAAACCGCACTCCGGGAAAGTATTGGGTGTGTTAAAAAGAGATACAGGTAATTTTTTTTACAATCATTTAGAAAAAACACACCTGTGTTTTAACACACAACGTAAATCACACCTGTATGTTACGTTTAATTTCAACGACAATTTATTCCTTTATCAACTAATAGCGTCTTTCTTTGTCCGACATCTATTTCCGGATATGGGCATGCAGAATGTATTTTTCGGGACACCCCCGTTTTCGTAAATAAAGTTTACGGGAAATTAAATTCCATATGCAAGATTATTACAAATTTGGTGTTTAAAACTATTTGGCCATTTTTTTTACAATTTTAGTAGACAATAATTATATTGAGGACTTTTGCATTGAAACTATAAATTGAGGACATATCTCAAAAAAATACAGTGTTTGTATTGTATTTTTCAGTTAGGTCCTCGAAATATTCTTTCAATAAATTACTCAGTACGTCTCTCAAAAATACTTTGAATATTCGCTTTGGTATAAAATAGTTATTTTGAGGACTTCTAGATTGAAAATACAAATTAAGGACATGTCTAAAAAATACGTCATGGTTCGAATTTGTACTCGACATGGAATTTAATTTATTCTTTATAATGACACAATAACTAATTTAAATTATAAATGACAATCACAAAAAATAATTAACATAAACACAAAAAAATTTACAAAATAAATGCGTAGTAATATACATATATTTTTCATAATTATTTTTTACACGTAGTATTCATGAATGAAGCCATCTCATGGTTGTTTATAATGAGAATTATTCATTGTTTCAATACAATCAAAATAAATAAAAAATCCGAAAATATAGAGTAAATTTGATTAAGATGGTCATGCAGGAGATATGACCAATCCAGTTAATCTCATGTAACATTAGTTGAAGAGCTCTGTACTGTGTATATCTGGTCGTAAACGCTACTTTTATTTAATTCTCATGATGGTTAAATCACTTCTTTTCTCCGGTTAATATTAATGAAATTTTACACCATGAAAATTTTTAAAAACGATAATAATTATCTGTTATCTACCCGATGAGGTTATCTGTTAACAATGCTACAATCTGCATCCAAAAAATACCAATGACTGCAATTAATATAACCGACGTGAAATATCTATTGAGATCGAATCAGTGACGTAAAAAATAACGAAAGAAAGCATTTTGGTGATCGAATCAAGGTTCGAACACGTTCCATTCGATGGTTAGTATTATATTAATTCATCGGAGTGAAATGTGAATCCCCATAATTAGAGTTATTTTTACAAATAACAAATAACCAAACTACAAATAAACAAACAAATAAACAAACGAAATTTCGTCTCTGTCACCCATGCATGTGTAATATAAACTTGAGTGTAAAGCGATGACACGTTAAGTTCACTATAAATGAAATATTAGTTTAGTTTTTTTTATTTTACTTCTTGTAAGTATCTTGTTCTACGGCCCGGTACAAAAATATAACAACATAGAATAGGACAAGATGGCCTTAATATTTTGTGCTGTTTTAATACTAATAAACTACAACAACGGGCCCCAAAATGTACGGCAGATAGGTTTACACCTAGTTAATATATAGGTTATACTTATCATATAGGTGCTGCCCGCGTTAAGCCCTGTTGTAATAGTTTGTGACGATATGTAACACTAAAGCTTTAAAAATAAATATATATTTTTATTGAACCTAATGCATTTATATTTTTGCTCTAGTTGCTAAGAAAGCTATTGCTACTCGTAGGAATTGGAGTAAAAATTCGTTAAAACTGTGATAAACTGTTTAAAAAATGCAGAAATGCCCATATCTAAAGTTACTATTGTCTATGATATACCCAGAAAAATATTACAGAGAAGGTAAAATAATGACAATTATAAAAACGACCAATGGGACTAACACCTATATCTGGGGATAAAAAGGAAAAAAAAAACTTACAACTCGCATTAAAATTATGCAAGAAAAATGTTTTCCACTAAGAATTAAATACGTGAAAATGGTTGCCTTACAGTTTGCTGAACAGTGAAATACAAATCATAAATTTAATCGAATTACGGAAAAGGCTATCTACGGTTGGATGCAGATGCCTTAAATAGAAATTCTACTGTATTGAAATGAATGCCCAACTGAATTTGATGTAATTTTGATAGAGAACGATCTAATGTCAAAAACTAATTGCGTGTTTAATATGGATGAGTCAGGTATTCAGATAAACAATCGCCATGGATATGTGCTCCCCGAAAATGGTACCAAAGGCGTACCTTCGACAACTTCCACTAAAAAAGTGAAACTAACACAATCATAGCCTGTTGCAAGGCGGAAGGTTCTGCCACCTACGTGTGTTGTGAAGAGCAAGAACAA
The DNA here is from genome assembly GCA_039881145.1 of Druceiella hillmani. NCBI lineage: Eukaryota > Metazoa > Arthropoda > Insecta > Lepidoptera > Hepialidae > Druceiella > Druceiella hillmani. Next base: position 7,462,407 of record JAYKKI010000061.1, read on the forward strand.
AAAAACTCGAATTTAAGGACGAAATACGATCTAGATCTCATACATTTATGTCTAAACAGTCTGCTTATGTAACCTCAGCGACACTTTTAGATCGCCTTAAAATTAATTTTTTAGCCAAGAAAACAAGCATAAAAAGCTTTACTGTGTTTTGATGGGTACTCTACTAAATGAAATTCTGTAGAAATGCTAGACTATCGCAATCATGACGACATTATTTTGTTATTTATGCCGAACCACACGTCACGTTTCGTACAACCCCTTAAACAGGCCGTATTTAAACCCCGCAAATCTCATTTTTATGAATAGTACCGATTGTGAATAAAGTACCGATTGTGAACAGTACCGATTGTGAATCAAAATCTATATCGCTGAATCACAAGGCTTTTATTTAGGACGTTATTAAATAAGGCTTGGGGTAAGGCAGCGTTAGCTGAAAATGCTATTTCTATACTCAAAACTAGAATTCTTCCATTTAATCCAGTCGCAATACCAAATTATGCTTTTATTGGAGAATTTAACTCTTTGCCCACTCATCTTCCAGGATCACCCGGTCATCTACTAATAACATAACTTTATCCACTTGGACTCCAAGATGATATTCAAAACAAATCGCTGGAAATACCAGAACGAACATCCGCTGAGCAAACAGTAGCAAAAATAAATGGTTATATTCGTGAATTTTAAAAGACATTTCTCCTAATCCATAAAGTAGTAATGTAGTAAACAAGTTAGTTAGCTTTTAACTTTCGATGAGCTTGTAGATTTAAGAAAAATTAAAGATGAAAAAAATAATAAAAGTGAATAGTTAAAAAAGAAAAACCAAACATAGTGAAAACAAAAGGGAAAAAGATTGATAATATAATGACATAAACGAAACGAAAAGCTACCAGGTAAGTTTCTGAAAGTAGTAGAAGAACCAATGTTTTACGATACATCGTACGATGAGGGGAATTGCGTTGGATGTAGTGAAAACTATTATATGATACGCCTAGATGAAGAATTCACTCGACTTTTTTTTTAATTGTTTTTTATATCTAATTATTACAAATAATATATGAAATTTTGTTCCTTACAACTAATACTGCTGAATTATTATTTTTCATTCGAAAATTTTAGGTGTATAAAATGCTTCAAATAGATGTCCCTCAAAAAATATTTTTGAATTAAATTTGTAATTAATAAATTAAAAACATTTAATTAAAAGTGTATACTGATATATAAATATTATATTTATTTAAATTATTTATATTTACAAATGAATATTTTGTTAATCATAATATTAACTGTGTTATTTGTAATATAAAATATGAACCACAGTTTTCGTAAAATTGTTTAGTAATACACTTTAAACCCAAAGTCCTTGAAAATTCGTAATAGACCTCATTATTTATATCACATTTCCTAAACACTCAGTTTTCAAATTAGGAATTCACTATCAGTTTTCTATAATTCTTAGACAAAGACCAACAAAGAATGAGCCTGAACAATCGGTAACAAATTTTTCGTCAAACATAAACATCGGGTTAAGACTGTCTGCACACACGAAATATTATTGACAAACCAAAATTTTAACAACATATTAATCATGACGATTTTCGTCATAAAAACGATTAAAAAATGTAACAGTACAAATCGAACAAATTCAGCATTACTGTTCCGGATTTTTTTTCCTTTTGTTAATTTCAATAAAAGTTATTGTATTTTTTACTATCTGCAGTAATAATTACTCGATAATAATACTTATAAAATTTGCGTAGCGAAAACTATCAATAATATGTAAAAATTGAGGATTGTGCAAATAATTTGAATGGATAAATAATTCAAATCAAATCTAATTTTATTTTATTCGAAAATGCAATAAAATAATTAAAAATATTCGAATATGAATCATTTAAATTATGTATCATTTTTATTTTTGAAAGAAATCGAATTAACTAATTTGGATTGGAACTCTTATGCACCGTTCGGTAAAAAATTGGAATTACTGTGTCAATTATCATATAGCAAATAGATTAGTAGTATAATTCGGTAATAATATTAATTTTATTAAATTACATTTATGGTTATGTGACAAAAATTCAAATCGATTATATAATTTTTTCTCTTTCATATTCTTACCAGGAAATTAAAATAGTAATAATAATATTAATCACTTAAAATATTAATAATAATCAAACGACTACACTTTGCAAAGGTTTTAAAAGAAAGTATATAATAGTAAAAACTTTTATTGAAAGTATTACTTTTTAAATATTTCTACGAGCGCTTTTTCAATCTTTTCAGTCAGTTTTCTCATTACGATCTCCACCATATTATATTTACGGAAAAATACTAATTACCATTAATCGCAAAAACCAATAATGCACAGCTGGTATAGATTTAAGTGCACTAATTCGTCAGTACCTTTAGTGTTTTTACTAGAAAATGTATATAATACTAAAATTATTAAATAATACACCAAAAACTAAATGTCTTTGAAAAATCGTAAATGTCTCCAAAGTCATCACTAAATAAATGTCCCGAAAAAGACAAATAAATATTTGGACGTAATAAAATAAAATATGGCCCCAGTACGTATATACACGGTTTTATAATTACTTAACGCTGCTGTCATACTGACGTACGGAATGATATGTGTTACGTCATTTGTAATTGACGTCGCTTTGAACCGTTTATATTATTCAAATTTTTAAAATAAATCAGAAAAAACGAGAGCTATTAACTATGATGAAGAAGAAAATGTAAGACTAAATAAATTTTGCAGGATCAAATTATGAATAACCAATATATTAGCAATGGTATTAAGAAACACGTTTCTGTTTATAGCAACTTCTAAGAAATGTACTTAAAGAATACACTGAGGAATCCAATATTAATAAAATGAAAACTAAAGCGTGGACAGCCGCCATTCCAGGTAAATTAATTGAAATAATACAATTCCATTTTTAAGTTTATATCTTTAACGGTTTCTTTTGTGGACTTATTTTCCCACACAACAACGACATCCCATGCTAATTTATATGGTTTTGCTGAAATTTAGTTTTCATTATTTTTAATTTGTTTTCAGGTTCGTTAGCTTAAATTTAAGAAAAAAGTATATTAGAGTAAATCCAAACTCAGTGCAAAATAATAAAAACGTAGTGCAAAATATTTATCGCCATATAAAGCCAAATTATATCAATCTTGAGAAGGCCCCAAACTCTGCAGAATTCGGAAATAGCCTCCATTGTCTCTAAGAATTTAATTAGGATATGAGATGAGTTCGATTTCGATGGAGATGTACTAAATAATTTTATTAGGTTTTGCCTAATCATAAAATTTGGTGGCCAGCATCATATTTACTTTGTAACTATTGAAAAATTAAAGTCTTGTTATTAGAAGTAATAGTTGCTGGTTTTTCTGCAGAAAATAAACAAAATGCACAAAAAATATCGAGGCTTTTTCTGAGCTAGAAAAAGTACAGATAGAACGTATACAATTATTCGTAGCTAAGTTAATATTTGCCTAACATCAGAAGAGAATAAAAAAATTTAATGTGAGGTCGATTAAATTTTCGTGCTTGCTTGATTAATATACCTTTGCATTATCATCCATTTAAAAATTCAGTCAGAAGCGAATTGAATAGTAATGGCATTATAATTACATATTATCGTTGCATCTATTATTTTGTAGATACAAGAAAATGTGAAATTACTAAAAGGGCCCTCAACCACATCTGAGTTAGCGATTCCACAAAGGCCACAATTGTTACTCGTAACTGCTGAAGAAGTACAGGTATAATCGAAGCATTTATTATTATATAAAGGCCAAAAAATGATAAAATTTAGTCACAGTCTTTTAGAGAAAGTTGAAAAATTTTAGATCATTATATAATGGAGAAAATTGCTTATATTTTAAGACAATAAATTGCGTAATTTAAGACAATGAAGGCCAAATACGTATCAAAATACTCACAAGTTGGAGTTTCATAGTTGTATATTGGAATAGTTCATGCAAATTAAACCAAAATAATTTGGATGGTATCTTATAAATAGAGCTTAAAAAGTATCTTATAAATAGAGCTTAAAAAATAAAAATTATAATTAGCACTTTCACTTCAAAAACACCCCTCCAATTATATACCACTTGATAGGGATACGCAAAAGTTTTTTTCGCTCTTATTTTATATGTATGATTATTAAATTATATAATTTTTTTAAACATCTCTAATATTATGTATTAGAGATGTTTAAAAAAATTAAATTGTAAATAAGTATGATTAGTACAAGGAGGATTAGTATAAGTTTATATAAGTAGTATATTTTTACGTTTCATATTTAAACTAATTGCGGAATAACACTTCTGGAAACCAATTACCTTATTGTAACAAACTAATAACTCACGCCAAGTATTTAGAATATATACAATTTGAAGTTTCCAGCTTAATTCATTCAACAATTTTCCTTAGTTATCTGTAAATCATATATTTATATTAAGTTTATCCGTACACTAATTCTTCATAAGGTTTTTAAATACCAAGTAGTTACTAGTAGAATATAAACAAAGCCACGGATTAAAAATCTAATAATAAATACACATTATTGCAGAAGAGATTTCAGTTCATATTGTTACAAACATTATTTTATACATTAAGCTATAAGTTTGAGATATAATTTTTGTCTATAATTTTAGTCAAAAGAATATGACTAGTTATTTATATACGTATATATATTTATTAATGGAAACACTACGAGCCCAATTTTTCATTCACAGCGAATCTGATTTAATCGGCGAAATATTTAAAAATATGTATAAAAACCATATTTATAAATATAATTTATTAAAGTTTAAAACTAAACCGTTTCCGGCTAAGGTTTTAAAAGCGACTGAGTCATTATTATTAAAAAATAATTACTGTCAACTATAAATAATAATTGTATGTCCCATTATTGTCGATTAATTGTCATTTGCAAATTTTAATACTAATAAGCATTTTCAATAAAATAATGATACCTTCCTAAATTTTTTTTGTATTTATTTATGTTTCAAAACACAAGAACGGTGCATATCAAGCAATTTAATTTGCATGAATGACACTATTGATATCATCGACATTTTTCCAACTATATTTGAATCTAAATATGCGCTTTGGCATTAAATTCAGGTTTTAAAAGACCGCAGTCCAGATAATAAAAGAAATATTTTATAATAAATAACAATGATATAAAAAGAGTCATTGGAAGTATCTACACTATAAAAATAGGCTTATCTAAGAAGTTCCTTATGTATAAAATATTTATATGTCAAATTCTAAATTTTACGCGGATGAAATTACGGCAGTTGCTAACATGTAAATAAAACATTATCTATCTACCTCTTGATTTGAAGAAAACCAAATAAAGGTAATGAATATGATTCCACTGTACGTTAAACTGTACTGAATCATGTCGTTTATTGAAATAAAGGTCCCCGACATTTGAGGAAATATAAACGAGAAAACCCAGCAATTCTCGGCACATCAATGGGCCTACCAATTTTAATTACACGGGCCAAATATCTACACGGTCGGCAATATTTGAGTTAAGCGTTTTATGGACGTGTTTCTGGAAATGTTGATTAATGCTATAAAGTGGTCCATTTATGCCTTGCAAGTTTTGATAGCGTTAGTCTCTCCAAAAATAATAAAATTAAAAATAAAATAAAACAGGCAATTAACATGTTAATTCATACTTGCTTACAAATATCCTGACGAAGGTTGAAGTACTTGCTGCTTTAAAATTATTTTTTTAAAGTTATTAGGCATTTTTATTTAGCATAAAATTTACTAAAAACGCTAATCGATGGAGTTTGCGGCTAAATCGGTTTCCCCGATTCTGATATTACCAAATATAATGAATCTGTACTAAAGGTCAACGCATTTTTTTTGTTTGTTAATCGATTGAAATGAAACCAAGCCTATATTTTAACCCAAGCTAATCTAAATACATCCCAGTAAATCGCATCCAATTCAACCTATGCTAATATTAGCATACAAAGAAGGTACACATAGACAAACATATAAACCAACAAACAGACAAACATAACAATTCTAAAAACTGTTGTTTATAGAATTGTTGTGTTTGTTTGTTTGTTGGCTTAGTAGCATATCTTTAGTAGGTAGAACTTAAATTTACTTAAAAATGTTCAATGAACAGACTCAGATATTTTACAATTTAATTCATTCGAGGCGATTTGCGAGACGCTTTGTACTCTCTGCAGTAGTCGGCGTACTTTAGCCGCTTTCGTCTGGAATATACGTTAAGTTGTGATTTTTTTATACATATTTTTTTATTTTTTAGGCATGTTTTCGTTAATATCATCACGTACCTAACTGATCTTGTGCATCAGCAACGCACATAAAGATATTATGAAAGGATAATCATTTAGAGATAAATAATGCATCTTTTCTAGTTGTATTACAATCTATGTCAATAATTCATAGTTCGACGTGTAAAACGTTCAGTGGCGCCGTCTCACGTGGCAAACTAAAACTACATAATGCGTTGAAAAATGAACGCTGTACAATGATATTTCAGATGACAGCTATTAAAGGTCAGGTTCTCTATAATTAATTACTTAATACGACTTCATAAATTATTTTCAATATAAATTTTATCACAAAGCAGCATTATACCATAAATCATTTTTTATTTCTTATTTTTACAAATTACATTGGTATCATCAATCATGCTGATGATTTTAATATATTTTAAAAAATAAAATACAACAGAAGGTCTTAATATCGAGTTGTTACACTCGTAATACGTGCCTTTATGTGGTGTCATATCCTGCCTTATTTTGCAATGGCTCCAGTTAATTCAATGTTCACATCCGTGGCAGTAACAGTCTAAAAATATAGCAAAAGAGAGGACGCGTTGGCTAAACGAGAGTCCAAAAATTCAGCTGAAGTTTTCAAAAAAGCGTTCGCGGGAGCCAGGAATAATGCAAAAGTCCAAACAAATTAAAAGAATAAAACTTCAAAGAATCTGAATTCAGATATAAAGAGGCTAATTGTCATCTGTCAAAATATTACATTCTTTTTCAATAAACTCTCATAAATGTATTAATATATCGTCATATTTTTGTTAATAAAACCTGAATAATTATGTTAGTTTAATCGAAGTTTCAATAACTAACATATATTTTTACCATTTTAATATGCTTCCATATTGAAAAAAATTATTATCATGAAAATATTTCTGCTTGTTATATGATGAAACGGATGTTTGCATTCCGTTTCATCGCATAGCAGGCAACGACGCGTATGTCACCTGTCGCAAGTATAAAGTTATCTTGGCAGTTGAACCCTAAAAGAAATATCTAGATTGCATCAAATAGAAAATATTTTAAATATGTGTTTTACACATTCCAATTTCGAAAATATTAAGATTTTTACATAAATAATTTATTTTCGTGAAACAAAGCTCATTGAAAAATAATATAATAGCCTTTATATTAAGATTTATCTCTCAAATCTAAATGATGCTTGTGGGGACATCTATCTATGCTAAATCCGTACTAAACCTAAAATATATGTGGTTGAACACATATGATATTATATTTTTTTTAATACTCTGGAACTGTTGGCCATTTATAGAAGTTACAGGAAAGTGTTAGTAGTACTGTAAGTTTTAGTGAATTTCTAGCATGTTTATCTAACTACGAAATGAGGGAGGATCGGATTATTATATAAAAAGGTCATATAGTAATATTTGTTATAATTTCTTTGTCGAAAGCCCCGGAAACATCAGTTTCAGCCACCTTAGATAAAAAAATAATGAGCCGTCACGGGACGCCTGGTAGATGTGAAACATCGTATTCGTACAAGTAATATGTATAAAAGACAAGATTATTGCAGGAACTAAATATAGCATAATGAAAAATAAAGTATTACGAATTTCTTACAGAAAATGGTGACTTGTAAACAACAGCTTCGAACTGAGTGAGGAGGGGGTCGCGTAGTCGATTGCTGTCTACTACATATAGTCTATATATATACCTTAATATATATACCTTAATATCCGTCGCCACGGCAAGCGTCACCACGCCAGCGATCCGGTTTATAACTGCGCCTATAGATGTTTCACATCAATAATTTAGAACTTTTTTGAATGAAGCCTTTAATGAAACCACTTGCACCTAACGAAGAATTATAAGTTTTTAACGCCATGTTTAGCAAGGCTAGATAATTGGGAAAGTTTAAAAAATAATGATGGTCGATTAACTAAACATACACATTTAGCTTCTAGTCACTCTACGTATGCTCTTCTGCAATGAACTGATTATTGTTGCAATGAATGAAATTTTAAATTTGTATTACCCTGAAGAATTCAAACTATGGCAGGATCATAATATTTAGTCTCACTACGGCAGGTATAGTTTTAAGAAATGAGTAAATCCATACAGATAAAAAATGGGACTATAAATTGATAAAAAATTTAGATAGAGGAGGATTGTTACTACCTAATTCATATATTGTTATTGTAATTGTATTTAATTATTAATGTAAATAAGTTAATTTATTAATGTAATAAATATTATTGTAAATAAGTTAATTTCTAAACAATACGAACTACAATTTTTAAAATATGACAATCAAAGACATGTGGTTTTAAATATGACGTTTACAAAAATACTAAATGAATATGATTTCTTCCTTTGTGACTTTTATTGTAATGTACCCGAACTTTCTGTTAGTAATATTATGTTCCATATTATAAAAACATGTACAAACATATTTTTAAATAATACCTACTACTACTACTTTTTAATAATACCTACCTAGGTTTCGTTGTAATACAACGAAACCTAATGACCTAGGTTTCGTTGTATTACAACATCTTCAGGTGGGCTATAAGCAAAGATCTTTGCTAATATCCCACCTGGAGATGTAATACAACGAAACTTAGGTCGTGGTAAAGAAATTAAAGAAAGTAGAAATAATACTACATCACATAGTTTAATTTAATTGTTAATAATGAATTTCTACAAAATTAACGCCAAATATATTCAATATTTCAAAATTACATAAAGCGTAAAAATGATGTTTTAAGTAGAAAAACAAATGATAAGACAAAATTATGTACATTGTCTAAATAAGTTGCAATTTTGTTAATTCAGATAGATAATTGTAAATTAATTTTTCCATTGTACAGTTTTAAATAGAATGTAATGTTAACAATATAGTGTAAAATCAATTCAAAACATTTTTTTTGGTTTCTTATGGACTATCTGGTAATATTCTAATATGAATAGATCTGTAAATGGTAAGTTTATATATTTGGAAAATAAAATTGTTTTTGAATTGAAATAAATTTGTTTTCGGTGTAATATAAAACATATTGGTTATGATTATAAATGTTTAATTAAAAATAAATATACTCTTAAAAAATCTGGATTTTTCGTTGTTTTATGAAGAGTTGACCTGATTTTAAATAAATATTAATCGATTATTAATAAATTTATTTTAAGTAGAAAAACAAGTAATATGAAGAAAAAATTATGTACACTGTCTAAGCAAGGTGTAATTTTGCTAATTCGAATAAATAATTAAAAGTTAATTTTTTTATTGTAAAGTTTTAAATATATTATAATGTTGATTACATTGTACATTATAATTTAAAAACAATTTTCTTTATTTCTTATGAACTATCTAGTTACATATCTTGTTTGTAAATTCTGTAGTTTGTATATTTGGAAAATAAAATTCTTTTCAGTTGAAATAAATCTGTTTTTGTCATACTATCAAAACATATTGTTAATTTATAACATTTATATACATTTTTAATTTATAATAAATATATTCTCTGCCAAAATCTGCAGGTTTTTTCATAGAGTTGAAGTAACTTTAAATAAGTATTCATTTGTTCCAGATTTACATTAAAAAAGTTATTTAATTAATATAACTGATAAAATTCTTTTTATAATAATGTTATATCATATAATGCTCTTTAAAAGAGAATTGTTATTATTTTAAAATATATCGTTCGAAATTACGGCGCGCGTATTTGGTTTGCCATGGCCTCATTATGGTGATGCGTCACGAGAGCGCAAAGGCCTAGTCTAGCAGTAGGTGTTGGCTTAAGCTGCCGAACGACACACAAATAAAACGGCGGTTCCAGGGTCTCCAGTAAAGCTCGACGGTGTATCACTGTAACACCGTGGTTTTTTACTGGTTCAGGAGATAACGACATATATTTCCGAAAGTCACATTATATGGAAACTGAATTTCTCAACGATCAAGCCGAAATAATTACCTACCTAACTTAATTATGAAACATTTAAAACATATTATTGCAGGTAGTATTTTTACCGACTTACACTAATATTTTTACTCCTTATATCTATTATTCTACTGCTAATAATAATTGGAATAGTATATTAAATAAACATACTCATAAAATAATAAACAAATAGTTATGTATTTAACACGAGAAATAGTAATAAGGTCCCGTCGGCACCTTTCGGGTACGGAACCCTAAAAATATTAATAAAATTAATATTCAATACAAACTTTTTTATTAGTTCGTGTTTTGTTTTTACAGTCTTGAAAGCGAGGACGATTATCATAGTCAATTATTCAAACAACATTAATAATCGTTCGTTCTTTTCATGATTCAGCCTCAGTAGTATTACAATACTTCCCAAAATACTCCCTAACTTTGATTGCATTATGGCCAGGGTACCCTATGAAAGTCTGCAATGGTTCCAAGATATTATCCAGCCTCAGTTCTTCTTGAATTGTACCAGATATTTGATTGTCTATATCATGATTGCCTGGCAAGATGTAAGCTCGTCTGGATTTGCGCCATAAATAATGATGCACATGCCAATATCTCAATTAAATGACGCACAGGCCAATATTGTTACGATCGATTGATATAAAAATTAAAAGCTGAATGAAAAATTTCATATCTTACGTCTAAAATCGCAAACGTATTTTCTCCTATACCCTTAGCTCTGCAAATTTGAGAGCTAAGGGTATAGGAGAAATTTTATTTTTTAGTTATAAATTCTCTTTTCATGATTTATTTCTCCATGTAGATATAGCTTAAAGCAAAAGCTTCCTCACTAATTTATACAAATGGTAAGGGATCTAAATTCGCTGTTCTTTTTTTCTGATGGTGGTATATTTAAAACAAGTTTAAAGAAATTAATTTAACACATATTAACTCCTCCATCAAAAATACAACGTTTGTTCCTACATCAGTATATATAAATTCATAATGAGCGTTGATATTTGCCATAAGAAAAATATCATGAAAGTTTTTATAATTATAAAAATTAGATCCAGTGCCAGAAGGTAGAATTATTTTTGTGTTTTTATCAACTGCTCCGAGGCAATCAGGAAACAGAAAATAAACAAAATGAAAAGCATTGCTGAGTAATCTAAAAACAAGTGATGTTTTTGAATTGCTCTCCAATGATTTTCATTTCTTCTACTCTAGCAGGAAACTAAAACATGACAAAACAATAATTTAGTATTTCACTTATTAAATCCGCTGTCATGTCTTAGTTCATTGCCTGCTGATTATCCGTTACAAGCACCATGTCAATCACCGCCTCCATTGGCAACATCCGAACCGAAAAGTGAAACATTTAGTCATATATTTCGTTTAATTGCCTAACATTTAAGTCAGAAAGACTCAATGTTTTTTGGAGAAAACGTCGTTGCCAAATTGACAACAATGCTTTTAAGCAAAAAAATTTGAGTGAGAAATTAATTCATTACAGTACTTTATTTCAAAATTTTCAGCTTAAGTTGTCACGTAATTCTTTTGGAATAAATATTGCTTGTTGTGCCCAATAGAAATATAATATACACAATTGCGGCATAAATAATTCTTCATAATTTGTGAGTTTTCCTAAATATTAAAGTATTACAAATTGGTTTTGGGTTTTTCCTTCTGCCAAATATAATAGTATAGCAGTCAAACATTCGTGAGGAAAAATGTCTTTTCGAATAAGTGTGTCTTATTTCTTTTATATTACAGATGTCACTGAAGCCAGTAATTTATACATTTCTTCAGATATTCTTAAATAATTTCTGTAATCAAGTGATTCAATTCAATTTATCAAATTTGTGTGCGATAACTGCTCCATTTTTTCTACCCAACTTTTAAACAAACTCAAGGGCACTTTTAAAAATTCTCTTTAAAATTTGGTTATACACAATAGCAAAACAAAACAAACCTTCAGATTCTAAATAAGACATGGGGCTTATATCAAGTCCCAGTCAAGGCCCAGCTATTTGGTCCGCGAGTCGACCAACCAACAAGCTACAAGGAAAACCCTCGTTGTTTAAAACCGCGGCATATGGTTTTTACGTCGCTCACCTACTTTGCTTTACTCTCTAAGAGAATATTCAAGAGACAACACAAGAATATTGAAATTTTTGTAGCTTTCTTTAATGGAAATATTAAGAAGAAAAATGATTGCATAATTGTTTTAAAACTGGCAATATATATTTAGCCATGAATAACATTCAGCTCACAATTCTTGTACTTCTTGATTATAGTAGTACATTCAACTCCGTTGACTTTGATATTTTGCTAACTTTTCTGAAACTTTTGAATATATCTCAACACTCAATAGAATGGTTTATCTCATATCTATATGAATATCGTGAAGTCTTCATGTGCGTTCTCTGAATGGACGGCGGTTTCAGCTGGTGTGCCTCAAAGTTATTTTTCACTTATTTTTTCAATATTTATTGATGGGGTTATTGGGAATATACATAGTAATTGTCATCTTTACGCTGATAATTTACAAATATATGTTCAAACCAAAGCCCACCTCTGTCAAACACGCTTACTGCCGCTGCTTGACTATGAAGATGTATGCTATCCAGACCTTGCTGTATATATATATATATATATATATATATATATATATATATATATATATATATATAAAATCAGAGTGCAACTTAAAAGGACGGAAGTCCATAATCAACGTAATCTTCACTTCTCTATAATATTTTTAATAATACCACTTATCCAACTTATCTTCGGATCAGTTCCTTATCTGCACACGTTATAGGGTTACGCTCTGAAGATAAGCTCAGTCTTCTTTTTCCCAAATATATAACCACCTTTTATGAAAAGTGCTTCTCTGTCCAAGCTATAAAACTCTGGAATCGATTAGATGCGGATACCAGGAACTCGCCCTCCTTAAATGTATTCAATGAAATTCTGAAAAAGTTCTTCCTCTCATAATCCCTTTGTCCAATCGTTCCTAATTCCATTTTGTTCCCCATTTTCCTTGTCCCCGACCATGTCAAGATTCATAATTAACCATTTTTTAGCTATGTGTAGCTTAATTTTGCTTATTTATATGTTATGATATTTTTTGTTAATTGTTATATCCTAAGTTTTAATTACCATTTTTTTTAATTAATGTCTTTTACAGTCATCCACATCACAAAATGTTTATATTTAATCAATATAGTTGAATAGAAGAGTTTTCTCATGTAGCAATAGGTCCACCAAATGTGTGTATTTTATGTACGTTAAAACATAATAAATAAAATAAATAAATATTTAGAGAATTCAATTTATATTTTATAATCAACCGTAAAAGCTGGGTAATTCATGATTTGCAATCGTTATTTAATAATAATAACCAAAGAATAATAATAATGTATATATAAAAAAGGATCAAAAATAATTTCAAGTTTATCTGATGGCGCAGGTTTTGTCTTTAGTTATGGTACAAATTTGGAATTGAAAAGTTTTCGTGTATTGTCTATTTTCATAGAAACATATGGTTGATGACAGCAGCTAACCTTCTTTAATTTCAAAATATTTCAATTAAATAAAATCGCTTTGGTTTATTTTTCATAAATAATATCCACGGGTAAGTCCATTATGGGACATATTTTTGTAAAACATAAATTCTATGTAGCATCTTGCTGTATAATACATTACTGTAAAGCCATTCCATAAAATTCAACAAAAAATATCTTCCGTATATACAACTAACACCTCATTCAAGAAATCACCATATTACAGAAAACACTGTCTCCGCTGCGCCACATTTGCTTGGCTTTTTATTATAATGTTCGATGTACGAATGTGTGTTACAGTCAAAAAAGCTTTGTATTCCAGTAACGTAAAAGATTGAAACCGAAAATGGAACAAAATCTTCGCGCGAACAACTCACGGCACGTACCTGGATTACGTGCATTTGAGGCCAGGAAAGCTCGCTTCGTATGAAAAAAATTTAAATAAAAACAAAAAACAAGTGGCTCTTGATATGTTTTGTTGTCGAATGAGGTTATATTAAAATATATATATATATCGATATTCAACGTTTATTAATATTTTATGATGAGTTTTCAAATGATACGTATGAAAATGACCGAATAGCAGAAGATATTATAAATATAATCTTCTTATATGCAAATCGCTCTCTGCATAGATAACATTTTAATGGTTCGCAGACGCATAGAAATCATAACTATGTAATAGAATAGGTAAAAATGCATTAGTAACTGATGTAGTTAAGTTCCGACGTGTTTTTAATTTCCTTAAAATTTGAAACGCACTTTACCCTGCGTATGAGTTTAAGAAAAAAATGATTCTTTTTATTACCTGTCGAATTAAAATTTATTTTCTAGATAAATAATCTTATTAACACTTTAAGACGAAAAAAGTTACTGAAAAAAGTGTGAATATTTGCTTTTCCAAATTACTTTATTAATCAGCTACCAATAGTCGTAAAATAAAAGTATTGTACACGAAATGTATTGAAATTTTTGAGTAATTAACTCTAAATTTAAACTCCGAACAAAGCTAAGTTTTACGTTATGTTCCAAACAAAGCTAGCAATATTATATTCATCAAAATTTATCTTTTTATAATTTAAAAGTTATTCCGTCTATACAAATAACAATGTTTATATTGTTTGAGAAATTGATTTGAGGGAAACAATTATTTGCATAATATACCATCCCACAAAAATCAATCACATAAATAAAAATTACACACTAGTCTGAACTGTAACTATGAAACAACGAGGTCAAAATGACAGATAGTAACAACAATAACTTTTCGTATATCACTACAGCTTACATATACTTATCGTCGAGCACCAGAGTTCGAAATTATCAAAATAAATATGCCTCGTGATAATTACAGCAATAATTATCATGATGGTTATCTGATAATTGCCAAACAATTTTGTACCAATTAATTTTTATTTAACTGATATTATCTAACTTTTACGTGAGATAACAAGTAATTTAGTAATAAATTATACACATTTGACAATGGTAATCTTTTATTTATTTTGGTCATGATTTTGCAATTAAAAACTTATAAAACAAAAATTTGAAACAAAAAGAAACAAAAATCAAATTCCATAATAAATAATAAAATTATCCTCATCCTTCTCAACTTTGTCAAATGTTTGAAGATTGCTTGAATCTGAAAATTCTATATTCAAAGTATGTAAAACGTAAATTTGACTTCTGATTTGAATGAAGAATTACTGACAGTTACGGCAATAACCAACATAAATGAAGGATGACTAACAGTTTGACAGATACAAAACACGAATATTACTGAAAAATTTAAGAGTGGAAAATTCAATATTTTTTATTATATTTATCAAGAATATATCATTCATTTAGTATATATTTATCAACCTATATTTATCTTGATAATTATCAGTGATAATTATCGTCGAGCATATTATTAACTTCTAGTACATTCAACGTAACTATAATATACCAGATAACATAACTATAATTGTACACTAAAACATAATTTTCAAATGAAAATGATATACTGTTTAATGAAAATGATTCAAAATATTATAGATATCCACAAAAGGTGCCAATTTTGTAATAATATATTTTCATAAAAGAATGGTTTTCTCTCATCCGCCTGTTACAATTATATAGATACGCAATTAGCAGAAGTTAAATATTATTATTCTAGTTACTGTAAATTACTAAGAAACTATTTGTTACTATAATTACTTCTAATTAAGTAATTTATACGCATTATATCTTTTTGTCATCTATATATTCACGGAAGCTCAAAAATATAATTGTATGCGTACGTGGTTAACAGTTAGCACAAAATAACGCAATTGTAAAAGAATCTGCCTGTTTCCATGCAATGCATGTGCGCAGTATTTTTAACATATTCGACGTAGAAACGTGCAATATATTCCACATACTTCCATTTCCGGTGGCGTAATAGATTTTCAAAAAAATAGATTTTCAAAAGTTTCTATCTTTTCACGTTTATCGTCAACCAGCTTTCCAATGTTTCGAAAAGGCTCACTAAAATACTATAGACTTCGAGCATTTATAATAGTGTATTGATTGATACCGATATTGAAAACTTGAAATGAATTACTTATATTTTAAACTGGACGTAGGTATATAAAACAGATTAAAAGATGATTTTTATGTTTAATGTATATATATTTACGGATGGGAGCCTATTATAATAATATTTATCTCTTTTCATTTTCCAAACAATGAGTGTAAATTATTTAATTAATAATTAGCAATAAAAAATATATCAGTGACATTAACAGTAATATTAATAATAACATAATAGATAAATTATAAAAAATTAAAGTAATTCACTTCATCGATTATATTCTACTTATACACTAACATGCATAGTATACATAACAAACATTCGTAATCATTATAATAATGCATCAGAAACATTGAAGTAACATTTTTATGGGTAACATTTTTACCCATAAGCGTCCGAAGACCTCCTCCATTTTTCAGCTAACCCTGCTAGGACTAGGATATAGTTATGCTCGCGTCCCTCGGGTGCCAACCTATGGCGCAACCGCTCCACCGAGCATCCTTTTGGTGAAATACATGCCCGGTTTATTACTACTTTTATTTATTTATTTACATGGGGTAAATGCAGATTTAAGTTTTTAAGTTTTTAACTTTTTAAGTTTTATAGTAAGCAAATCGTACCCTAACCTTTGTATGTCAAGATGCTAATCTACGTTGAGTATCGATTTTTATACATTATTTAGTGAACTAAATAATGCTAACAATATTGTACAATATAACATTGTTAGTTTTGAAAATAAAAATTTTAAAAAAAATTAAAAACATAAAAAACACTAATTTAATGACCTTAAATGGTAACAGTAGCTAAATAGTTTAAATAATAACTTAAAAAACCATTATAAAAAAAATACAAGACTTGAAAATTAAAATTAATTAGCGTAGTCAACTTAGTCGTGTTGGCTAAAAAATAGTATCAATGACAATAATTATACACAAAATAGTAATGAAAATATAAATTAAAAACGTAAAATTTTAAGAATAATAGTAACCATAATTTAAGAACCTGATAATTTAAATAACTAACAAAGAAATACAGGGATTCAAAATTAACACTAATTAATTGATTATTATTAAGAGATTTATCCTTAAAGAATATTCTAGAAACGGACTGCTTGTATTGGAATACTGAACTAGCGATTATGTTGATAGAATAGAACAGCTTGTCATAATCAACACAAAGTGTTAGTAGTGGGGCTCGGGTACCAGCATTCGTACAAGCTGTAGGAAGATGAAAGGCTGCTGAAGCATAGGTTGATTCACAGAGCACGCAAAATTGCAGTTGGCTTACAATGCCTGAACAATCGTTTCGGTCATGACAGATATTGTACAGAATTGTTATTCCTAATTCAACACTCCAGCTGTGTAACGTGTGGTATTTAAACAGTAAAATTGCTTTAGTATAATCACTTTTAGACGTGTTGAAGTGGTATTACAATACGATCACAAAACGCCTCTGTACTCAGTCATATAGGAATAGGTAGCGAAATAAGAATTCTAGATGGCAACAGTGATGGCAATGTATTTAAGTCAAGATGATCTGAGATCTGGCAATAGCTGTATAAAAAGTACGATAGTTCTTATATCTGTAAAGGATTTGGCATTTCTCAACACTAAAACCGTCAATTTAAAGACCCGCGTGGCACGTGATTGTTAAAGTCTAATTTAAAGTAGAAATTTAAAGTAAATACTTCCAATATTATAGAGGTGAAAATGAACTATTTTATTTTTATGGAAAATTATCGATTTAGGCTTATAGCAACGTAAGTATTTTTGGTACTGCAGTAAGCGTCGTACCTATCAGTATTGTCTTTCATTTTTGAGAAATGTTAAGTTCATCAGTGTATAACAGGAACTTGCTATATCTGAAAAAATTACCAGAAGCATTTATAAAAATTAAAAATATAACAAGCCCAAGCATGGAACTTTGAGACACTTGAATTTACATGGACACATGGTGATGTAAAACCATTAATTTAAAACCTTTTTTGTTGAGATAAGAAACGAATCAAGTTATTCTTAATACCGTTGAAAGAGAGTTTCTTCCATAAGATTATATAATCAACTCGTCAAAAGCTTTTTTGAAAAATATACACGCAAAATAGAAATTGTTTCCTGTAATCCGTGGATTTGAACACATATTGTGAATGCACCAGGATGTTGCTTGGTATTTACCAATTCTACATTAATTACTGATGCAAATCTGGCCAATTTCTAATGTAAGACCGGATAAATTCTGCCATGAACTACTTTTTCCAAAAACTTTGGTATTAGCGATAAAATCGATATTGGTCGGCAGTTTTCTACAGATTGTTTATGACCGCATTTGTGTGTGAACATTTTTTCTATGGACCGGAAATTTGTATGTTTAATATTTGTCTATAATGGCGAGTTTAAGTAGCATTTTAACTAGCCGGCAATCTCTGCTGGAAGGTAAATTGAAAGAAATCGGAGAATATTTAATATATTATTTGGGTGTCATTCGTAATTTTTAAAACTCATTGACGATGAGCATTCCTCCGATTTCTTTAACGATGACACGTATATAAAAATTTTTCATGTTGCTATCGATGAGTATTTTAGTGTCTCAAATGCACGTAACATCTGTCGACAATGTCGAGATCATTTCTTAAAACAGATTTTTAATTTAGAAAATTCTACGTTATCGGACAAGATAATGTAAATTCTTAAATTAACCCTGAATTTTTCTTTTCCTTTTAATATTTGGATCAAAAAGGGGGAATATCATATTTGACATTTCCAGTTCTTTTTTTATTTTTGTGACAAAAATTTATCAATATACAAAATTGTGTACATAGAATTTGTGCACGGTACATCTACAGATTCCGGTGTCTTATTTGTAGCATTGCAATCAATGATGTTGCAATGAAAAAAGCAGATTTTTCATCATTATATCTTAGAAAATCTGCTGTTTTCATTGCAACATCGGGGTGGCAATCGACTATGACCAAAGAAGATGCTAATGGCTACCTTCATCAAATAATATTGCAGCTACAGTTGCACCATGCAAGTTAAACTCTCGAGAGTTTACACGATTATTACACGACAATTAAGAGTAAAATAAATTTTCAAATGTCATAATTATGTACCTTACATATTTTCCCTACGTACACTTATTTTCCCTACGTACACTTATTTATAGTCATTTCGATGCAATTATTTCTCAAGTTAATTTTGCAGCGCTTATGAGCTTTATCAATATTTCAGTGGCAGTTCTTCAGCTTGCTATTTAATATGCAGTAGGTTTAAAAAACTTGTATTTTGGATATTTTCTTTTTTTGTTACCTCGCAGTTCTGGTAGTTATATCAGAACTACATAATCCCAGGCCCTTTTATTTAATAATAAAATTAGTTTGGCCTTAAAACTACGTTTTAGCAATTCAAATTTATTTATTTTAGAAGAACGCATAGACTTTCTTCTTTCTTTCCTCCATCGCTCTATATACCTTATTTTTAAAGGATATGGTATAACCAAGATAAGTATATTCTTCCTTATACTGTATTAGTAAAAGCTACTTTGAAAACCTGTATATGCAAAGTATAATTTTTGTATTCAAATCTTTCACATCCTTTCTTTTACATCTGTTAGACCAATTATTTTCCATTTTATTTTCTCGAAAGCATAATCCTATTCTGTTTCCCTGACGTTATTAACTAAGAACTTTCCATGACTTTATCTTCTTTTGTCGAGTTTTGTTGACGGTTTTGGTCTAGTACTCTGACGATGAACATCTGTACATGGAGCTGTTCATTGATGTCTATTAATTTATTGTAATTCATCCTTATATTTAACGTCGGAGGAGATTTGAGTTATTCTAATCTTTGAGACTTGGATAGTTTTTTTGTATCTAGTTGAGCAAATATATTTTTAGAGGAAATAATTTTTTTTTGTTTTCTGTTGCTGGACGAAATTTTAATTCTCCTGCGCATCATGTAAGCATATCGTTTTGTTTCCTTCACCGGACTTACTATTACTTCTAGTGTGAATATTTTGTAACATAATATTATTTTACTTTGCTATTTATCACCAATTCCTTAGATAAGTCCTCTTTAATAAAATAGTTCGTGTTTTAAGTTCTCTATATTGCCGATGACTTCATTGTTCTTACTTTTCAGACAGTATAATACAACTTGTCCACTTTCTAGACTGTTTTACCCTATCTTCTATACTCTCTATATCTATTGAAGTATGTTTCATTACTATTTCGATATGTTTTTTGTAATTTGAATTTTTTAACTTAAAAAAACATAATATTTTATTTTCTTATTTATATCTTATCTTATCATATTTATCTAGTCGTCAATAGTATATTAAATATTATTCCTCAATTTTTTTATTCTATTCAACTAAAACGGTTTACATTATTCTTTTTAAATAATGAAAACAGTACTTTTTTAATTTAAAATTGGAATAATATTACTTTTGCGTCACCTATACTTAAATTGGCTTCCGTCGTATCTTGTTTGAGGTTCAGTTTTTTATGTTCTTACTATTACTGATATGTGGCGCTAGTACTCATTTAATATTCTCAACTGTTCGAATTATCCAGTTCTGGATTTAGGCACTATATATAGTGCTGCTTATCCAATTGGCAAGGATATTTTTTGATTATTTTTTACAACATTAACAAGATTACATCATGCTACGAATCTATAATTTAATGTTACTATTTGGACAAGTAAATGTTTATTATTGCTACGTATTAAATATTATTTAATAATAGTGGTACTCTTCATGATATCTAGCGGCACATTGTCTGTAACGTTTTTTTCCTCCACTATTTACTCATCTTAATTTAGTCTCAACTGTCCTAAATAAAAATAAAATCAATATGGCTTTGACATTTATGAAACTTATAACGAGTTTAACTTTTCAATATATGTATGTATCAAATATAAATTTTTAAAAAATATATTAATTTGCAGTTTTATTTTGGATATGATGTTTAAATAAGTCCTTTTTTCTCCATGTTTGTAATAAAACATTACATTTTTTCAGCCAATCTTAATACTAAGCTTAAGTAACAATATCGATAAATCGTCTCTGTTGTTTTTAAATAATTTTTGAACTAATTTATAACTTATATCCACACTATATTCATTTTACATTTTATCACTGTGTACTTTTCAATACTTTTTTTAAATTTCTGTTATATTTTTTCTTCACTTTCGTGTTAACAGTAGCGCAATATTTGCCAATGAGATGGTCTCATACGGGTCCTCATATTATGTCTTCGTTTTATCTATTGCTTTACAGAAACTTGAAAACGAAATTTCATCCAATTTTCTGCTAAAATTTAATTAATTTTCTGCCAGTGAAATAAAACTTTTCTCCGTTTATTTTGAAAGGACCTTCATCTGTACGATACTTATTTAAAAAAATAATTTATATATTGTAGATATGAATGGGAGATCAATAATATACCTTGCGTAACGCACAAGAAGAGTATACGAAGATGCTTATTTTTAAATGTTTACCAGAGGTAATATCGCTAACAAATAAATACGGTATAAAAATGATGAGATCTTTCGGATATTATAAATATTTCTCTTTTCCAAGAAAATAAAAAAAAATAATATTTGAAGTGCTTACTTTCAACATTGAATTAAAAATTTCTTTCACTCCTTTAGTAAAACTTAGAAAGTATGAAATTCAACCCGTTTAAATCTACAATTTATTATAAATTTCATAAACTTTTGGAACTGAATTTGTGCAAATATAAAATAAAATTCTGACTAACATAAATATTATAAAGATTTATATTAATATTAAATTTAATTTTAAATTCATAACAATAATACAAAAAATATTAAATGAATTATTGTGCGATTATGTTATAGAAAAGAAAATAATCTTCGTTTATAATTGTTAAATCCTCGTGGTTCTTTTATATTGACAGACAAAATGCAAGTTTGTAATTGTTATATTAAGACAGCTGAATTGAAATAACAAGTATATCTTTCTCCTTCCTGTCTTGACAACTCTGCAAGTTTTTGGAACCAATATTTTCAAAAAACTTCTCAGCTCCTTATTTGTATCAAATACCATCTGCATGACAGTGTAAATAAAATGTCAAGTTACATTTATACGTGGTCAAAGTATAATTATTTTGGCCACTTACTGACATTATATATCCAGATTTGCTAATCCCACATTATGGTCATAGCCGTATACGTCTCGTATAAAAAGGTCTAGCGAGATGGAAAAAATACTAAAATACTAATAAGAAATCACGCTTTTGTATTCATGTAGGTTTATTGACAATTTATTTACGTAGTTAGATGTATTCGTAAGTTATTTAAAAGAAATTAGTATAAATTGAATAGAAAGTGAACAACAGATAAATTAGGAAATATTTGTGAATAATAAAATAAAGCTTATTGAAGAATGCATCATATTCTCTGAAGTCATAGTTAATTCTCTAGCAATTTGTAATTGTTGAACTTGTTTGAAAGGATATTGAAATAAAAGTTTTGTTCACACAACTTTCGCTGAATGTCACTGTTTGTTACTTAAGTTATGTTGTATACGAGTACATACATTTCCGTCAATACTTGTTAGCGTTTTATATTAGTGTAGTATATTGGTAAATATATACTATTTCATGTTTACATCTATATAGGTTTACATCTATATATCTGTCGCCTGAAGCTAGCACGGCGTGGACGTGCGAAGGGTATAGTCTGTGACTGTCAGGCGCATAGTAAAGACGTGGTGTTTAGCAAGCAAGCCGATATTATTGTTTTCATCTAATACGTGCATCATATATAAGTAACCGTAAGATAACACTGTATTTTGGCGGAGAGAATAAATATTATGTCTGTAAATACCTCAAAATCATGCTATTTCAATTTTTTCAATAGAGGAGGGATAGTATATTTATAACACGATTCCGACTAACAAGAAAAATACATCTACCTATTTATACAAGTGTTACCTTAATAATATGAATAGCGTCAATATAAATTAAAATGATAGCATTAATTATTGTACAAGTGGTATGGGATTGCTTACATAAATACATCGTTTTAGCCTTTTCATGATTTTTATGAATTATAGCTATTCCATGATTGGGTTATTAGTAATGACATGAATTTATTTTTTCATGTGGTAAGACCACTCGTTTTTTAGTTTTAGCCGGGCTAGTAACAATTAGTCATAGATTACATCGAGGATCTGTCGGGGGGCTATCAGAAATTAACAGTAGAAATAATGCTTTTATTCAACTACATATTTTACGTATTTATGGAAACATCATATGGCTATGGTGCCTTACGAAGAACCGATTTTAGGTTATGATTAAAATTGTATTTTTATCTTTACAGAACTTGAACTAACATATTAGTAAATAATACTCATATTAGATACGTACAGGAATGTAATGACGAGAAATGTAAATTTATTGTAACTTATTACTTATGGCCATATTTAGGTATTTTACCACGATCGCGATAAGTAAAACGAAGTACCTACTTGAAAGGGTTAAATTCATTTTGCACACTTGCTATTTAAAATTTTGAAAAAAAATAAAAGTTATTTGAGATCAGTTCGTCAAACTCTGATATGACGTTTTTAATTAAAATGGAAGAATATGATTATGATAACTGTATTAAATTGCGAGAATTTTGCGACTATGCACAAGATGCGAGTTTATAGAAAGTTGCTACATTAAGTTATGTGGTTATCAATCTGTCTGGTTAATAGAACTGTACATTAAATTGAGATATTAGGACTATGAATTAAATTGTGATATGTTTATTATAACAAGCGAAATGAAGCATTAAACTGCGAGTTAAAACATGGTATTTCATTATTGACAGTACAAATTAATTAGAAAATGTTTTTTTTATTAGCGGCGGAAATCGAAGAAGATTAAAAAAATAAAGCATGTCGTTTACATTTTGAAGGGCTAGAATTGCAAGAAATTACTATCCCGGAGGCTAGGGTAGATAAAGATGGTGACGCACCGAAACAAAGTAGAGCCTCTAGAAAAATTTGAAAATTTTCTTGTAAGGCTTAGACAATAAGCAACAAGGTGCAACTTTATTCTCACGAATGAAAACATTTTGAACCAAAGTATAAGAACGGTGACTCGTTAACTCTAAATGATGTGCTTAAAGGAGCGAATGCGCTAGAAGTAATTAACCGACAGTTAGAAAATTTTAAGGGAAAGCTTCAGATTTCCAAAGAGTAAATCGAGTAACTGTGGAGTCCAGTCAATATCAAAACAAAAATCGGAAGCTAGAATTTTGTAGTACATGCGGACACATAAGATACTTTACTCGAAACTCAAACTGTCCAGCCAGAAACATATGTTGTTTAAAATACAGCATTGTGGGCCACTGCCGGCAAAATTGTTAAACTAAGAAAAGGAACGTACACAACAAAACGAGCCCGACAACAAACAAAGTGAGGTCAAGAAACCGAGAAGAGTTGACAATATCGAGAAAGCAGCGAGACAATCAACGACAAGAACGGGATTACATATTTGGTATTAACAATGCAACTTCTATCACTTGCAAGGTTTCGGGTATTGACATTGACATGCTGGTTGATTCGGGTTGTAATGATAATCTTGTTACCGATAAAACTTGGGAACTCATGTAGAAGAATAATTTTTTAGTCACTGATCAAGATTCTAATCCAAAAAAAAGTTTATAGAGTATGGAAGTGATGCACCCCTTGGGTGATCCCGAGAACTTGGTAATCAGACGAGAAAATCATCCATTGTCAACAATGAATCATCATATCACCTTCATCACCAATAAAGGACTATTTGGGTACAAAAGGATAATGTTCAGTGTAAGGTGCCGGAAATATTTCAGAAAACCATTGAACGAGTACTTATCGGGTATAAAGGAGTAATCAATTTCATTGAGGATATTTTTATATACGAACAGGACTTACAAAAATATAACAAAAGACTCCGGAAAGCAATGGAAGTTTTAGAGAATCAAGTAGAGCTTCGAAAAGACAAGCGCTTTTATGATACAGTTAAGATAATTTTTTTAGGTCATGAACTTTCAGCAAATGGTATCCCATAGATCCTTCGGGAAAGTACAGCTCAGCGATCAGAGAATTGAAAGAGACAACAAATATCGTGGAGCTACAAAGCTTCCTGGGTTTAATCAATTACGTAGGCAAGAACATGACAAAAGACTCCGGAAAGTAATGGAAGTTCTATAGAATCACCAAGTAGATTTTCAAAATATAAGTGATTTTATTACACAGGCAATATAAATTTTTAGGCCATGAACTTTCAGCAAATGGGGTAAAGTCTCTGGAAAAGTATAGCTCGGTAATCAGAGAATTTAGACTGCCAACAAATATTGCAGAGCTACTAAGCTTCCTTAGTCTAATCAATTACGTATCAACAACAAAACCTTTAAAATTTCTTCTTCGTCAGAAGCACGGAAAAAATTCAGAAATTACAAAGGTTTTTTGACAAGTTAAAATACACTGCCTTTAATAAACAAAAGGCCGCATTAGTGGATGTGCCATACTTGGGATATTATGATTCCCAACATAAAACTGTAATTCACGCAGATGCGAGTCCACTTGCTTAAGCTGATTGTACTCATGCAGATTGACAGCAAAGGTCCACGTATTATCGCGTGCGGAAATAAGACACTTGGTGACTCTGGCCGGTACTGCCAGATATAAAAGGAGGCTCTGTCTCTGGTCTGGGTAGCGGACCATTTCAATATGTTCTTAAACAGAAAGAAGTTTAAACTTATTACGGACCACAAACCCTTAAAGGTAATCTTCGGCCATAAATCAAAACTTTGCGCACGGATTTAAAGGTGGATCCTACATTTACAATCTTTTAAGTATAAGGTAAATTACAGTCCCGGAGAAAACAATATCGCTGATACCTTGTCTTGACTGTTTGACATTTAGAAGACGTTTCAACCGGTTATGAATTTCCGTGTCCCTAATTACAGCAAACCGTTTATTAGCCGCGAATTTAAAACATTTTGTGCAGAGAGAGGCATAAAAATATATAATACTCACCTCAACAAAATATGAAAAACAAAAGAGAAACACAACCAATGTGAGAGTGAGACGGAAAACAAAACCAGAACATCTTAAAACGTTTCAAAATCGCACAATAGAAAAAGAACTGGAGAGACGATTTACGAGAATATTTAGTCATGCACAATAGCCCTCCTTACACTGTTACTGGGAAAATACCGGGTGAGCTATTTTTCCGCATACAATTTACGACAAGACATGATATACAAACCGAGGAATCTGGAGTGACGAGACAAAGATAAGGGATATAAATAAAAAGGGAAGGATTATGCTAATATCAATATAAGGTCAATAGATTACGATCTAGGAGTAAGAGATACAGTTTATATGAAAAATATGAATAATACAAACAAACTTGGCACGAATTTTGAACCAATAACACATACAGTCGAATCTACTAAAGATGGCGATATACAATTATGAATCGATGAGAAAAGACGAGAAGTTAGACGAAACGTGGTACATCTTAAGAAAGTAGAGGATCAGTGGCAGGTAATCGAGGAAGATAATGATAACTCTGATATGGACGAGACAGAAAAAATATACTATAAATTAGAATTCAAAATATGAGTTGATCTATATTTAATTCTATATTAGAATTTATTTTCTATACAATGATTAAAACTAAAATAAACATAACATAAATACAAACACAAAACCAATACAGTCCCATAAGGGAGAGATATAGTGTATTGGTAAATATATATTACTTGATGTTTACATACATACACACACACACACACACACACACATATATATATACATATATATATATATATATATATATATATATAATATATATATATATATATATATATATATATATATATATATATACTCCACGTACCACTGCGCCGGTACATGGAGGGTGTAGTCTATGACTGTCAGGAACAGAGTAAAAACATGGTGTGTAACGAGCGAGCCGATATTATTGTTTCCATCTAATATGTACATCACATATAGGCTGTCCCAAAATTCACGCAAGAAGTAATTTTGATAGAAAACACAGGTTTATAATTAAAAATTGTAAATTTTGCTCAACAATAAAAATGCGTTGTTCTTTTGTGTAGCGCTCCATTTTTAATAACCCTGAACAGTCAGCTGTCACGCTGTATTTTTTTTTTGGTTGGCAACACTTTACCGCACAAATAGCGCAAAATTCAAATCTTGCGTGAATTTTGGGACAACCTTTATAATCATCCATAGGAGAATATTATAATTAGTATATTCATTTATATATTTTCTTCTTTACAATTTTCATTATCGTCCTTTGAAATGACTTGCTGTCATTTTGTTCCTCTAGAACAAAAATCATGACTATATGTGTTATGATTTCATTTTTAATTTCTGATTCATAAAACAAGTTGACTGACAACGATTAAGTGACTTAAAATGACTAATATAAGTTAACGCGCATATTTGTTTAAGGCACACACAAACGCGTACGCTCTTGTGTGCCTAAATACGCGCGAAATTTGATTTTTCTTAAATAAACAAATATTTTTCTTAATAATGATATTTATGGGGTTTGTGTTTTGTTATAATTTACAGCCATCCTAGGCTTTAATATTAGTGTAAAAAAAACGCAAAGAAAAATTTCGAAAGCGTTATAAAGGTTTTAAATGTAAATATTAATATCAAGGTGTTGTGTATAAAATTACTTCATAATCCCGGTATAGTGGTCTAAGAAGTAAATTGCCCTGCGAAAATTCACGGGTTCGATTCCCGCACAGGAAAAAGTTAACGTATTATGAAGAGCAATTTTACTGAACTATTACCTGAAGTCTCGGTGTCACTTCTCGTTTTTTATTTTTGTCTCGTAACATAACAAATCTTAATTTGAGTGATATATATGTATATATATATAAATATATATATATATATATATATATATATATATATATATACATACATATATATATATATATATATATATATATATATATATATATATATATATATATATATATATATATATATATATATATATATATATATATGGTATCGTTGTTATCAATTAGAATGAAGTTCAACATCGAAACAAGAAATTTTTAGTCGACGAATTTTTGGTATCGGTGGTTTTTATATTAAGTATTTCATAATTTATGTTTGTGAAACAAATTGATTAAAAGTTATACGTTGTTACTACTTGCTACTATACTTGCTTACTATTTACTTACTTACACAGCCTAAAGAGTTTTTTTTACGTGAGCAAGTGTTACCTGTCTTACCTAGTCTCTTAAAGATACTATAATTTCATTTTCAGTATGTAAATGATAACGAAAAATTTTATACACGTTAAATTACAAAAAAATTCTAATAGTGTTGCAGAATGGCTGGGGTTTATGGCGGCCAATAGAACAAAATATAAAATTATTTTGTAAGCCTTCTTCGTTTTTTACACCATACATTTTTATTCTTGTTTACATGTCTTCAATTCTCTTTCCTGTCAAAATCTGTGGTCTTTTGACAAACTTTTTAGTTGCAAAATATGAAATTGTTCTGAATATCAAACATAAGCAGATTTAAAAATATTATAAATGTATCCGACAAAAAAAATTATTTTATATTTCAGTCACTTTGCTTTAACTAAAAAAAGGAAAATATAGGTGCGTATATAAAAATATTCCATCTTTTATTAGTATATAGAGCATAATTAGATATAACCAATATAAATAATATTATGTCTATAATAAATTTACGAAATAATAAACGACTAGGGTAAATAAAAATAAGCGTAATGAATGATAAAAATATTTTTTTTATTTTCGATATATTTGTAAGTATAGTGGGAAGTTTTACGCTAAATAATTTAACTTGTTTTTTTACTGTTTTCGAATTTCATACAAAGTATTCCCTAGAACGTTGAAATAAAAATGAATTTTATTTTAATTTGATCATATTGAGGATTTAAAATATATTTAACTTAAATTAATTATTAAATTATAAGTTATGACAATACACTGCAAAAAATATTGGTAGCAATTTTAAAACAAAATTTGTCGTATTTAATAAACACCCTCCACACTTTAAGTTGCTTATATTTAAGTATTCCACAAAACCACTTAAATTATGGCATTTTATTTTTGCAGTTGTGAAACGTGGGATAATTTAGATACAAATCGACCACTTGAAATAAATGTGTATGTGCTTTATTTTACTGCGTAGTTGCCTACCTTTGAGTATTTCACAAAACTTCTTATAATAAAACACTACTTTGCAGGTCTTAAAAAGCGCGACAATTTAGAAGTAAATATAGCACCTGAAATAAATATGTATCTGCTTCATGCTGCTGCGCTTCGCATAAAAAAATCAACGCATATAAGCACCATCAGTAAAACAGTATCCATATAATATATCTAAGTAATCATATTTTTCCAATAAGGGAGAACCCTTATTGGAAAAATATGATTGTCGTTTTATTTTCTTTGATTTTTAACAAACAAAATGTTTTAAATTCATCGTAACGATGGATTTATGGAGAAACCTTCAATAATCTCTAACAGGTAACGCATCTCAGTGCAGTTAACCTTTCCTACAATATCATTAACCCATCTTCTTATATAACCACTACCATCGTAGCACGAGACGTGAAGAATATGTGAATATTCAACAAAAATACTTCAAAAATATCAGCACTGTCTGTCAATGTACTTTAAATAAGTTTTATCCATTTTAAGTCATTAATTTGTCAAGAAGCTGATAAAATACACTGGTCAGTTTTAAAACGTATATATAGTCCATGATGATTATTGACCATATGTCAATATTTAATGAAAGAAGGTCCGAGGCGTAATTGTCAAATAATACGGATTGCCTAATATGTTTGATAAAGTAATAGCCTAGTATTTTTGTCATTTTGGCAGATTAAAAAAATTTTGAACATTTTTTTTATTTTCGAGTGGCACAAGAAGTGAGGTGTGCCTATACAAAAAAAAAATAACATAAAAACTAAAAAAAATAACTTAATAATATAAAAACATAAAAAAATTCATTATCGAATGTTTATAAATATACTGTGGTTCGTCGCATCAGTGGAGTGTGAAAAACAAGGAATTTAAAGATCTTGATGAAAAGAATAACGCCTCCAAATTATTGTTGAGAGAGTTCAAAGGGATGTCTCCGAAGGCAACAAAAGAACGTATGGAATAAATTTCATGCCCCGGGAACACACTTTCTAGTATATATGATAAATACAAACCTAAATTATGGTATCAATATCTGATTCACCGTCTGCTATGAGGAGAAAGAGAGAAACAGAGTGTTTAATTACGAAGGATACTAATTGTAACCAGGTAAGTTTCCTTGTATTTAATTGATGTAACTAATACAACATTTTTAATTTATCTTTAATTCATCTTAACTTTTTTTAATTCATCTTTTAACGAAAAAAACTTATTCTACCAGGAAACTACATCCCACTCATTAAAATATTCAAAGATTGCATATTTTCTGAGTTGTTGCTGTCCATGTGATATGGAGGAAATGGTAAAGTTAATTAATTAAAAAATAAATTTTATACATAATAATAAGCCCAAATTGTTGCCCCTATCTCACAAGCGTTTAATTTCCTATAGAAGTTATCTAAAAGAAAACATTTCTTGTAGTAATTAATTATATTTAAACAAAAAATATGATTTTGACCTACTCTTCGTAGCAAATGTCGAACTAACTGTTTAAACCTATATTTCATTATAATGAGTCTTCACGTTAAATTAGAAAGAGTAGTTTATATTATCGAATATATATTTAGTTTCAGTTTAGCCAGAAGTTAAACATAAGCATCAATTCCACGAACTTAATCGTAAGGCATTATATTTAAACTAAAAAAATTACCTACTTAAAATTAAAGATTTACCGCCAAGTACAAAGTCAAATTAAAATTAGTCAGTTAACAATCAGTTTAATTACAAGAGCATGTGTTTATTTAATACTTAATGACTTGTACATTAGTACAAATATAAATGTAAATTTGTAATAAAACATACAATGGCCATCATAATATCAATAACAACTCTCTGTTATGTCATTAAATATCAAAACACACAATGAAAGAATGAACCTATCATAAATTTACGGATATCCAAGCGTTATATTTCACCAATGAAACAAATAAACTACAATAATTTTGTATTATTTTAACGCATTAATAACTATTTGCGAAACTTTTTTTAAAGCTAAAAATTTGAAACTTGTGTAAATATTTATATACAGCATCGTTTAAATTATATTATGTGGGTATAAAGTTAGTAAATTAATTAAATTTCTACATTTTTTTTATAGTAATCATACCGAATAATGACTGTATTTTCATTAGGTGTAAGATATTTTCCCATGGTAACGATTATATACGTGCAATAATTTTCATTATACTTTAATTATATTTTGTGATAAAATTGTGCTAACTACTTACCGTAATACTAAATTTCATAAAAACTATAAATGTGGAAAACCTGCCCCAGGTTTTCTTTTTAACATCACATTAGCTAAAAAAAGAGTTTAAACCAAAATAAGTAGTTTAATTATGTAAAATTAGATTCAAGTTAAAATTTAAAAGATAGATACGCATAAACTCTATGTAAATTTTATGTTTGAACTCAGCAAAATTAAAAAAAGGTAACGAAAATTCATTATGGTGTCCATTACCTCCACACGTACGGAAAGTTTTAACCTTGTACATTAAATGGATTGAACTAGAGGGGTGTCAAATATAATTTTAGATAATTTGGATAAATCTACGTGTACACATGGTGCGCGAACACTGTTCTGAACTAGCCTGCGATCTAACTCTGCAAATGTTCTAAAAACTTTTAAACCCATTAACTGATTTAGCTCATTTTTACACAATATGGACGCATGTCGAGTTTACATTTATGGGGTAAGGTTTACATTTATGACAAAGAAAAAATATTGATATAACATTTTTATTATGTACAGGTGCCATTTTTATTATATACTGTCACGCACCTTCTTCAGTAAGAGATAAGGTTTGCTCTGACTAGCATGTATTTATCATTACGCATTCATTCTCGCTATAATACGAAATAAGTGATTTGTTCACCATAATAGTCTTGTTAAATATGTCGAATAAACGGAACTATAAGACTTTAGCATTGAAAGAGATAATGGAGATTTTAAAGAAGTTAAATAAGGAAGAAAATGTATGTAAACTGGCGAAAGAATATGGCGTTGGGGGTGCTACTGAGCACGACCTTAAAGAAATTGAAGAATGTGAAGATAGTGGAACACGTGTAAAAATTGAAGATAGTGGAACACGTGAAAAAAATAGAGTCTAGGCCAGGGAATCGTTAAAATTACAAATTGGTAACTGTCCAAAATAGATAACGCTCCTTATAAGTGGTTGATGCAAGAGCGGTTTAAACACATTCCTATCTCTAGATAAATTGTGGAATCAAAAATAATCACGTTTTATCATAAAATTACAAAGAATATGATTTTAGTGCCAGTATTAGGTGATTGGATAAATTTATAAAGAGATTTAGTATCTGTTTGTTATCCAAATGGGGTGAAAAACTTTCAACTGATGAATCTGCTATCCAGCTATTTATCCAAGGTTTTAAAGAAAAAATAGAAGAACTGGTTTTTCTTCCAGATCAAGTCTAGAATGCAGACGAGAGTAGTCTGTTATCTAATTAAACATTTATGTCCCCTCAATAAGCGAGCGCACCAGGTCGTAAAGTGAGGAAAGACAAAATTACCTTTATGCCATGTTCAAATGCCACTGAAATTCATAAACTCTATTCATTGGTAATTGGCAAAGCTAAAAATCCCAGAGCTTTCAAGAATGTTTGTTAGTCTGCTTTAAAAACCAATGGAAAAGTTGAGTCACGAGAGAATAATTTAGTCAATGGTTTCATGATGAATTTGTCCCAGAAATAAAGAAGTTTATGAAAAAATCCAACTTTTCCAAAAAAGCTTTACTTATACTTAACAATATTCCAGGCTACCCAAATGAACAAAAACTTAAATCAAGTGATGGCAAATTCAAACGATCCCGCCAAACTGCACACCTGTTCTTCAGCCGATAGACCAAATAATGAACATTTGTGGCTACCGCTAAGGCTATCGATATTTTTCACACGGATAAATATCTGTTGCCTCTTCATGTATGTGGAAACCGTCAAACTTGTTTGTTAATGGATCAAATGGACAAACAATAAATGAGGTATATAAATACAAATATCATAGTAATAAACTGTTTATATTTACCTGAAGACAAACTTTCATACTTAAACAGGAAATTTGTTTTATTTCAAAAAAATGTTCCAAAGAATCAGCATCGTCCTGTCTATTCTAAACATCTGGAGTATATTGGTATTCACTGTCATGCATCATAATATTACCAAACAAATGTGTAAAAAAAAAACACGCATGAACATTCCTGTTATGAAGAAAAAACTTCATTAAAACACATTTCATTGTACTCGTAAATACAAACTTTTATTCAACTATTAAGTATCACTTACAATTCTATAATAACTGTATAATATAATTTTAGTCACACGTGAAACAAACACTATTTCTTTTTTTCTACTCCGAAACTCAATAATAGATGTCGAATCAGTCGTTTTATGTACAGTAAAAACCATACATATAACATTTGCATGTGTTATCAAGCCTGCACATGACATTGAGACTTTGTGTATAATATTTATTTTACCATTAAATGAATTTATTGCAATATCTGTTACAGTCTTCTTAGACAACACACAATACAACGAGTAAAGATTTCATCAAAAATATAAATAGATAAAAAAAAATAAAAACATTTAAGCTAGGGTCAGCTAGTGACATTAAGTTTTGTCTGTTACTACTATGGTTGGAAACTTGCACACACACATCAATTTTTTATTAGTTTTTCTTACATAGTATTTTTTACACACTGTTGCATTTATATAAAAGTTATACTCTCCAGGATAGAATTTATGTGAGTGGATAGAACGTTCATGTTAAAAAAATGAACTAAATTATTTTATTCCTTATAGGTAAAATAAAAATTAAATCCTTTTGCATCCTTAGTTACTAAATTTTGAGTAAATTTCCATTCCTCATAAACTATATATTTTAATGCATTTTAATATACTAAATATTAAAGATTTTTCCTAAATACTAAATAAACAGTTTTATGACATTAAGTTGAATGGCCCTATTTATAGTCACTACATTTAAACGGCGTGAGTCTTTAACAACGCAATATTTATTGGAATTGTTATATATTAACAATGAAATAAAAATATTTTTTCCGATAACAAAAATATTTTCTAAAAAAAGTTGATAACTATAAAACAAACAATGTCGTTTCGATTTTTTTTCTTTATTTCAAGAATTAAAATATTTGTCAATTCAACCACGTGTGACAATATTTATTATACTGAAAGCGTAATGTGCACAATATTCTATGAATAGTGTAATTTCCTTATAATTAACTAGGTTTCACCTATAGTAGGACATAGCCATAACAAATCGGGAATAAGTTAATTAAAACCTGTAACTCTATTGTATTGTCTATCAATTAAGAAATAAAAAGTGGAGAGTTGAAATTTTATCACAAATTGAATATACAATGATTTCTTAATTACGGGAAAGACGAAGTTTCTCTTCAACAATATTTTGCGTGTTAATTATTATATCCAACTGGCCAGGCCATTAACAAGTTTACATAATAACCCTCGCGTGCAGCTTAACTCCCTTCCCGTGCTTCCGCTGCGTACTGGCTTTAAAACTTCCATTATGTTACTTGAAAATAAAAGTCTTTTGAAAGTATGTTCAAAATATTTTGGGATTTTTTATTTACATTGCGCACTCTGTAATGAACAAAACATTGTCGGGTTATGGCCTAGCGTGCTGGAAATGTGCCAAAAAAAATTGAATTTTCGCTACTGACTGCTCATCCCAGCTTTGTTCTGGCAAAAGTGAAGAACATTGCTATATTTTCATTTCTGGCAAAAATGAAGAACATTGTATTCTCTGCCATGTCATTATTTATTCGGTGTTCTAGTAAAGTGTAGAAATCTATACTAGTTAGCAAAATATGGCCTAAAAATTTTTGCAGATTTCATCGTCGTGTATTATCTTAAACATGGTTTTCATCTATCTAACAATTTAATTTGTTAACTCAAAAATATTCCAATAGTCCGATTTAGCAATAGAGGATATGATATAACGATCCGTAACAATTAGCAATATGTTTAAATTGCTGGTCGATTTCCAAGTTGCCTAAAATATTCTCATGTATTATTTTAAGAGAGTTATGAGCCCCCCAATTTCCCCTTCTTTCACTTAAATCGTTATTACTTACTACCCACACATTTTGAAATTAATCATTACTAGTATCTACTTAATGGTTCTGAGCATATAGGATGAGTTAGTTTCGCGTCAACTGCAAAAGGGGTTTTCGTTTATATAGGATGAGTCAGTTTCGTGTAAACCTTAAAAAACAAATATTCAAATTACTCCTCTGTATAAAATAATTGCAATAAGGAGTTTATAGATATTAAAATTACGAGAGGAGAAACATTATTATATTTTATTTGGACGGTGAATATTTCATTTTTTTACATATTGGCATTATTAGAACTGGAATCGAACTACGTCACGAGTTGTTATCCGAATGTAAAATTTGAAGCATTAAGTACACAAGTTGCAATTTTTAACGATCATTGATGCTGTTTCGTTATTTTCTTCCTTTCTTATTTAATTACAACATTGTTGATTATTGTGATTTAATTCTAAATATCATTTTTATTTCAGAGATAATGTTTCTTTTTCATAATATTTTATACCATTTTATATCATTATAATTGATTTATTAACATCAAAATAATTAGACAACCGACTTATGGCGAATAAATATTTATATTATCGGTGTTTTAATTATTTTCGATTAATTGTTAATAACATTTTTTTAATAGAGACGTGATTCTTAAAAACAAACTAAATAGAAAAATTTTATAAATTGGTTTTTATTACCACACAAAATCATATGAATAAGTAATATAAAACTTCAGGCCAATGAAAAAATTTGGTCTTTTTCCTTTTTTAAAAAAGAGCCATAACATGTAAACATTTGCACAGAATAGACCAAATAATGAAATCATTTTAATCCATTTTTGGCTCACAAATTAAATTGAATTACTTATCTTACTTACTTATCTTTCTATGACTTATCTTACCAAAATCATAAGTCTTTTGCAACCTGATGACTAAATCAGTGTGTTATAATCTGTAAGGTTAAAAAATCGAAAGATAATTGCGTTAAAACAAATGTTCTTATACTAAAATCCCACTAACCAACTTCATTACATTAACACAA
The DNA here is from genome assembly GCA_039881145.1 of Druceiella hillmani. NCBI lineage: Eukaryota > Metazoa > Arthropoda > Insecta > Lepidoptera > Hepialidae > Druceiella > Druceiella hillmani. The sequence goes on from JAYKKI010000061.1 coordinate 7,499,151, forward strand.
TACCATTGAAAACTAATTCCTGTATAGCTTTTAAAGCTACTCGTATATATTCAATATTAAAAGTATTGCTGGTTTCAGAGGTTACTAATCAATCACGCTCCTAATAAAATTATTTTACTCCATCGATTTAAATGTAAAAAATTGATAATTAATTTTGAACCTACTAATTAAAATAGTCTGTTTCATGAGTGTGGATAATACGGCTAGTTTATCAAGTTTCAGAGCTAGTCACATGTCGAATATAACGTATCAAGAACTTTTTTTTCCGGCAAGAATTTAGCAAAAATAGAAAAGGGAGAAGAAGATAAATTGGGTGAATTAATCGAAAGAATATACCCACCCGATTAGAACTTTTGTTAAAAGTGTTGTAAATTAAATAAGTAATAACAAGTTGTACAAAAAATATATGAAAAAATATAGTCCAATATTCGAATAAGAATACTTCACTCCAAAGTCAATAACAAATAACTAAAATCGTGTAACTAACGTATGCATGCAATTGAATACACCTCTAAGTACGTGCATAAAGCATATGAAGGTACTGCCTCATACAATTTCCGTCGTATTGTCGATCAAGGGAGTAACTATTTAATTAATTTTCAACACCATGTTTTACCTCAGTTTCTATAGTTCGGCTAATTTAAGAATGATAATCATCCAATACGAATTTCACGGCAATCAGTTTTGCAATCGGAAATAACAAATGTCCTTCACATGAAAGGCTTTAATTTTTTCCATATCTACTGCTACAACTGTAACGGGTACACAACTAATTAAAAAGTTTACAAGTCATTTGTCTGTTTCGAAGTTCTTTGATTTTTTATAAAAAAAATGAATTTAAATATAGATATCAGGCTTTCCTTAAATAATACCGATTAACTGGAAGGTCGCTTTTTTGGTTAAAGTTTCTGGCGCGTATTATAACAGACTTATCTAATATATTATGAAAGAACTAAGCTTTATTATAAATTGTGATTATGATTTGTAATTAAGATGAAATTAGTGTTAAAGGAAATACCTCTATTCATGGAGTGTAGGAACACGCACTAGCATGTTTATGTAATTTTGTTTAGAGCTACGTAACATAAAACTGAACATAAGTTATGCCATAATGGTATATTGTTAATATTGTACCATTTTCATTACTTTTCCATGTTTCATGAATTAATCAATTTTTTCGTTCAAAATTAGGTTTAAAAAGGGAAATTTAAATATCCTAATTCTTAAAACTACTGCAATCCTCTTTTATATACTCTTCCATCTTCTGCTAATTTACACTTATAGTTTATTGATTATTACATATTGTTATTTATTTATTTGTTTCTTTTATTTTTTTTCGGAAACAATTTAATCAAAATTCTTATAAAATTTAATTGTAAATATATATTGTTTCGATTTGCCCCAATAAAATTTCGAATTAATTAACAACAGTAATAACATGTTGGTGCTATATTTATTTGTTATAAATAATGTTAAGTGCAAAATTATATATGCGTAGTCGCTGTAGTGTGTTGGGCAGATCAGGATGTTTACGATCTTTACGCGGCACACCGCGGGTTGCGGGTTCGATTCCCGGTCGCTGGTAGAGCGGGGCTGGACTGATATTCGGGTTATCTCTAAGAGATTACTCTGGTAATAACGTATATACCATGTATGATAATTTGTTGTTGTGTTGACTTTATTTTGGTGAAATAAACTCACAAAAATTATCACACGTCAATAAAAGTTCTATTTAATTTCTCCGGTAGGGTTGACTGGGTACGATTGAAACAAAGGACGGTTGAAACAAAGCAAACCGTTGGTGGGACGTGAGGAATCCACTAGGAGAATGAAGCGAACGACCGATCTGAACACGAACCTGACTCTGACCTGAACTGAAGGGAGTTAGGTTCGTGTGACCAGAAATGCGTTGCTCTCAGCGCGCTTTATCTCATTTTAAAAGACCCTGTTGTGTTTTGTTAACCAACAGTATTTTTGCTTGGAGAGTTTTTCAATTATTGTGGTTCCTATTTAAGTGAGAGTGTTGAGTGTGTATTTTTGTTTGAAATAAAGCATATAGAATATGGCACCGCGATTAGTTTTTACGTATCATTGTAATAATTACAAACATAATTACTATACCTGCTTTTTACCTAAAGTGGGAGTTGGGGACGGTTGAAACATTTTTCTTGGGTGCGGTTGAAATCTTGTAATTATTTACTTTTTCTTGTTTTCTAAATGCCGAAAGTACGCGTGAGAAGAACTTAGAGAGTCCAAATAAACTTGTCGAAGAACAAAGACGCTTATGAAGAGGTGAAAACAGGAGATTCATTGCGAAAAGCGTTAGAGAAGTACGGAGTAAACCACTGTTCGCTCCTAAAACATATTCGAGAGCGAGATGCATCTAGCGAGAAAGAAAATCAAGACATGGAATATAAAGCACGCAATCGAGTTTTTAATGTGGGACAAAGGCGAAAGCTTTCAAAATAATTGGCCTATAAACTTACAGTTAAATGTAATTTATCACAGCCTCAGACTTGGGATGACAACGAGCTAGCAAGGGAGGAATGGTTTCGCATGTTTATGAGAAGAAACCCCGAACTGTCTCTACGCGCTGCGCAAGCTACAAGCCTCTCCAGGGCGACTAGCTTTAACAAAACCAATGTAGATTCTTTCTATGACAATTTGACCATTGTCATGGAACGCCATACGTTTAAGCTTCAAGATATTTATAACGCTGACGAAATAGGGATAAATGCTGTTCGAAAGCCTATCGGAGTGGTAGCTAGGCGTGGAGCTCAACACGTAGTCTTAGTTACTTCAGCGGAAACGGGTACATTACTCACAGTTATCGTTTAGCGAATGTGCTTCCGCCATTCTTTGTCTTCCCGCGAGTGCGTTACCAACATTATTTTAATAGGGATGAGACTTTAGGCTCCGCTGGAGCTGCTAAATCCTCTGTCGGTATGCAAGATGAAACATTTATGTATTTCCTGGAATACTTTAAAAAACATACAAATGTATCTCCGTCGCATAAAGTGTTACTTCTGCTCGATAATCACTTTTCACACGCCTATATTAACGCACTAGATATTTGCAAGAATAATGGTATTATTTTACAATTTTCTCCACCCCACTGCTCTCATAGACTTCAGCCGCTTAATAGATCTGCACATGGCCCTTTGAAGGACGCTCTAAATTACGTCTGCGATGCATGAATGCGATCGCGAATCATTGAGGAAAGATTATATCCATTTATGATATTCCAGGGATTGTAGGGAGTCTGCTATGTCAATTACCCTGAGGTCCTCAAATGTTCAAGCTGGCTTTCGCAAGACAGGAACTTACGCTTATAATCGGAATATGTTTACTGAGCTCGATTTTGCTCCTGTATTTGTTACGGATAGACCAAATCCCAAAAATACAGCAAATGTAGCAATTGTTCCTGTACCAAATACCAGTCCACCTGAAGACGAAACTCCGCCACTCTTCCGTCTTAAATCACGAACCATCAGTAGAGATGGTCGTTCGACAAGAGACTATCAACAGTTCACTAGTTTCAAGAATTGAACAAGAATATATAATTGAACGTCCGTAAACTTGTAATTGCGCCACCCAGATATCACAGCAGCATTAGTATTCAGGAAACTTATCCAAAACCCAGTACAATGCTCAAACAATTTCTTTTTGTATCCCCGCTGTATTTTCAAGGGAAACAATACGATCATTTCCGAAAGCCCTTGCGAAGAATAATAGTAATAGAGGGTGAAAAATTTAAATAGTTTAATATTTTACATAGACCAAATAGATATGATGACTATAACGTAAGCAGAACAGCTCATTGTCTCTCGGCCAGCTATACAAATGCAACAATATTATTTTATTGCTTCAAGCTTCTTGTCTGTATAAATAAATAAACAATACATAAAATATACATTTCTTGTAATGCGTCCGGTTTTAGTTCATCTTTTCATTAGAATGTAACTATTGGCTGACGAAAATCCTGTAAAACATTATTCTTAATGGCTTAATGGTCATGTCCTTTGTTTTGTATTTCAAGCCAAATACATCGGAAATAACACAGAAAAATTTTAAATCTATGAAAACATGTAATGTAGAATTATTCACTATTCTAAAACATTAACATTAAAAAAATATGTCTGTTTAGTAAGCCTCTAAATAGATGTCCATAAAAAACTCGAACTCACATATATATATATATATATATATATATATATATATATATATATATATATATATATTTATATATATATATATATATATATATATATATATATATACGTTGAAATATTTACCTTCTGAAAATATGGAAAAAAATTGAAGTAATTCTTTTCCATAATATCAACTGATTGCTTCTTAATTTAATTATTAACATTAAATTTTTGTTTTTTAATATAATTCGGCTAGATTCTCTCTTCAAAATTCAGAAAATTTGTGACCTTGATAAATATTGACATGAGTATCATAAACTTACCACAAAGTTAAAACAAAAATAGTATCTTTGTTAAATTTTCTTTGCAAGTATGATTTTGATTTTTGAACGAAAATTTCAGTTTAAGATTTTGTTTAATATTAATGTAATTTATCTTCACGTTCGTTAGGCAACCAACAACACAGCAATCTACTCACCAACAATCTAATAAATTAGAAGATATACTTGCCAAACAAAGTGAGAAAATGGGTCTCTTAATTCAACAGATAGGCTCCCTACTGGGACTTATAACTACCCTGATATCTAATCTGACAACATGACTTCTCTACACATCGCCACGTGGAACATAAACGGACTTGCTCCCAACACTAAAGAACTTGAGATGTTTTGAGAACCAATAAGCTTGACGCCTGCCTTATATCAGAATCTCACACTACATCAAGATCGCGCATATGCATTCGTGGATTCTGCGTTTACACAACTTCACACCCCGAAGGGGAAGCTCATGGTGGTGCGGCAATAGTAATTAAGGAGAACATTAAGCATTGCCTACTCGAGTCTTGGGAAACCGAGTACCTGCAAGCTACAACTGTACGGATCGATGATCGTGCCGGACCCCTCATCCTCTCAGCAATATACTGTCCACCGCGTCACACCATTAAGGAGAATATGTTTACGGAGTTTTTCAAAGCTTTAAGAAACCGATTCATAGCCGGTGGTGATTGGAACGCTAAGCACATACATTGGGGATCTAGGTTAACAACTACGAGAGGTAGAGAATTAAAATGTAGTACTGAGATCAACAATCTAGCGACCATTTCAACCGGAGAACCTACATATTGGCCTACAGATACCGAGAGAACTCCTGATCTTATAGACTTTTTTATCACAAAAGGCATTTGTCATCAAAATCTCCTAATCGAGTCAAACCTAGATGGATCTTCTGATCACACACCAATACTTCTTACTGTAAGCCCTATTGCGATACCCCGTGATACCCATAGCTCCTATCTAACTAACGCTAAAACCGATTGGAATGGTTTCCGAGAATATCTCGACGAAAATATCACTCTCAAACTTCCGTTAAAAACTGCTGAAGATGTAGACGATGCATGTCTATACATTACAAACCTGATCCAAGTGGCAGCGTGGACAAGCACACCCACACTGAAGCATTCATTTGCGAATACGCCGCTCCCGTTTGAAATCCGTCAAAAAATTTATGAAAAACGCCGCCTTCGTAGAGTTTGGCAACTTTCCCGTAACAGCGAAGACAAAACGCGACTGAACAAAGCAATAAAAGAGCTAAACATTCTTCTTGCTGATGTCACTAACGCTGCAGTTAAACAAAGACTGGAAAAGATGTCACCCAATGGCCATGGGACCCATTCTTTATGGAAAGCTACCAGGAATATGCCACAGCCCCAACAATGTTCACCGCCAATCTGGAATGGCAATACATGGGCATGGACAGAGCCAGAAAAACTGAGACCTTCGCCAGTCATCTTGCTAATGTCTTCAAACCTAACGGATCTGACAACCCTGAGGACCCTGAAATAGATCTGATCCTAAATCAGGACCTGCAGCTGTGTCTGCCGATAAGACCTACTTCCCCAAAGGAGCTGTCCAAAGAAATAGCCAGCTTGGACTCGAAGAAAACTCCAGGATTTGACCTGATCAACCCGAAGGTACTCAAAGAGCTTCCTAGAAAATGTATTGTCTTCCTGGTAACCCTCGTTAATGCAACCTTCAGAACAAAACATGTCCCTGCTATTTGGAAAATATCCGAGGTAGTTATGATCCATAAACCCGGTAAACCAGTCAACGATGCATCCTCACACCGTCCTGTCAGCTTAACTCCAGTTCTAAGCAAATTGCGGGAAAAAATAATCCTTACTAGGATACATGCATACCTAGATATCAATCACGTCATACCAGATCATCAGTTCGGGTTTCGCAAGCAACATTCGACCCTAGAACAAGTACACAGAGTCTATCGTACTATACGAGACTGTTTGGAAAAGAAAGAATATTGTTCTGCTGCTTTCCTGGATATCCAACAGGCATTCGATCGGGTCTGGCACAAAGGGTTACTATGCAAAATAAAGCAAGCACTTCCACACTCTTTCTACCCCTTGATGGATTCTTACCTTAGAGACAGAATGTTTCGAGTAAAACACCGTGACGCCAGGTCTTCCTTGTATAGTTGCCACGCAGGAGTACCCCAGGGATCGGTACTCGGTCCGGTGCTTTACAACATCTTCACGAATGACTTACCCCAGACACCTAATATTACAGTAGCAACCTATGCTGACGATGCTGTATTTCTCGCATGTAATAGCAGTCCAGAAGAGGCAAGTAAATTGCTGCAGGCACAACTCGATGACACAAATAAATGGTTGAACAAATGGCGTATAAGAGCTAGTGCCCAAAAATCTCACCACATCACGTTCACTCTGAAACGTGCAACTTGTCCTGCAGTCAACTTAGGTACCAACACCTTACCGTAATCGTCCTGTGTCAAATACCTGGGGTTTCATCTGGACCGAAGGATGACATGGAAAGACCACATCAAAAATAAGTGTAACGAAATCAATTTTCGATTTAGAAATTTGCTATGGCTTCTAGGAAGACAGTCAGCACTATCCCTAAGCAACAAACTAAGAGTGTACTGCTCCGTAATAAAACCCATTTGGACATATGGGATTCAACTGTGGTCATCGGCCAGTAATTCGAACATACTCTGCCTACAAAGAGCCCAAAACAATATACTTAGGGTCATATCAGGTGCACCATGGTACTCCCGCAATTCGGAAATCCACGAATACCTACAAATTTCAACCATCGTAGACGAAGCAAAACGCTACACAGCCACATACAAAGATCGTCTGACATTCCATCCTAACCCACTTTCGCACATGCTGTTGCAGCCCAACTCGATAAAGAGACTCAAGAGAGCTGACGTGCTTCCTAATTAGAGCGATTAAGGGCACTGGCCCTATATTCGCCCAAACAAGATACATACCACAACCTACCTGCTTATAGTTCTAATGACTGATCGCAGGATACAAACAGAAAAAAAAAATCTTCACGTTCGTGCTCTATTCGAGATCTCGTTATCCTTTCCTTCCGGGTTCGCCCACAACACCCGATATTTTGGTTTTGCAACCCTCCGTAACTTTCCCATTTATTCTATACCTATTTCTTTGTCAACTTTTTAGAAGTCTTTGGCGTATATAGCAGTGTACGGTTTATCTGACTCTTGTACTGTGGCTTTATTATTGAATTTGTGTTTTTTTTGGAATTTTTTTATTGTTTATAAATTTTGATCCGTGAAAAATGTCCATTTTCATCCATAAAAAACTTTCTTAAGTATGTAACTTTAAAGATCAAGTATTTAAACAATTTTCAAGACACGATTAGTTCTTTCGTACATACTTACAAGCGTATCACATAAGCGTATCACATTGTTCGATTAATTATTCCCGTCATACTATGGAGACACATGGAGCAAAATAAACAATGCCTGTGAAAGTTCACTTCAAATGTGTAGTCGCAATTTGCTGGTAGTTCGATACAGTGGCCAGTTTTTCCAGCGGCTGCTGTCTGAAAAATGTTCAATTAACATTCGGCAATATCGACGTTCGCTCCATTTCGAGTCGACGATAGATTGCAGGACATTGGACTAATAAAGATTAATACTCACTAACAACGCGTGTTTTTACGTATGGAAAATAATGTTGACTTTATCAATAAGTCCACTGAAGTTATATATGTTTTACGTATTTTTATAAGTCACCCGTAAAAAAGGAATAGTTTTAATATATTTTACAACGGTTACTTTTATTTCATGATAGATTATACGTTTATTTTTTTATCACTTTAATTGAAACATTTATTGTATTCTAATAAATCCCCAAAAAATGTTGCTAGTGTCAATAGAAGGATATCTTCTTTGTCTGATATTCGAACCTCAATACTAATGCTAACTTATGCCAATTAAATGAACTTTGTGGATATTCACATTTAAAATATGTCTTTTATTCAACTCTCAATATGTCTCTTATTCAATATATCTCGCAAGATCTTTAATATATTCCCAATAACTAAATAACCTTGATATAAAATCGTCGTATATATTACACTTACTCATCTCGCTTGTTCTTCTTAAACAATGCTTGGGAAGAATGGTCGCCACACATAATTTATTTTGGTTAATAAAATGATTGCAATATTTACTATAGGCCTGCATTATATGAACGTATTTATTTAGAATCGTGCATAAAGACGATTATGAAACTGCGGAAAATTAAAGCTAATAAAAAAGATAAGTCAATATGATTAAACTAAAAAAGAAACAAAAGTTTTAGTAAAATTACAATCTCAATACGTATATTATAAAACAATTGTAACAAATGTTGATAATTAAGAAAATATATAACTTTGGAAGACATAATTTAAAATGAGATATGAGAAAAGATTTAGTGCAAAAGGAACCCTAACTCAGAAAATAAGAAACTCGGTAAAAGTAACATTTATCTCTCATCTAAAAATCTTGAAAGAACTTATGTGTTTTCAATCAATCAACAAATAGTACTGATAAAATCCAAGCATATCATAGAAATATCATATTTTTAATAATTTGCGTTAAAATAAAAAAAATTAAAATTTTTTTAAAGATAACGTTTACAGTATATTGTTATGAACTGAAAAGAGTCGATTCTTTACAAAATTAAATTGATAATATTTTTTTATTTTATTCTAATGGCAGCAAAAATCTTTACGTTGACTACACAACATAAAATAAACTTATTCATTTCATTTTCATGAACCATAGAAATTCAGATAACAAAAAATAAATAGCTTAATCTTTCCAAAGTTTCTATGCTAAATATCTTTTAGCCGTTCAGTGAGGTTGTACCTTAAGGTAATATGTCTGTTCGTTTTTACAAGAGATTCTAATGAAAGGGCGCATGCATTGTCCGTGTGTACAATACATGTACAAGATTGAACTCGTATTTTATTAATTTCACAGAATATTACAAAATAACACCTCTTGTAAATGAAATTGGAATTTACATAAACTTTGGGTTGTTTGACATGATAAATGTCATGTAATAAATGTCTTTCATACACATACATACATATAATTTTATAATATACATATTTCCAAATGGAAACGTGAAAACATTCACATATTTAATATGATCTAAATGAAATTAACTAAATTAATTTATTCAAAAAAAGAGAAAAAGTACGTAGAAGAAAGAATAAAATATACAAAACTGAACTAAAAGAGAAAATCCCCTCAAATTTTTCATTTTCAAATTTATCATTTTTTAATACTGATTTACGGTTATCACACACAGTAAATCAAGTCACATTTTGTAATAACAGTTACTTTGTCAACTTACGCATACAAATGTCACCTCGAAAAATCATATTTGGCATAAATATCTTTGCCTCCTTCCTTTTCCTCCCTTATCCTATTACCATCCTATAGAGTCAATTATTTATACTTATGCGTGAGCTCGTGTTCGGGTTTTATATATTTCAATTATATCTAGATATTCGGTCTTAGAAATAGTAAATAATTTTGTTTAAAAACTTTTAACACGTAAATATTTATTTTAAATCTTATTATTTTGCTTATTATTTAAATGCATTTGAATTAATCGTGTATAATAAAATTTATAAACAAACAAAAAAACTTTTCTTCGATCTCGTTTAACTATCTGAAGTGGTGACGCTACCAACCACCATTTCTACATAATACAAATTTTCTGAAGCAGAGATTGTTTAACCGACAGAATACATGAATTTACATGCAAGTTATTCAAACTCCTTTCCCTATTGTTTACTATACAAAAACACATTGTAAGTCACTTTTTTTCAAAGATTCTCTTTGTCATACATTTCAACATTTAAAAAATGAAACCTTAGAATTTTGAATTTATTTGGCGTTAATTTTGTAGAGATTCATTATTCTCAATTAAACCTAGGTCGTGGCAAAGAACTTAAAGAAAGTAGAAATAATACTACATCACGTAGTTTCATTTAATTGAGGACCTTATAATTTCATCACGTACATTCATCGGTCAAATTTCAAGATCTCTATAGATTTAGACCTTTGTGCATAAAATATTGTGAGTAGATGTTTCTTAGAAAGATATCAATAAGTATGTGACCATTTTTTATTAAAATCCCGTATACATTTGTAAATAACAATTGCATTGAACATTAGTTTTTCTGGATGGTGTTTTTATAAAATATTTTCTACCAAAGACGTTCTCAAAACAAAATAAATCCTCTATTTGTGTAGGCATATATCTTAATTACTGACACATTTATAATATTAAGCGAGGTACAGTAATCTAGAAATAGCATGTAAATTCTAAAAATATGTAAAACAATATTCACAATTAAATGAAACTACGTGATGTAGTATTATTTCTACTTTCTTTAATTTCTTAAATCTAAAAGGAATTAAAGAAAGTAGAAATAATACTATATCACGTAGTTTCATTTAATTATGAATAATGAATTTCTACAAAATTAACGCCAAATATATTCAATATTTAAAACAATATTGTTTGGTAAATAAGAGTATGCAAAACTTATTATTACTCAATTACACATAAAATGACAAAAATGGTGAATATACGAGAGAAAAAATTAGAAAGTATGTAAGCGTGCATAAAATATATTTAGCTTAAAAACTGGCTCTATAAAAGGGAAACTAGAATTTTATCAAATTGGTAGTAGATGTAGTAATGTGAGTAAGGGAATAATTTCACTTTAATTGCATTATACTTAAATTATACACATCCCTTGAATTGTATAATGCGAATTTCTTTGTTATAAAAAAATATTACTTACAATAAATATAAACATTTATTTACTTTAGAGAGTAAATTAAACAATACACGCCTTAGCACCCCATTTTGTTTTTGGAACTAAGAAATATTTTTCAGTAAATATTGTATGTGTTGGAAAAAGATTCTTTTAAATGCACATAAAATATTTTTGTGTTACCGTAAAGTAAAGAAGCTGATTCAATAAAATTCACAAAGTTTTGCAGTTGAAAATTTGTTGGTGTTTGAAAACCTGGTGAACTATATTAAATTAGAGCCAGAGACCGATTTCGAGACAAAACCATCACATGACGCAAAAACCAAGACAAAGCTAGTTTTGACAATTGACCCCGGATTTTACGTGCATAGTAAGGAAACAAAATCGTCTTTGGAGTTGTGGGTCAAACTAAGAACCATGTTCGATGACTCAGGATTTTCTAAGAAAATAACCCTACTAGGACATTTAATCTCGTTATGACAAGAAAATTGCGATTCCATGACTTCATACGTCACGAAAGTGATCGAAACAACTCAGAGATTAAAAGGCACAGAATTTACAATAACCGATGAGTGGATTGGTTCATTATTATTTGCAGGTTTGCCAGAAAAATTTTCGACCATGATAATGGCCGTAAAATATTCGGGAATTACGATTACCACAGATATAATAAAATCAAAGTTGATCGATATGGAGATTTTAAATAATAACAGATTGCAGCAGCTGCATTTGGTGCAGACAATAGTAGCAAAAAGCAACTAAAACGTAAAATTGGCGGGATGTCATTAACAAACACAAATGTGACAGGTAACAAGACGTGAATGTGATTTTAGTTAGGCATGTATTTTTTCATTTTTACTTTAAATGTAAAAGATTTATTTTGTTAGTGTTTAATTCAGGCCCTGCTAACCATTTTAAAAAAACTCGTCACTTTATATAAAATTATAAAAGAACAACCAATGATTCAAACGTCGTCACTCAGAAGAAGATACAAACGAATAAATATGGGCCGTCACGGGACGCCTGGCAGATGTGAAACATTTAAATTTTTTTATTCACTATCACTTTTGCTTTCACTGTAACTCATTTTTCATAGTATAATGCAATACACCGATATAAACGAATAAAGTTATATACGGCAGTAAATAAAAAAATAATGCGTATATACTAACACGCACGTAAAGTAGCGTGTGTGTAGTGAGTATAGTAGAGAGGAAAGCGTTAAACTGGCAAGACAAGACAAACAAATTGTTACAAATGTAAGCAAATGGATCATTTTAGAAGCCAGTGTCAATTATTGGCAAAAACTAAACTATCAAATGGTTTTAGTATGTTATTCTTAAATTAGTAATATAGTAAAAACGAATGGTACATAGATAGTGACGTAGTGCACATATTACAGCAAACAAGGAATGGATAAAAATCCAAATTTTACGCCGTGATTATTGGAGATAACCGTCGCAAACGATATGAAAGTGCCAGCTTTGTATTCCGGGAATGTATTTTGTATATCAACGAATTGTACCTACAACATCATGGTCAAAAATGTGCTATGCGTGTTAAGTTTAACAACGAACTTGTTGTCAGTAAGTGAGCTAATCAAAAACGGAAATAATGTTGTTTTTTTTAAGATATTCAATGCAATATTCGCAAAAAAATTATGAATTGGTGGCCACAGCAGTGTTAACAAATGGACTATACAAGCTAAATGTTAAAGTAATCGATTTTATGCTGGCAGCAACTGCTATAGCAAGTGCGGAGCTTTGGCATAGGCGGTTAGCACACATCAATAGCAATGATTTGAATAAAATGAAGAACGGAATTATGGATGGATTCTCTTATACAAATACCAGTGATATTACGAAGAATAAATGTGTGACCTGTTGTGAAGGTAAACAAATGAGGTTGCCATTTTCTTATGACAGAGAGAGAAGTACAGAAATACTAACCACAATGCATGCTGATGTATATTGTGCCATGGAAACAAAATCCATTCCAGCTCTCAGTATTTTGTATTGTTTAATGACGATTAGTCGAATGATTTTTACATATTTTCATACGCATACGAGTGAAGTCTTCAATATATCAAAAAATTTCATAGCAATGGTTGAATAAAAAAATAAAACAACCAGCAGAATAAGAAAGTAAAAATACTGCACACAGACAACGGCGATGAATTTTGTAATAGAGAAATGGAAAATTACTAAGTCAAAGAGGGAATAATCCACCAGAAGACAAATGCATATACACCAGAACAAAATAGTATTTGTGAACGAGCTAATAAAACTGTTGTAGAGAAAGCGCGATGCTTATTTTTTGACGCAAAGCTAGACAAAAAGTTCTGGGCTGAAACAGCTAACACAACAGTATACTTCTCTAGATGTGATAACTGCATTTTAAATGGACATTTAAAAGAAAATATTTACGAGTCAATTGCAAAAGGTTTTGTAAATAAGAGCAGGAGAATGGTTTTGGAACTCAAAAGAGCTATATATGGATTAAAGCAATCTTCTTTGGTTTGGTATGAAAAAGTAAAGACTCTTTGCTTAACTTAGATTTTAAAATGAGTAGATTTGAACCATGCTTGTTTACAAAGTTTTCTGACAATGTAAAGAATATTGTAAATATCTACGTTGATATTTTTTTTCATATTTTCAAATTTTATTAAGGAGACTGCAAAGTTAAAAACAGTTCTAAGTTCTGAATTAAAATTAAAAGATTTAGATCCTCTCAGACATTAGTTAGGCATGAGAATTAATGTGAACAAAGAATGTAAGACTATAACAGTAGATCAACAGGAATATATAGAGCAATTATTATATATATTTGAAAGGTCAAATTACAGAACTATATATACCCCATTGAATCGTAATCGAACTATGTTATCTGTAGACGTCGTTCCTTCAGTCTCTTTCACATCTCTAATTCAATTTCAATTTAATTAAAATTTAACAATTAAATATCAAGATTGCAGACGCTATGGAGATATATCAAAAGAAATGACGTGCTCTTACCTCTTCACACGTCTAAAAGGGAAAGAACCATCTTCCTTTTTACTATATCAAGTGGAATATTATTGCATATATAAGTCTTTTATATGTAATGAATTTCCTTATATTTATTTCATTTTCATTTTTAAAACTTTGTGAAATGTGTGTTTTTAAGTTAGTTTAAAATATCTATAGTCTTTTATTTTTGTACCGAAGCAAAAACTGAAAAAACCTTGAGTACTGTCAAATAAGCCAATTTCGAATGCATTCGCTCAGTTGGTAAAAATTGATATAATATAATTTTGACATTGTCAAAATAATACGTGTGTTTAGTTGAATATCTATTGGTTGGTTTTCAGAATTCTGCAAAAAAATCAATACACAACACAATATTGAAAGAAAGGATTTTCTTTTCGATTTCTAGAAACTCAATAAGTTAAGTTTTGAAATGAAACTCCGCGATGTAGTATTATTTGTACTTTCTTTAAGTTCTTTACCACGACCTAGGTTTCGTTGTATTATAACATCTCCAGGTAGGCTATTAGAAAAGATTAAGTTTTCTTAAAAAAGTTAAGTTTTCTTTTTCAAATATTCGGTTTCACAATAATTTGTAAAGCTCCACAAATTAAATTTTCAAGCATGGAATTGAAAAATAAAAATATTCTGGATACTAATATTCAATTTGCATCAATAATTTTAAGAAACTTAGACCACTATTTTTCCCTATTTTACGTATGTCCCGACACAAACTTATCCGGGTTTTATAAATTTTCAATTCTCATAGCATATTTATGCTATCTGAATTGAATTAAATCATAATTTTATGCTTCATTACTACGATTAAAAAACTATTATAAAATATTCTACTGTTTAGAAGTGAGAATCAGTTAAGTGTAAACGGACGTTGATGTTGCAAATAAAGTGTCTTTTTAAATGCAAAAAATATAAATAAATAAAATGATGTAATGCACTGAGATGTGAGAAAGAAAAAGTAATACATATTTTGTATGTACAGTCTTTGTGTGAATATTTCTAAAAGCTTTTTATTCAAAATTTTGTAATTGTATCATAAGGTATTGTATGACAAACCTAGTGAATTACAGTTTACAAATGGTAAAAAATATCAGTGTATTCACTTAAAAATAAGTAATCATTCACAAATATAGATGATTAGAATATACAATAATTCACAAGTATGGATAATTTTCTTTTAGTGGGATACCAAACTACTACTTTATTTTGATTATTGAATAATAATTACATTAAATGAACAAGTCGTTTTGAAAACCTCTATTAGTGTACACAGCTTTATAAATACATATTATTGAACCATTGTGTTATTGTCAATGTAATATTCAACGTGCTATGCATAAATAACTAAGAGGATGTAACAACTGAAGCATTTTTGAACAATAATCATCCATTTGCGCTACAGTTCAATGAATATGTATATCGCTGGCGAAAAGGTACGATAAATCACGCAATGCCTATAAATCATAAAGAGTCATCTCTATTATCTCGGTCTCCTTTTGTCTACAGGCAGATCTTGAAGAGCATGCCGGTTCGCACTGTTTTCTGTCAGGTGTTCCGCTTGTTTCAACCAACAAGTATTCGCCTTCTTAATCTAGGCGCTTAAAGTAAAGGTCGTAGGACAGAGTTGTTTATCGTTGAGCTTCTCATTGGTAATAATGCTCCCCATATCTTGATCTCTGAATAGACTGAATATACCTCTAATCACATTCCTCACCTACATATTCAGCAGCTCTTCATTCCTTTGGATTACTGCCCATGACTCACACACGTAGATTATTACTAGTCACACTCGGACCTACAGACGATATTCTTATATTTCCTTAAACCTGATTGTAATTAAAGCAGATGAAACGAATGTACCGAATTAACTTTGGTTTCCTTCATGCCATATAATGTAATATATAATATAATATATATATATATATATATATATATATATATATATATATACATATATATATATATATATATATATATATATATATATATTTATATGTATGTGTATATATATATATATATATATATATATATATATGTCTTGAATGATATTCCTGTTGGTAATATTGAAGATAGAATTGAAAATTAAAAATTACGTCGTGTAGAATTTCATGTTTCCTATTCTTCTGATCTCTAAGCTTGAATACCTTGCTAGTCTTTTCAACTGTCGCAAGCTTCAGCACTTTACTCATTAAGTGCTCTTCGAAATAGGTTAAAGTGTAGCAATCGTGCCGAAGCACAATTGGTACACTTTAACCTTGTTTCTTTTGGTCATCAAAATTGCTTTCATCGATCTTGTTATTTTCTTGATAATAAGATAATTTTGCAAAACATAGAGACTCACTTCATACATTCTCTCCACCACAGGCTTTATGACAGGTTGTGTAAGAGTACATTATACTACTAGAACTGTCCTAGGATTTCCAGGAGATGAAAATATAATTAAAAATTGATCTATCTTGCAAAACGCTACATATGAAATATTACCTAAGTCCTATATTTACAGAATTCGTACTCTTTATATAATATAAAGAGCGTTGTACTGATATAATTTCCAAAAGATCTATAGTTTCAGGGTTTTGTTATAAATATTCCTGCGTCGACGTATAGGGACTAGTACCTTCTAGAGAATTTAACACTTTTTAATATTCTTAAATATTATTTTCTACAAATTATGCAAAAGTTAAATACCGTCTGGAAGATACATGCATCTGATTAAATATATACTGCCCTGATTCACGTGTTGAATTTCCACAAAGAAATAAAATCTTATAGACTAGGTACCTTATATTATTAGTTACTTTTTTGCTGGAAACAAAATATCAATACTAGTGGATTTATGTTAAATAAAAAATAGTAAGTACATAATCTACATATCAGTGCCTCTAGCATTTACATTCTCTAGAACATGCCACGTATGCATACATGAGACACAAGTTTTCTACTTACGAGATTATAAGAAAAACGAGAAAGAAATAAAATAATACACGCATAGTCAAACATTCCTTTTTGATGTGAAATAAATCAACGGTCGCGCTATTAAGGCATGATAATTTAAAAATGCCGGGAGAATCGTTTAGAAGTTCTGAATTAAGGTATATTACTTCATTTCTGCCTGCCGCTCTGTTCACCATACTGAATGCTGCCTTTATTTATATCAATTTTGCATATTAATAACATGGTGCGCTAACGGAATTCACTTCGTGTGATATTAATTTCTTGAATCGCATTAGGATGATATTTTTGTCTAAAGGTTTTATTTCTGACTTCAATTTTTGTTTGTTTATGATTCGAGATATGAAAGTGACGAATTACGAATTGAACGACAATTGTATAATGTTTTTTTTCTTTGACTTGCACGAACTAAATATTGCTATTCCGTCATTACTATTTAACTTTTTTTCTCTGACAATTTGAAATAAATCAAAAATAAATATCGTAATAAATTAACATTGGTTTGACAGAAACGTCGTCATAATTAACTCTTGCTGACTCTTGCTGAAGGTAGCTGCGTGAATTAAATAATATTTAAAAGAAATCAATATAACGCAGAAATGATATCTAACAAAGCAGTGGTAACACTTAACCAAAATGTACACCGCAATCAATATTAAGTATTAGTTAAAAAATTTGTCTATTTACCAACCACTTTGTACTTTTTCACCAATGGACGTTCTGTATATCGTCGTTCATCGTTACATTTATTAAATATATCCGCTGTACTTTCTACACTTCTCTAGGTAAAGGGTTTTCGTGGGAAAGTACTGCACATGATTACTGAAGAGGAACACTAAGATTGATAATGCCGCGAGACGCGTCAGCACCTTTCAGGCACACCGCGATATATTGAATACTTTGTGGAAGATTAATGCTGTAACGACACTTAAACTTTATTCAGGTGATTCGTTTGCACTCGTCTTGAAGATTGTAACTTTTTATTTGTTGACGTTTGAATTGATGACTCCTCGTCGGATGAAATGTGCGACTAAAGCGTTATATTCGAGTTACTTTTTAGCTGCTTACGATTTCAAGTAAGCTTTTTATTTAATCTATAGTTAAATGAAAGTTATAAGATTTGATAATGTTATGTAGATGAAAGTAGACGCATTTTCACAGTAGAAGACTACATTTTCACATTACATTTATTAATTGTAAATTTATCCAATTATCTAACACATGTACTGAACAGGTCGGAAAAAATTAATGTACGATTCTTTCTTGTAACATAAAAATGCTTATAACACGCAATATTATAAAAGGTAGCCACATACACGCTGGAACTTTTTGTATATGGTATTGTCGTTTGAAATTCATTCCAACATCATTTTATGTCTCTATAATGGTTTATTTTGATGAACAGAAATTTCAATAGGAAAACGGATTATTATGAAAATTCTGTAATAATTAAGACAAATATTACCGATTTTTGTAGATGTTCAGATTATCTATAATAGTTTTACGTTATTTTGATGATTCCATTTATTTAATGATGATAAAAATTCAATTCAAAAATGCACACCACATTATTCTGCTTACTTTATTTAAATATATAACCCCATAGCTTAACTCATTACCAACATGGTACAAAAAGGTATTTTATGCCCGTGTCAATCTAGCCAGTTCAAAATGTGACAATAACGGTTTCTTATCAATCAGGCAATCCATTTTGCCTCAAAAGATAAAAAATAATGAAACCAAATTGTAAAATAAGGGCACGGCCAAATTTATGCTTTTACTTTAAATATTGTATTAAGGTGGGCTAAACCAAAAAGTATGGTTTTTGATCTTGCACTTTTTCTGGGAATATTTTTATGGATTATTGCATTTAATTTATATTAAAATTATTGAACAGCAATATTAATACCAGAACTCTTCAAATGTAGTTCCCAATCAACAAAACTTAGTTCGCTGCCAATAAAGTCCAGGTTATATTTATTAAAATCACTTATTATTATGAGGTTTAATAAAATTAAGTAATTGGTCTAAAAATATTATGGTTATAAGTAGTGGGGGATAATGTTTATATACATGGGTTAACGGAGTAGATAAAGTAAGATCTAGTAATCTGTCATTTTTATTGGGTATATCACTGAACTATGTAAGATTGCATAAAGATATTATTTCCAATAAGAATTCAGATTTAATATCCTGTGCTGGGGAAGGTAGCATACAAGTAGAATTGGGACTTTTGGTCCAATATATGCAGGGGGTGTTAAAATCACCGATATAGATAAAGTCGTAAATGTGTTTTGCTTTCAAAATTCTTCTTTGACAAAATAAAAAGATTTCATCTGTACTAAATCTACATCTGGTGGTAAACAACATAGACAAATAATAAAAGTTCTATTGTCGGAAACAGAAGCACTTTGCCAAATATCCTCAACTTCACTCTCCCAAGCAATCAAACCGTTCACTAAGAAATGTTTCTTTTTCACAGCAATTGCTGCTCCTTCGCCCTCCTCCTTATTAAGCTCATTGAATACAGATCCCTACAAAAGACTATATAACGGGAGTCCTGAAACTCAGCGTCAAACACGCTTTCATTAAAATTTTCACATAAGCAAATTATATCATGATCACAGTTAAGGATATTTAGATAGACGTTTTTCAACTCTTTTCTAATTCTGTTTACATTCTGATAATAAACTATGCTTATGTAATAATAAATATGTCAATAAACACATATTACATGGTTTCAATTTCTTTAAAAAGTCTAAGTTTTTTATTTGAATAGAATTTGATATATTGTCTTTGCGCATATAAATTCTGCCAAATTTTAACCACGTACATTGAATTTGGTATCATTTGGTTTTAGGTACGGCAGTGATAAAATCGATAGCCGCTGTGAAATCGTTTTCAAGATCTTGAACAACCGATTTTATTTCAGACTCGATCATTTTTCTGATATCATCTAGAATTAGCTCCGCACGAATACCATCCATCCAATGTAATGAAAGAATTCTGCAGTTTTTCATCAAGAATAGCTGGTAGTGAGGTCTGAATTCTTTGGTCGAGTAAATTTCTAATTTCTTTCATGGTGATCATCACCGAAAAACGTTTCGATACTTCCATTTAATGTTGACTATTATTAGTATGAGGGATGCTGTTATCAAGTGATGTGTTCAAGTTGAGCACTGCAGAAGGTATTTAGTGTTGATATACGGGTGTATCCTTATTTAGTCTTGGTTGCCGAGCGCTAATATTCTTAGAGCTTGGGCATATCCAGGATATTAGCAATTCTTGATTGAAAGAAGCAAATTGTTGTTTTTTAATACTCAAGCATTGACGATGATATTACGATAAACACTGCATATCGTAATCAGAAGACTTAATCTTGTTCCGGCATTTTGCACAACAATCATTGTTCTGTTTTAAAAATTTAAATATCATATTTCTATTGCCGGATTGTGATCTAGTTGGTGTTACCTAGTCACCACTTCTAAATTTGGCACTGACAAAAGTTCTCAAAATAACATAGAACCAATGCTATACCAATCGAATAACATTTTTAATATATATATATATAAATATATATATTTATATATATATATATATATATATATATATATATATATATATATATATATATATATGTATATATATATATATATATATGTATATATATATATATATATATATATATATATACATATATATATATATATATATATACATATATATATATATATATATATATATATATAAATATACAATACATTTGACATATGTCAAGATACTTGAAAGCTGAATCTATGATCTTTGAATAAATACACAATAATGTAAGAATGCAAAACGTTTAAAAAATCAAAATATTACAAAACTAAAAGGTTGCGGAAAAATTCGTGAAAAGGCCATAATTTTATAATCAAATTCGAAGCGGGAAAATATAAAGAACGAAGACCTGAAAAAATAGAAAAACGGTTTAAAAATCCGTGATAAATACAAAACTGTTAATTTTCTGCAACTTCGTTGTACACATTTATTATACCTCTTCCTATAAGTATTTTTATAACTGACAAAAATTAATAACAACATAGTCCGTATTTGCTGATACTGCTTCTTAACTCTCCGTAAATTATGCAATTCGTATTCTCATCAATAAAGATAAGTTCCACGATTAATGCCCAATTATGATATTATAAGCATGTATTTATACATTGTATAATGTTTATAATTCGAAGGAAACTAATCCATACCCCCTAAAGATGCTTCAGATTGGAACACCGAAGGGAAAAAAAGCGTAACCTTCCGAAAGTGAACTATGTGCAGGACGTGCCGGCTCAGGAAAAGAAAATTGACAAAACTGGGACTAAAAAAGAACATGACGCTCAGGATATACAAAAGCATAGTGAAAATCACTTGCATCATTCATTAAAAATTGCCGAAGACAATTTTTTTAGCTATAAATCTGGGATACAAATGTCGATATAAACACTTCTTTTTTTACGATGCTGGCTGGTTACTCTTGACTGGTTTATTTTTTTTAGTAAATAGTAATTTTGCTTATATTATATTTAGCATACGTATGGTATTTTTATGCTTGTGTGTATATACACATATACATATACAGCATATATACGTATATATATATATATATATATATATATATATATATATATGTATATATGTATTTGCATATATATTTATACGTATGTACATACAAAAAAATTTTAACACATAAAATGCATTTTCAATACTCTGAAATAAGAGATCCGAATCGGTGCTATGATCCTCCAACCAACTATAAGTATTATACTAAAACCTAATCAATTTCTTATTACCGTTACTGATTTAACAAATTCCTACTGCCTTTTTTCCTAAAAAATGTGCTTATTAATGACGCAAAAAATTAATTTTCTTTTTAAAAATATAACGATCCCATAAATTAATAATTTGCTGATAATTTTGTTTGAACTTGATTTATTATTAACCTAGTGCTGATTGAACAAGACGTATGAATTAACAAGGTTGTTGTTATTTATATCAGTGGAATTTGGTGATGAGGGTAAATGAATGATTCTAAGTTATCTGACAAAAAAAATCAAAAAATAATTTTTATGAAATAATAACAACGTGATCATTCCAGGCTGCTCTTTATTCCAAGTTATTAATAAGTCCTTAGTTACTATTAATGCTATCACAAGAAAAAACTAAGTTTGTATGATAAAAATTATAATCAACAATAATAATATCATAAAGATAATAAATAATAATAATAATATAAAGATAAACACAATTAAGTGCGATATAAAGTTGCCCTTTAGCAAAATCAGTATACACTAATGGAGCGATAATCGATAAATTAAAAAAATATTTCCGCCCGATAATGATGTATATGATATATATAGATGAAGTATATTATTCCCTGCCACGAGTAATGTGGAAAGTGCAATTGCAATTGTAAATAGTTCACATTTAATACTCTATAATCATTGTGAAATATTCAGTCGAATAGTTTTCCTATGGCTTTTCTTCCGAATTGTGACACAAAACGTAGGGACAGATTGTATGTAGGGATGAATAAACAAATATATAAAACAATATTAGAAGGAGATACATAATGAGCGCAATAAATCCTATCAAATGTCGCTTCCTATCAATGTGAGTCAAACGAAATGGCGTCACGTCGTTGAGAGAGTTAAGCTGCTTATAAAATTCATCTGATGTGTTCATATTCCTCTCCTATTGAAAACATTATTAATGTCACTGAAATGGTTGCCGTATTACAGACATTGAAATAAAATTGAGTAACGAAATCCTTGAAAATCGTCATTTTAAATATTTTCGTAGGTGTTTACAATATGATTTTTTGGAGATACTTTTAAATATTTTCATATAAAACGTTTCATCTTGCCATATGTGTAAATTAATTAAGGTGTTATTAATTCAGTGATACTGTTAACAACATATGAACTTTTTAAGAAAATTGGAACAGAAATTTCTAATTATTATTTTTGTTAGTTATGTTTTTCTGTCAATAAACCCACAAGTATCTATGCAAAAAATTAAGTTCAGGACTTATCGGTGTAAGAATTTTCATTAAAATATTGTAAATTAAATATTTTAGTATTAGGAAAAATATATGAGAAATTATGGGTATATTTTTAGAACTCATAATTTTAGTTACTTGTTGTTAGCATTGAAGTGAAATAATAGAAATTTATTTCAAAATTATAAGATTTGAACTAATTATTATTATTTAAATTCAGTGCCAACAACGAATAACTAAAGTGAAAAGTCAAAGATTCCAAATCTTTTTTCAGAATTTTGGGTACTTTTATTCGAGGATCATTGTCGAAAATTTTCACAAAAGAAATATTTTCTCTTCTGTTTCTGAAACTGTTAAAACTACTACTAAAAATTTACTTAATTTTTTTTGTAAGACATTTTTAAATTTAATGATTTTTGGAGATTCCTACGATACTTTTACGCCAGTGAAAGATATTCTAAACCACGTATTGAAATTTTGAAAAAAAGTGTTAATATTAATAAATAGTTTAGTAGAAAAATTATACAAGGTTAAATATTCATAGATGTATAATTGTGCACAGAACCACCGTAGTGTGGATTCTGTTATTATTTAATGGGTTTGTTTTAATATAGTTCGGTAATGTACAATCTAAATAATATGAAACTATGCGAAATACATAAAAATAAAGTAAAATAATAATTTAGTTTATACTACTTTTAATCATAGTGTGGTAAATAAATTATGGTGGTATCACTTAAAAATTATGTACATAAAATAAAAAAAAACTTAATTACAAAACGTTTTTCGTTATAACAGAACTGTATAAGTAGATTACGTGTTTTTTTATTACATGTAATTAGACTTAACGCATAATTTTTCCATAATATTAATAAATCTGTTTATTATTTAAACGCTAACGCATATGGACGTATATTCGTAATAACAAGTCATAAAATTAAATTTAAATAAACTCATTAAAATAAAATAAACTCATATATATATATATATATGTATATATATATATGAGTTTATTTTCTGCGTTGAAATATATATAATAAATTGCTCGATTAGAAGATCTATATATATATATATATATATATATAAGCAATTGAATTCAATGATTAATCTTAAATTTTAATTTTTGAAAAACTATGAATAACAAACTACGCAGATTTAAATGAAATAAATAGCGAATATATTGGCGTTAATTTTATGGCAATTCATTACAATTAAATGAAACTACGTGATGTATTATCACTAATACTTTCTTTAAGTTTTTTCTACTTTTCTTAAAGAAAGTACAAATAATACTACATCACGTAGTTTCATTTAATTGTGAAATAAATAGGGTAAACAAACATGGGAAATCGCCAACATTTAGGATAAATGTTGATATGCATTAATTGAAATATCAGGCCGACCTGAGAAACGATCCCGATTACCGAGTATTCACATTATTTGGTAAGATACCAGCACGACGTAAATAATATCGGCTTCCTATTCTGTCACGGCTCCTACATCATATTAACAAATTTTCACTAACCGAACAGAATTTGCTATCAACACGTATTTTTTTGGAATGCATCTTCAAAAACTTGCTTTTCCTCTTAAAAAAAGGATAATTACAAATAAATTACATTCCCTTTATGTATCTTATTTAAAAATCAAAATACATCATGTATAAAAAAAGAACAGCAGTGGATTCAGATATCAGACATAAATTTTATTTGAAAAATGAGTTGCATTCTCGAAAAGATAATACATTTTGTTGTAAAATCTAAGATTTGATAACTTTTAATAAATATGTTTTATCTACAACTACAGAATTCAAAAAGAAAACTAAAAAAATGCAATTTATTTTTTTTAATTCGGAAATACATATTTACAGGAAAAATTAAATTTGTCTCATAAAATCAAGTATGAGATTGTCAGTTACTTAAAATTGATCTCATTTTTTAATAACAATTCAATAATTTCTTCTCTAGTCAAATCAATAATACTTTATTTACCTGGACTGCAAATAAGTCCATAACAATTAATTGTAGAAAGATTAAAGAAAAATTAAATTAAAACAAAATGCATCTTAATAATTTTGTTTTAATTTAATTTTTCTGTACACATCAAATTGTTTTTAATTAAATTCTGCTAGATTCTATTTCCGAAATTCAGAAAATTTGCGAACAAAGCTTGATAAATATTGACAGGAATATCATGAACTTACGGCAAACATTAAACAAAAATAATTCTTTTTCTTAGAAATATTTCGTTTTTTGGCAAATTTAATTTACAGGTCTAATATAGATTTTTTAAAGGAACCTTCCATTTAACATCTTGTTTAATATTGATGCGCGCAATATATTTTCATGCTTACTCGATACTTTGCTGCACAGATGTCAATTTTGTATAAAAACCGAAGTATAAAAGATGTGTAAATAGAAAGTATTTGAAAATCCTCAAGTAAATATTTTAAAAACCATAGACAGTATCAGAGATATTGATTTTTTTTAAAAGTTGTAAAGTGTTAAATTTGCAAAGACACCATTAATTTAATCAATAATATTTTACACAACAAAACGAGATATAATATAAAATAGATAAAGCGCTATATATTTAAAGATAAGGTTATTTCATACTATTTGAAAATTCGGAAGCTGCCTATCCCTGAATTGACATTAGATACTTTAGAAACAAGTCGATCTCACAATGTGATTGTGAGAACTGTAAAGAATTCTCTTCACAGCAAGTTTTTATTCTATGTCGCAATTTTGGAGGTACCTTATTTTTTAAACATAATTTTAAATCATAGATAGAGATTCGATCGGGTGCAATTATAATTTTTATAGGAAAAAGAAAGCCCGCCTCTTGTCTCTCAAGAATTTGGTTATGTAATACTAACGAAACAATGTGTGGCCTTTTCCCTGAAAAGGTATTTTGAGCGTCCGTAGAAAGAAACCGTTTATTGAAATAGAACATATTTGTTATAGTCGGAGAGCTGGTAACACATGGCAGACTATGGTTTTGACCCAACTAGCTATGTAGGTGAAAAGTATCGCTTATGGTAGTTGTATAGGGAATGGTTAGTCTCACAGGTATATACAGGTGGGCCAGGTACTGCGCAGAGCAAAAGTAATGTAAAATATTTGTGTTAAAAAATATAATTGACCCGGCATAAAATTACACAGATTGCAATTTAATATCAATAATAAACGTAATATATCAACCCCAGATCATTTTAGTGGGGTAACTTGGAACCAGACCACCCTAATGATATTATTTAAAAAAAACCAAAAAAATATTTTTGACCCACGTTGAAATTTTTACAGCGTGTCAAGTATATTTTTTTATTATAATGCCAAAATGCCAGATCATTTCGGTGGTGAGAAAAAATACCAGACACCCTTAAATATTTTCATTGATATAGAATGAGACTGAAGTAGAGAAAGAACGAATGTGAGAGAGAGCGTTTATCGGCAAGTAGTAACGTTCAGCTATGCTGCGCTCTCAATGGCTTAGACTGCTCACGTGGTTTGACCAGATGTACTAACCGTTCATCATCGGGTTATTGTCATCGACAATAACCCTAATCATTTGACCAATAATTTCTATCTATTTTTACGGCGTAGACGGCGTGTCTAGTAATGGTATTCGCTTGTATGGTATTCGCAACTAAATAAATTGCTCGATTAGAGGATCTAAATTCTGAAAATGTGTTTACTTTAGCGGATAAATGCGGCCTTCTACTCATCGACGAAATCTTATATGTCTTACATACCTTGTAATATTTATTATAAAGTTAATATTTATTATAAAGTTTAAAGTCGATCCTATTCTCACCGAGGAAATTCTCGTCCATATGAATCACGATATCGATACGATATCTTCAGACCTCATAGAAACATTAAGCGCTCGCGTAACAATCATGCCCGTATTCTTGTATTCTTTCTCTCTCTCTCTCCCTATATATATATATATATATATATATATATATATATATATATATATATATACATATACATACATATTTATATATATATATATATATACATATATATATATATATATATATATATGCATCTAAAAGGGTCCAATGTACCTTCCTGTAATTATGGAATTATGGATAGTTTTCCGGACGCACCAAACACATGTATGGATCAGGTTTCATAGTTCACTACTTTGACGGGAGCTGAAATTGCCCCGCTGTCATGCAAACTTATATCGGGAGTATCGTTTTCACATTCCTGTTCTACTAGGGTGCTCAATATCCTCGCTATCCGAGCTCAATTCCGATACCCGATATTTTTGCTTTGCAGCACTCGTTTTTTCTATATCTATTTCATACCTTTTTATTAGTTTTTAGTATATCTGATGCTTATATTGTTTTATTATTGGGTTTGTACTATTTGTGAAAATTTTTAATTTCTTGTGTCTTATAAATTTTTAACTATAAATAATGTTGTTAAGTATCTAACTTCAGACGAGCAGTACTTAAAAAAAATTGAAGACTTTTTCACGTTAAAAGTAATCAACTTGTCGTCATTTTAATTTGCGCAGAATCTTTTGTAATGTCATAAATGTTAATATAAAATGCACCATACAATTATAAATAATTAAAAGCAAACATTTGAAAATAAAGGAAATAATTTTCGAATAAATTTAAATATATGTTAATGATTTATACAGTACACTCCACATTTTATGTTCAATAGAATTCATTCCTTCCTACATATCGCACCCTTAATTGAATACTGACTTACCTCAAAAAAAGTATATTTCTGGAACATCACAAAAAACGATCTTGTACTTAGGACATAGTCTACGTATTGACAAATGAAATCAAAAGTAATCATTAATTCAGCATGATTGCTTGTTTTTGCTACTTATGATTGAAATTTAGATCTGCCAACACATTTTAGCGATTGAGACATTTTATTAAAATTATTTAACCATGAATAAACTGAAAATTGACATTTTTGCAATAATCAAAAGAACAAAATAATTCTATATCAATCTTTTAATGTAGCTTCTTTCACGAGTAAGATAAAATTACAAAAGTAACGAGCTTGACCAGCCGTTGATCAGATTTTATTTATAGATTAATTGCTCAACTTAACAATGCTGTATAGAATATGGAATCAAAAAATATCTTTACAAAAATTTGATTATCATGTCTACATTAAAAAATTAGAAAATCTTTCATTATTCAAGTTAGAAAACTGCTTAATTTATACATATTTAACAAAATAAATTTAGTTGAGATATCTTTCTAAATTAAAAAAATACATCAGTTTAAATGATTTACCTTAAATTGTGTCTATTATGAAATCGCTTTAAAAGATAAGACATTTCTAGAGCGGTGACAATTAATCTTAAAGAAACTAGTTTTCTTAATTAACTTTTTAATCAATGTTATAATTCACATTACTCTTAAACGAACTAGTTCTTTTAATTAAATTCGGCAATCAATATTGCTATAATTCACGCAGCAGAAACAATTAAACATTTTTGTGTGTAATGCTTAGATGAAATAATTAGAATTTATGATCATATCTTGGCTAAATTGTGATTTTAATCGATTTTAATATTGTTAAAATAAGTTGAGTTAGGAATTAAAAATAGAGTTACAAAAATCTGAATAGAAACCGGGGATCAAATTTTTTGACAATAGCTTTCGCAAATCTTTATTTTGATTCTCACTAAGACCTTGTCGATCTTGTCAAACTTTTACCAACCAATGCCGTAAGTAGAGGCGTTGGTTGGTAAAATTTTAAATAGAGGCATCATTTTCTTCCTTTTGTTCCTGATACACACTTCCTAGTATTCTTTATCTTTGTACGAGGTCTTCATAAAAAATTAAAAAGTGCACTTTTTTTCGACTCTTAACACCTTTACGTCATTCCATAAAACAGTACTCCCATCTTTAGTTTTATTAAAGTTGGGACCCCAATCTTCTTGAAGTTTTTTTAAGTTTAAAAAGGACTCAGAACGCCAGCTCATGAATAAATAATTTTTGCCAGATTTGTTTACATTTTTAATTATGGATATCGCCTCCCACCCCTCGCCTCATGAGGGGAATATATTGGCCCGGATTTCAGATTTTTTGTTTTTCTATGAAGCTGTGAATGTTATCACCATCATTTTGGGTGTGACTTTTTATTAGATATTTATAAGTCATCGATTGAGTATTTAGATGGATGACTGCATAAAGGTAAAACAGCATTTTTGCAATAATCAAAAGAGTACTAAACATTTATTTTTATTCTGGCCGCAGCAAATGTTAGAGTTTTTTACAAAAAGTACTAAGAAAAAAGTAGTAAGTTATAACCATCGTCATGTAGTGACTACGCTGAGAGCTTCTCAAAAATCTTTAGCAAACAATAATCGATTTCGTTGTGCAACGTTTAGCATCAGTTGCGTTCCAAAAAAAAACAGTGTACATCATCATACGAATGTTTCATGTGGCCTTAAACTTTTTTGTTGAAAACGTGACTGTGAAATTAGGACTATTCAATTTTGATTTGTAGTCGAATCCTTAGAGACTTATCTCTAGCCTGCAGATCAAATACCGGTTCCGGTGTCCAGTTATTATATTGCATACATAAATCGCACTACTCTTTTTTTCATGCGGAAAAATTATATATTATATTGTTGTGTAAATACTTTATAAAATGTGCAACATTTACCAGCTGTTTTGTTATTTCTTTCTTGAGCTTCTTTAAAGTTTTTGAATAGATCGGAAATTGTTTTCCCGCCATCGATATTTTCTCGAGTAGTATATTTTTACTCACGTAATGGGATTCAATTTTGGCTATAGCTTCTATGAACTATTTAATGTCGGTTAATATTGCTCCATCAATCCTTACAAGATTGTTGTGCTGTCCTCTCAGATCTCTTTCTAAAATTCTATTCTGTTCTGTTTTGTCTTCAACGGTGCATATCATACGATGGCATATTATTATTTTAATACATAATAATGACAGACAATAAAAAAATAACACACAAGTTTAGTCGCTTGACATGATAAATGTTATTTAATCATTAATTAAGATTCCACCGAAGTTTAATTTAAATTTATGATTACCGACTTACAAGATATTATGATGTATAAGTACGTAAGGAAAACTGTATTTTGGTTATCATATTTTTATAGGTCACCCGTAAAAATGTAGTTGTTTTAGTATATTATACTACGTTTACTTTTGTTTTCTTAGCGATACGTACTTTTGTTTTTTATCGATTCGTTTACTATATTCTAAGAAATTCCACAAAAATAATGATACAGGTGTCAATAGGAGAATATAATTTTTATTTGATATTCAAATCTAAACGCTTACGCCAACTTACGCATAATTAAATAAACTTTGAGAATATTCATATTTAAAATATGTCTTTTATTTAACTCGAATATATCTCGCAGGTTTTTAATATATTCCCAACAATTAATAACCTTGATATGTGATCAACATATATATTACATCATATATAATATTCTTTTCAAACAATGCTTGGAAAATATTGCATATTATTATAACTATTTATAACTATTTACATTATTTATAACTATTTTATAAAATATTATGAAGCAACTTAACTATCTAAATAAATGAATAAATATTAAAGGAAGCTATCTTAACAACCTACGTTTTACAGACGACCTTATATTGTTCTCAGAAACCGTATTAGGTAGGTTAATATCTTTATCAAAATCTAGATACCGTCACGAATTAAGGAGACGTGTTAACGTGACATTGAATAAGTTCTGGGTACACAAAGGAGTTTTAAAATTTGATCTGCCCTTAAGACAAAAAAAGAAGGTCCTAGACTCATGTCTCTTATCATGCCTCTCGTACGCAAGCCAAACCTGGATCTGTAATACCCACACGAAATGAAAAACTGAAATATGCCAGAGAGCCATGGAGATAAATACCTCAATCTAAAACTTAGAAACAAAAACGACATAGTGAAATAAGAGAAAGGACTAAAATTATCGATGCTTTAACCCACTGCAAAAACTTAAGCGGAAGTGGATCGGTCACGTTGCGAGTCCAGACAAAACGTGGGCTGGCCCTGCGATAAAAGAAAAAGAGATCGCCCTTTCGAAAGACGGGAGGACGAACTCATAAGGTTTACAAATAACGACTGGATAAGAACAGCAAAGACAAGAGATGAATGAGATGGATGCTTACACTCGTCGAGAGGTCCCTAATATATAACTATTTTAAAGCATAATGTACAACATAAAATAGTATTAACTATTAAGGAAATAAAAGACTTAAATAAATACAATATCTCGCAGGATCTTTTCTATATTCTCAACAAATAAACAACCTTGATGTGAAATCATCGTATATATTATGCTTACTCGTCTCGCTTGTTCTCTTCAAAGAATGCTTGGAAAGAATTGCACCCATACATAATTAATTTTGATTTGTAATATGATTGTAACATTTACTAAAGGAGTGCATTATATGAATTTTTTTAGTTTTCTAAAAAGGAAACGGGCATTAAAACCGATTGTGAAAATACGAAAAAATAAAAAAGATTACTCAATATAAACCACAAAAAAATAAAATTGAATGAAATTGCAATCTCAATGCAGATATTCTAAAATGATTGTAACAAATGTACAAAATTAAGAAAATATATAACTTTGGAAGACATAGTTAGTTAATAATAAAATTTAGTTCAAAAGGAGACCTAATGCAGAAAGTAAGAAATTTCGTAAAGGAAACATACTTCTCATCAAAAATCTTAAAAGAACTTATGTATATTCAATAAAACCAAATATTATTGATAAAATAAATGCACATCATAGAAATAATATATTTGTAATAATTTGCGCTAAAAGTAAAAAAAATAACAATAATTTTCTATGGATGTCGTACAGGCTACATTAATGTGGACTGAAAAGAGTGGATTCTTTACAAAATTATATTAATAATTGTTTTTAATATTATGCCAATGGCAGCAAAATCTTTTGTTAAAACATTGCAATTTAACACGTAAATATTCCAAACAATTAAATATACCAAATACCAAATCTTACTATTTTGCTTATTACTTAAATGCATTTAAAATAGTCGTCTATGTTAAAATTTATAAACAAACAAGAAATTTTTCTTTGAACTCGAGAAACTTTCTGAAGTCGTGATGATACCATCTAATTAGTTTTAAATTACTTTTCCTTAAAGGTTTCCTACAGAATACAACTTTCCTTAAGGAGAAAATCTTTGTTTACATTATCGTCTTACAGAATATATACGTTTACGTCCAAGCAATTCAAACTTCTTTCGGTATTGTTTATCATACGAAACACATTACAAGTCACATTTATTCAAAGATTCACTACATCATACATTTCAAAGCAAAACAATGGATTATTATAATTTCATCATGTAGGTACATTCACCCATTTTTCCGTTCATCTGTCACAGCTTCACAATCTTTTTAGTTTTAGACATATCTCACGTATACATTTGTAAATAGTTATTGCAAAATATAAATAGCATATTAATATTAGTTTTCTTATAGGTTTTAAAGCTATAGTGATTTTGGTAATTTAATAAGGTAATGAGAATTTCAAATTTGCTTCAAGATATTTTTGACCAATAATTTTCTCGAAACAAAATAAATTCTCCTTTATATGGACGTAAGTCCTACTTACTGATACATTTATAACATTAAGTAAATTCCTATTTACTGATATATTTATAACATTAATCCGGAAATATTATATACATTTTAGAAATATGTAAGACAATATTTCTAAATAAGCGTAAACAAAATTTATCACTTAAGTTGCAACTTACTTTGGAGGATGAAGATAGTGAAAAAATGGGTGGAAAAAGTACAAATTATTTAAACATGCATTACAATTAGCTTATTAGTTCTTTCCTACGATAAAAATATTTCTTAAAAAGTGACTCTATAATAGCGACGCCCGCATTTTTATCAAATAAGTTGAGCACGGAACTAATGTCACTTCCATTGTATTACACTTAAATTGCACAAATTCCTTGTATTGTAAAATACGAATGTCTTTATCATAAAAAAATATTGTTTGTAATCAAATAAAATATTTATTTTATTCGAAAAGTAATTTAAAAAATACACATCTTTACACACAATTGTTTTTGAAACTGAGAAACATTTCTCAGTAGATTTGAATTTTGAAAGTTTTCTTGTAGATTTTGAAACAAACAAAACTAAAACTAGTGAAATCTTTTAAAATGTGCGTGAAATATTTTTGTGTAGTTGTGCAATAACGAAGCTGATTAAACAATATTATGATATAATATACAAGTTGCACATTGTGTGAATAGAACACTTTTATCGACATATTTCACCTTTTCCTAATATACTACACTCTGCAGTAACCGAACATATAAAAATTACACAGCTTAGAAAAAGTGGTGTGGTGTGGCTTTCACTGTAACTCGTGTTTTAAATTAGTAAACTTTTAACGTTTTAAGATAAGTTAATACAATACGCAAATATAAATGAGTAAAGTTGCAAGAGTTAGTAACAAAGAAACAATGCCGATACACTAACACACACGTATAGTAGCGTGTGTGTAGCGTGTGGAGTAGAGAGGGGAGCGTCAAAGCAGAAAGAATTGAGACGACCTGAAGCCGACTGAATGGCACATTGTGACGTGCCATCAGAACGTTTAAATTCCCATCCAAAAATGCCATTAGATGTTTCACATCAAAATCACCTTATACCTCAAAATCTGTTTTTGCCTTTTGAGATAAGAAATTTTCAAAAGAAAATAAAAACGATCGAGTTTGAATTAAACTAATACACTCAAATTTTCTCACCTAATGTTGCAAACTCTGACAAGTTCCACGTCTTTTACAACGTTCAAATAAGTGTCCAGAAAGTTTTCTAAGCAATTATGAGTACATACGAGAAAATTGTGTTAGTTTCTATAGATATAGTCAGTCAAATATTTTAATGAAACTAAATTCGAAATAGATTACTTCTCCTTAAAACTACATAGCGTCGCAAATTTGCAGCATTTGTCATCGGTTTTGTTCGGTCTAAAGTTATATATTTTTGGTATTAAAAACTTGGTTTTGTGTGGTATTAGTATTTTTTTTTTGTTTCAGGTAATAGTAAGCCTATTTTAAGTCATGCTTCTTGTTTAAATCTTCTCATGAGATGGTCTGTATCCAGTCTGGTGAGAATTCAGTTAGTAGGATATTAGATTACGAATAAGACAAACCATGAGGGTCTCAGTACATTTCCATTCTAAACACCCTTTTTATTTTGATTTATCTCTTTATAATGTTTGATGGTTTTTGAACAGAGTATATTTTTCCAAAGCGACATCATATTTTGTAACAAAGTGATTAGTATGGGACTTATTTTGCATATTTTAGTCTTTTGCAGTAGGTTTTTTAGTAGGTTTTCTTGTTTCTGTTTTTAATTTGGTATAGTTATTCATGGGAAATATTATTTTTCTGAATTATATCCACAAAATTTCAATGTTTGTTAACGCTAACCTTTTTTTACATTTGGCATCGAGACAAAATAATTTTATTTCGCTTTTATGTTTTGGTATCTTACTTTTATCTACTAGCTTGAACTAACTTATTGTAACCACTTTTTAAAGTTTCAAACTATGCTATGTATAGAAGTCTTTTCTTTATGTCTTTTACATCTATAATTCAACTTCTTTTCTGAAAATTTGGATTAATCTTTTGTTAAGAACAAGTAAGTACCAAGATTGCAACCATTTTGGAGAGCTAGTATCTCATCATACGTGTAAAATGGAACAAAACTTTTTTTCTGAACCACAGAACAGATATCAATACAGAATGGACACGACGCATAATTACCCATATAAAAAGTCACACTTTTCCATACCTTCCCAAACGCTGTCAAAGTGGCTCCCCTCTCTCCTCGCCTCACCCCTCCTGACTAAAAACCTGTGTAATTATTACTAATGCCCATAGATAGCGCAATTTCTTACCATTTATTGTTCATAGATGGCGGTAGCAAAGAAAAAATTATTTTTATTTTTATTGAATTCTTTTATCAATCAAAAGACAAATGTGAAAATAACATGACTATACAGTATAAATTATTGAAATACAATTACTCTAAAAACACAATTCAAGTTCGAAAATGCAGTTGTGAATAGCATCGGGGTTCAGCAAGTAGCTCCCTGGCATTACTAGGTGGTAACTGCATATACGAGTGTGAGCAACTCGTACATCTGAAAACAAACAAAAAATACACAAATACAGATATAATTATGGAAAAATTTAGTAATCTATTAATGGAAGAGACATATTTTCAAACTTTGGTTAAAACCCCAAAACCCCATACTTGGTCAATAACACATGAAGACCAATTTTTTCTTTTGTTGTTATATATATATTGAATATATATATATATATATATATATATATATATATATATATATATATGTATATATAAATATATATATATATATATATATATGTATATAATTTGTAACACTAATAGTTTTATTACAAATTTTAAAATGTCCATACATGATAGCTCTGTTTCCCTTAAAATAGACTTTAAAGAAAGTAAATCGTTGGGAAAAAAATTTAAAATTACAATATTTATTTTTAACTTCGGCCCTTTTTAAAAATACTCTTCTGTTGTTTAAAATGCAATTTGTAATTTTCCAGGTTATTCAAACACTGCTTAATTAACGAAGAGCCACATTCAATCAGCTGACAGGCATAGGGAAACAGAATATATATATATATATCACAATATGAATACGCGAAAATATTTAAAGTATAATAATGTATTCTATCCGCGTTTAGTTTTTGGTTGCAACTAGCGTCTATCACAGATAATGCACTAAAGTCTATCACAGATGGCGTCTATTATTATGACACGTAGCTACCAGAGGTCGCTGTATAATGGTTAATTTACCATACTATTTCCCTGTCAAGATTCTGTCATCAATTCGAGACCCATCTGCTTGCTACATGTAGAAACCTCGATCGATGCACAGCACAATATTAAAAAAATAATTTAATTTTCCTCCTCATACATATAAAATAAGAGACAACAAATTTTCACATCGGTCCAATTACATTAAAATTATTTTGGTTAACTTACGTCAGTAATTTTAAAAGATTTAGACAACTGTTTTACCCTATTTTACATATGTTCCGACACAAACTTTTCTGGTTTTTTTACATTTTCAATTCAGCTAGTATTTTTTTTAATTTAATGCCGTGTTATTTGACTAATAATCCCATCGTATATGTATGTGCGAATATGTTTTAAATAAAAGACTTTTAGAATACGTTTATATTTCTAAAAGTCTTTGATACAAAATTTAGTCCTTATATTATAACGTATCTTATGACAATACAATTTACAAATGGTAAAAAATATCAGTGTATTCACGAAAAAGGTAATAAGTCTAATAATTCGAAAGTATACATGATTTTCCTTAAGTGGGACACCTAACTACTAATTCACTTTGATTAATGAAGAAATTACGTCAAATTACTTGTTTGAACGGGTCGTTTCGAAACCTCTTTTAGTATAGCTTTGAAAATACATTTTATTAAACCAATTAGAATAACACAAAGTGATACGTAACTTGATATGCATAAATAACTAAGACGATTTCAGGACTGTAGCATTTTTTAGTAATAATCATCCGTTGGTGCTACAGGCCAATGAATCTGTGTACGGCTGACGGACGCTTGCCATAAATCATCCAATTCATATAAATCATCAAACGTTCCGTTCATTCAATGTCTTTTCCGTCGTTACGGTGTCTTTCGTCTACAGGCGGATCCTGAAGGACATGTCGGTCTGCACTGTCTTCTGTCATGTGTTCCGTGTATTTTAACAACTAAATGCTCACCCTATTGATCTCGGCGCTTAACGTAATGGTTGTAGGACAGAGTTGTTTATAGAAAAGCTTCTCATTGTTTTTAATACTCCCCATATTTTGATCTCGGAATCGACTGTACATACCTCTAATCACATTCCTCTCAGGTTTATATTCCTATGGATCACCACATATGTCTCACATAAGTAGGTAATTATTACTCGCACTTCAGGCCGACAGACCATATTCTTACATTTCTTTAAAACTGATTTTGATTTAAGCAGACGGAATGCTTTCCTTCCTGCCTATATATATTTTGAACGATATTCCTTTTGCTAGAATTGGAGATAAAATCGAAAAGTAAAAATTACATTCTATAGAGTTTAACGTTTTTTGTTCTATCTAATCTTGAATGTCTTGCTAGTCTTTTCAACCATCGTAAGGTACAGCTCTTTAATCAATAAATACTTCTCGATGCACGAATGGTGCCTTTTAACTTTGTTTCTTTTGGTCATCAAAATTACTTCCATACGTCTTGTCAGTTTCTTTTCAAACGACAAGATAATTTTGCGAAACACAGAGAAAAACTCACACATTATCTCTAGCACAGGCTTTATAACAATGTGTTTATGAGAACGTTATAATTCTAGTTTTTCTAGGATATGCAGGAGATGAAAATGTTATTAATCGTTCATCTATTTTGCAAAAATTTATTTTTGAAACATGACCTAAATCCTATTTTTAATTATATATCTTAATCTTAGTTTCTAAATGAAGTACTGGTTTTTATTTTCATTTAATTATTTTCTTTCTGAATTTTTGTACTTTTAAAAGTTTATTCGCATACAATGGTAGAGTGATTGAGTTTCTCGTACGGAATTCGACACTATTTATTTAATGTAGTCAAAAAAACGCTATGCCGATATAATTTCTAAAAGACTTTTAGTTTTATTATAAATTGTCCAGATATTTCACTATCAACATATATCCACAAGTACCTTCTAGAGAATTTACTACTTTTTAATATTCCTTTTGACAAATTACGCAAAGATAGTAAAATACCGACTGGGAGATATGTGTATCTGATAAAATCGTCATAGTCACAATTTACGTGTTAAATATACAAAAGGATATAAAATCGTATTGACAAGGTATCCTATCTTATTAATTACTTTTTACTAAAAATGAAATATCAATATTAGCGTAATGATATTAATAAAAAATAGTAAATACGTTTTCTACGCGTCAATGCCTCTAGCATTTACATTCTTTAGAACATGCCACGTATGTATTCATGAGATAAAGGTTTTGTACTTCCGAGTTTATAAGGAATACGAGAAAGAAATAAAATAATACACACATTTATTTTTGATATTAATTTCTTGAATCGCATTAGAATTATATTCGTTTGTAAGGACTTTATTTCAGTATATAGTGATAAAAAATCTACCTTAAATCGTTGTTTGTACTCGATTCAAAATATAAAGTGATGAATTATGCTCTCTAGCTTAAGTACAATTAAAACTGAATCGACAGAAAAGTAGTTCTAACTAATTCTTGCCTACTAACGTAGGATATAGCTGTGTGGTTTAAACAATATTTCATAACCCAGAAAGGTATTGGACATCTAAAATAAAGCAGTGGCAATACTTAAACACATTATAAACCGCAATAAATATTAAGTGTAAACTAAAATTATTGTCTATTTCCCAACCATCTATGTATTTTATTTCACCAATGAACGTTCTAATATCCGTCACTGTTCTGTCCACAGTTCCCTATGTATACGTTGCATAAACTTTTATATGACAGAAGCAACTTCTTCGAGGGAAAGTACTGCATATGACTGCTGAAGAGCAACACGAAGATTGATGGCGCCACGGGACGCATCAGCGCCCTTCAGATGCCCCCCGACATGTTGAACACTTTGTTGAAGATTAATGCTGTAACGACGCTTTAACTGTGTTCAGGTGATTCGTTTGAACTCGTCTTAAAGATTAAAACTTTTTATTTGTTGGCAATTGAATTAATAAATCCTCGTCGGCTGAAGTGTGCGACTAAAGCGTTATATTCAAGATCCTTTTACCAAAGGATAAAAAATAATGGAACAAAATTGTCGACTTAACCAAGGTAGTGTGGTTAATATAATAAGTACACGGTCATATAATAAAGTCATTTATGTTAAGAGTTTGGATCATTTTTAGCATCGATGGTAATCACAAGCAACTTTTATAAAGTTAGTTTAAAAAATGTAATTTTTAACCCGATTTAGGAAAAACTGGTATATTAACAGGAAACGACTAAAAATATTGTATTACTTGACACTAATTGATAAAAACTTTTTGAAAATATATATACATGTACCTACATATAAAATATATATTTATTACATATTTGACATTTCATGTTACTTGAAGTACGAACCTGTGATCTGTGAATATATACACAATAATGCAAGAATGCGAAACGTTAGAAAATGTAAATATCACAAAACTAAACGATGGCGCAGGAATTAGTGAAAGGCAATATTTTATAATCGTGTTCAAAGCGGGAAATCAAAAATCTGTCAAGATAAGTTCCTCAGTCAATGCCAAATCACGATATTATAAGAATGTATTTATACATTCTGTTATATTATTTATGAGTGGAAAGAATTATCCTAAAGATGCTTCACATTGGAATACCGTAGGCAAAAGGAAGCGTATCCATCCGCAGGAAGCGTGTCCATAGCTGACCTATGTGTAGAATAGAAAATTGGCAAGACTTGGACTGATATAAAACATGATCTTCAGGAACTATCGGTATGATGAAACATAGTGAAAATCACTTGCCCCATTCTAGAAAACAGAAATTTCAGAAGAGAATTTTGATGTAAAAGTCAATAGAAACACTTTCTTTTTTATAATGCTGCTGGCTGGCTGGTTACTTTTGCTTGGTTTATTTTTTTATAATATATTTTGAAAGGTTGTCATATGTATGCATGTGTGTGTATATATATATATATATATATATATATATATATAATTTTCAATACTCTGAAATCAGACGCACGTATCAATGCTTTGATTTGAAATAAAAAGACAAAATAACATTCTCGAAAACACTTTATAAGTATTGCACTCAAACTTAGTAAATTTCTTATTATGGTTATGGGTATATATTACGAGTGTATATTATCCGCCAAAAATCTCAAATAAAAACAATTCGTTTATTAATGAAGTAAAAACTTTTTTTTTTAAATATAATGAACTGATAATTTTATTTGGACTTCGTTTATTATTAACCTAGTTATGATGAGAATAAATAAATAATTTTAAGTTTTCTGACAAAAAAAACCAAGAGATGAAAGAATATTTGTGAAATAATAAAAACGTAACCATTTGAGGCTGCTTCAACTATTTACTCTCAAGTTATTAATAAATCCTTAGTTGATATTAATTCTGTGGCAAGAAAACATACACATTCTTATTAAAATTATAAAGATTATGTATCAAAAATAGAGAAACTGAAGGTAAATTGATTTCAGAATACGTTATTAAATATCCTACAACTGAATATTGTGTTTTAACCAGAGACCAGCAATAAATATGAGTAAGAATAACCTCTATGAAATAAGAAATCCTTTTAGGACAACGTTCTTGTTTGACATTGAAAGATATCAGTTTAAAACCGATTATGATAGAAAATATAAGGAATATTTCATTCACGATACAAGCAGTGTATATATTGACATCAGACTAATGATTCCATTATGATTATAGTTTTACAGATAGAATCTAAAACCCAGCCACCTACAAAAAATAATATTAGTTTTTAAACAAACCATAAAAACGCCTAATTTAAATTATAATAAGTTTAAATTATACTACATATAATTATAATCTTTTCTGTTATTTTTACAAATCCTAAATATGTATAAATATTTTTAAATTTTTGTTCAAATGTTATGCTCCAAAGTATTTGTAAAGATTCACTTGTTACTCAGACTAAGCCCATGTCAGTATAACCAGTATTACGTTTTAATATCTTAAAAGCATTCATAATAATAGCGAAGAAAATGATGTTCCTGCAAATTTGCGTTTATAATTATTTTAAAATTACTTTTTATCCATTTTTTCAGCTAATATTTTCGAAAAAAATTAAAACTACACATAAGTGTAACTAAAAATGTTTATTCCTATAAAAATAAAAAAGCAGCTAGCCAAGTGTCACGCATAAAGTAAGGTTTCGTTTCGTTTCGTATCTAATTGTTTATATCATTAACACACATAACATAATATTATGTCTGTAATAAAGATAACGCTTTTACTTGAGAATTACAGTCCAATTGTAGTACCTATTATTTTTCAGATTTTTCAAATAAATTGTTAAAAAAATATTATTATATAATATAAAGATATTTAAAAAAAAATAGTATACACTAATGGAGCCAAAAGGTGGTGGTACTCTGTTTTTATATCGATGTGGGGACAGGAGCTCTTCAATGACGAGGAGTAAACTCATCGAATTTGGACTCGTTCCACTCGTCTTAAAGTAGCTAGAAAGTTACAAAGTCAATAGATAGGTAAGTATATACGATTCTTTGCTCTAGCTTTACGTTTTAAATGCTTTTGTTACAATAGCTTTTTGTTACAATAACTTAACCGATTCTCATTAAACTTTAATTAAGGGTTGAAATATTATGATAATTTCAACCCTTGTTCCATAAATATGGATATTATAGGTGTACTGTCCGTCTAAACTGTGAGACTTAAAGATCTATTGTTTTTAAGT
Source organism: Druceiella hillmani (assembly GCA_039881145.1). NCBI lineage: Eukaryota > Metazoa > Arthropoda > Insecta > Lepidoptera > Hepialidae > Druceiella > Druceiella hillmani. The sequence continues at coordinate 7,541,036 of JAYKKI010000061.1, forward strand.
CGGTATTATAGATCTGTAGCAGAGACTTTTCTCACCAAGCTTCCAATTTCTCACTGCATATACTACACGCATACCCCTGACATTCCATATTTCAACAGATCAATTGCCTACACAATTACATACATATCCGCCTATCCGTATCCGTATGTGTGTGTGAGTAAATTAATGTAGGGCTGCCGCAGCGAGCAGGTAAAGCATATTTAGTAATACTACATATCGGTCTCGATCGTTGGCGAGTTCACGCTATACGTCAGCAACATAATTATTTCTCTTTCTGACCAATATCGTCTGTCTGAGAGAAAACAATCTCCTATCCTTAGTGATTTTATTCTTTTTAAGCACTTGTACATAGTGCAATAAAGAACTGTTATATTGAATTACTATAAATAGTTAATTATAGGCTTAAAAATTAATTATAATTAAAAATTTAATTACTATACATAGTTAATTATAATAGTAACACTGAATTACACAAGTTAAACTCAACCAAATATCGCACAATTTAACAAATAACAAGCGCACGCAGCGAGCGGCAACCAAGGAACGCGTACACATGACCGTACTCATTATCTGCGGGTGACGTTAAATTGGTTGGAGGAGGACAGTATCGCTTCTTTTGGGCCGTAATAGTTAATATTCTTTGCTACAGATACTTGGGTAAATTGTGACACTGCGGATTTATGAATTTGTGAAGTAGTATTTTTAGTTGCAAGCAAACATTCTGACATTGTAATCCGGGTTGATGTTGTTAGGGTACTGCATGGTTAAATTGTGAGACTTTTATCTCTTGTATATTGCTCGTGGGTATATACTATTAACGTACCAAATTCGGTCATCCAAATCTCATCAAAATACAGTAGATATTGCATAATACCCGCTCAAATTACAATACAGATGAACGGGCAAAAATCCTGAAACTAGGTTTACTGGCTTCTATATCTATTCTATACGCTAAATCTATAACTTTTCTTTAAATATGTTCAATGAAAAAATTTCCACTATTACAATTTTATGATATATATAGATTGGCATTATCAAAACTTGAATCGAACTTCGTCACGAGATATTATCCAAATGTAAAATTTTAATCATTATATCAAAAAGTTGCAATTATTAACAATTATCCTCGTTGATCCGTTCTTTCGTCGTTTATTATTTAATCATAATATTGTTAATTATTGTGACTTAATTGCAAATGTTGTTGATTTTGTAGAAATTCATACTTAAAGAAAGTATAAATAATACTACATCACGTAGTTTCATTTAATTGCACAAATGTCGTGTTATTTTGCAAGTCATATTTTTTAATAATATTTCATACCGTTTTATGTCACGCTAATTATATTGTTTCCATTAAAATAATTAGAAAACAGATCAGAAATCGATTATTCCAATTATTTATAAAAACAATTTTTTAATAGAAACGCGGTTTGTTTTCTTAAAAATAAGCTAAATATAAAACGTGTTTATAAAATATATAAATATTTTAAACCATAAGACCAATACTTTTAGGACCAAGACCGTTTTAGGGATAGTTTTACAGTCATATATTCAGTATTAAAAGTATAACTGACTTCAGAGATTAGAATAATTCGAAATTAAATTATTTTGCTCTATCGATTGAAATAATGATTGCATGTCGAATTTAAGGTAATAAGTACCAGTTTTTCTGAATTACCTATTAAAAGAATTGGACAAAAAGTTATAAATTACCAATATAATTTAATTACAGAGAAAAAGTTGAAGAAGAGAAATCAGTTGAATTAATTGATAAAAATATTTTCACCCGTGAAATATATCAATCTCCATCACGAGTAAAGTGGAGTGTACATACGAGTAGACTGTAAACTATCTAAATATCCTACAATCGTAATTGTGAAGTATTCAGTCGAATAGTATTACTATCGCTTTTCTTCCGAATGGTAACGCAAAACTTAGGAACGGTTTGTATGAAACAATAAACAAATACACAAAACAGTATTAGAAGGAGACACAATAAGCGTAACAACTCCGTTGCTTCTTATCAAGACGAGTCAAAGGAAATTGCGTCGCGTCGGTTAGAAAGTTAAAGCCGCTTATGAAATTAATCTGATCTGTTTATATTTCTCTCCTATTGCAAATATTATTAATGTCACTCAAATAGTAGCCTCGTTACAGACATTACAGTAAAATTGAGGGACTAAATCATTGAAAAACGTCTTTTCAAGTATTTTTGTAGATGCTTATTAATTGTTTTCCTAATGGTATTTTTAAATAATGCCATATGTGTAAATTAATTCAATGATGCTCCTATCAATATATTCATATATAAATCATAATGTGTATATGTATAGATTGTGTACATATATATATATATATATATATATATATATATATATATATATATATATATATATATATATATAAATATATACATATATATATATATACATATATATATATATATATTCTTAATAGACTACTACACTTTTTAAACAACCTCAAGTTTCTACTGCTCAATTGAGATAAATTTTACAAATTAATTTTCTTTATATTAAAATATGGACAATTGTTCAAATAAAAGTACAATTTTTTTAAATTTACGAATAAATACTCAAAATTTACAAACAACCGTAAGTTTATATAAAAAATTCGTTATTTATTATACTGCGATTTATAGACTATAAACTTATATAAAATTTAATTGCCAAAATGTTACATGCAAATGAAAATTTTAAGAAAATTTGTAATAAAAATTCTATCTAATAATTCTTTCTGTTATTTAAGTTTTTCTACCGACAAAGTCGCAAGTATCTATGCACAAAATAAAAATCAGGACTTGCCCATGCAAGAAACTTGGTTAAAGTATTTAAACATAAATTAAATATGTAATGATAGGATAAGGGAAAAATATCTAAAAAAATATACCTCAAGATTTGAATAAATTATTATTACTTTAATTCAGTGCCAACAACAAGTAACTAAAATTATGTAAGAAATAACTAAGATACAAGGCCATAAAGCATATGAAGGTACTGCCTCCTACAACTTCCATCATATTGTCCATCACGGGGATCCTTATTTAATTAATTTTGCAGCGCCATTTGTTATGTCTTCCTCTACCGGTCAGCTAATTTAAGGATGATAATTATCCCATGCGAATTTTACGTCAACGAGTTTTGCAATCGAACTAGTATATATGCTTCACATGGCACTTTTATTTCTTTCCATATCAGCTGCTACAACTATAGCAAGTATATAAAAATATTAGGAAAATTAGTTCCTTTTTAACATTCTTTGATTTTCAGTACAACATTTAAAATAAATGTAAATGGATCGTATTTTCCTTAAATAATGCCGATTAACTGGAGGCTAACTTATCTATAAATGTTCTTTTTAACTAGAATCTTTATCACATGTTATAACGACATTGTATAAGATATTATAAAATAACTTAGATTTATTATAAAACATGTCATTAAGGCAAGATGAGTTATAAAGGGAATACCTATAGTTTGATATTCTTGGAGAGTAAATACATGCACTAGCATGCTTTTTTCTAATTTCTTTTAGAGTTACGTAACATAATATGTCGTTAAAATTTTACCAAATTTTTGTCTTTCGACTTGTGAAAAGTTTAGTTGTGCAAATTTTTTACATGTGAAAAGTTAGTTTTTCTTTCAAAACAAGTTAAATATAAATATTACTATTTTTTCTTTACAGCTATTGTTATGGCTGGATGGATGTAAATAAGGATGAATTTTCTTTTGAAAAACTTAAGAACAACTATCTTAATTTTTTTTATTTGTTTTTTCAACATATTACTTGAAATAGAAAAAAAAATGAAAATATGGATGTAATATTTTAACGGCTATGGTAAATATGCGCCCATGATAGATTAAATTGAATTTTATATTTATATATATATATATATATATATATATATATATACGAATAGAAAAAATCACACAATCAATTTAACATTTCACCCGTTGTCTCGAATATCAATCGAAAGAAAAAGTTAAAAGTTAAAGATTCCCTTTTTTAGAATACTGTGTACTTTAATTCGACAGATATTTTCGAAAATCTCTCCAAAAATATATTTCCCCCTCTACCTCTAAAATTGTTAAAAGGAAAATTGTAAATATAGTAATTTACCTAAATTGTTTAGAACACTTTTTTAAATTTAATATTTTTTTAATTGCACCTATGAAAAATATTCTAAATCATATATTTAAATTGTGGTATGTAATAATGATATTAATATTAGTTGAAAAATTATGCAACCCTAAATATTTATAGATGTATAATTGTGCACAGAACTATCTAGTGCGGATTCTGCTCTTATTTAATTTAGTTCGATAATGTACAGCCTAAATAATGTGAGACAATGCAGAATACACAAAAATAAACAATTAATATCAATTTAGTTTATACTACTTTTAATCATTGTGTAGTAGATATTGTTTGTTAATGTAAAATCGAGTTAATGGTAATATCACGTGAAAATTATACAAGAAAAATAAAAGAAATCTAACTTAAAAACTTTGTCCGCGTGTAAAAGACCTGTATACTTGAATTAAGTGTTTTCATTATATATAATGAGACCTAAAACATAATTTTTCCATAATCTTAATAAATCTGTGCATTATTTAAATGTTGGCGTATATTGACGTTTATCCCTAATACCAAATTAAATTTACTAAATTTTCGAAATCACTTAAAATTTGTTGCGTTTAAAAACCTGAAAAATATTAGTCAAAATATATTAGTATTTTATTGATAAATAATAAAATTTTCATTTGCCTACTTCAGCGCGAAAAATAAACTTATAATATATACATATATATATATATATATATATATATATATATATATATATATATATATATACATATATATAACCTACGATCCAACCAAACATTAATAACTACTATGTATAGAAGCTTTGTCTCGAAAGTTAATACAATATTTATAGATTATGCTTTTAACTCAAAATCCAGTATTTTTTTCATTGATAACTTCACCAGAACTATATATAAGCAATTAAATCCGATCAATAATTAACCTCAAATTTAATTTTTAAAAAACTATCAATAACAAACTACTCAGATTTAAATGAGATAAATAGGTTAAACAAACATAGAACGTGTACAATCCCCAACATTTAGGATAAAGGTCAGATCATATCGACCCAAGAATCGATCCCGATTAGCACGTATTCACATTATTTATATAAATACCACTAAAATAAAAACTAGCACGACATCGGCGTCCTATTCTGTCACGGCACCTACATGATATTAACAATTTCACACTAACCGAACAGACTATGCAACCAACATGGTTTTTCCTTTTTAAAAAATGACAGTTACAAATAAATAACACTTTATGTTACTTATTTGAAAATCAAAATACATCATGCATTAAAGAAAGACTGCAGAGGATTCGTATGTAAGATATAAATCTTATTTGAAAAATGGGTTGCTTTCTCGAAAATGTCATACAATTTTTTGGTGAATTTAGAAAGTATTACTTATTAAAACACTTCGAAAAAACTATAGAGTAATCAAAATCTTGGTGCTTACAAAAATACCTTTGTGCGCGCTAGTCTCCTCCTGCTCCGACCAATTGTAGTGGCAATGAAAAAGAAGATTGATGTTGCCGCCGATATCATCAGCTAATTTAACATAATAATGTTACATGCGGTGTAAGAGATTTTGCACCCACCAATATCGATGTCAGTGTTGTATAGATATTATATTTAGCAGGGTGAAAAAAGAGCATATCTATTATTCAGATGACACAATCTAATATTAAAAAAATGAGTAAGAAAGGATAAAATTAATCAAGTGTCACTAAATATTTTTAAATATCTTTACGTTTAGCATTGATATCTCACCCGACCCAAATACTATACAGTGGTCATAACATAACCAGAATAGTCTTTCCTAACTACAAATAGAACAGAATACCTGCGGCCAAAAAAAAACAATTCCAATAATATTGTATTACTTCAAATCCATAATATATTTTTCTTGTAATGTGTGTCTCTACCTGTATTCATCCTCTTGTTAAAATTTAATTATTTGTGGACCGAAACCCTTCCAATACACTTTTGTCCCCTTCTGTACACACTTCGACAGCATGGAAGCTATATGCCCATATATGTTCCCCGTAACAAGACAATGATTGTTTCATGGATGGTATGTCCTACATGCAAGCAATATCAGAAGACTATAGGTGACTTGGGAAAAACCGGTTAATCGTTCACTACCATTGTTTATGTTCACACATAAATCGCGATATGTTATAAATTATTTTTAGCTTAATGGTTGTGCCCCGCGTATTGTATTCCAAGCCAAAATCAAACAGAAATAATACAGCGCATAGTAATTTAAATTCTACAAAAAGATGCAGATTTAGTTTATATGTCCATGTGCCTATGACTTTACATGTAAGGCATTCTAGAACATAACATAAAGAAATATTTTGACAGCCAGGCAAAATTTTTATCCACTGTTCCAATAAGGCAAGAAGCATGGAAACGCAACTAAAAAAATTAAAAAAATTAAACATTTTTCAATTATTATTTTATTATTTATCTTAGTTTTCATAAATAATGTGTATAACATCTAAAAAAGGAGGTAAGAGTAAATGGAATATATTAGTTTGATATTTCGTCCAACCCAAATTCCATACAAAGACCATAACGTGTGCACAACATTCCATTATCTTAAAAATATTGCTTTCTTGCTTCAAGACTTCTTTCTTAAATAACTTGTTAAAATATACATTTATTTTAATACGTATGTTATCAATTTATCCTTTCATTTTTAGGACATAATTATTGGCCGAAGGGAATCTTCTAACTTTTTTCAGCATGTAATGAAAGTAACTGTAATAAGAGAAACTTCTGTCATTCATTATAAGAAACGCAAAAAATGCATCAATTTATCTCAAATATAAGAGAAGAAATACAGTAAAACATATGATCAATTTCATATTTTAATTTCCCCTATGAGATGATACTCTTCACGTTTTTCGCATTTGGGTAAAGCAATTACCGTATTCCCTTACAACCATGATGTGTCTAGCGCAATTTTCTATTAATTCTATAATTTTATGATATCAATAAGACAAAATATGTACGAGGAGTATTTTCTGAAATCGAGAATATTTTGTCAAGGATCATTTTTAGGATATTCTACCGCAAAAGGAAAAAAAAACCTTAATTAAATCATTTACATATCTTTATGTCTATTAAAGCCATTTTTCTAATAACCTTTAATTTAGCATAGTAATCAAGCATACCCTGCTGCCTCCTGTATAAATAGATAACACATACGAAGTGCCACATGGAAACTTTAGAAATACAAGTATAGTGTTGGATTTTTTTATGTTTCATTTGGAGTATCAATTGAAAAAAACTATTTATTTTAGAATGTGACGTAGAGTTGTTTCAGAGAGTTTATTGAAATTGTTCACAAAAATCGTTCAAAGTTGGCATCTTAATAAAGTATGTTAAACTGTATATACATAAGCATTTAACACACAAATATATTTTTATGAAAATTTTAAATAAATACTCGAATTATATGCATATATTTTTTCATTTTTATGAACTGCACAGCAAAATTAGAGAATTTTGGTAAAAACAGTTCATGCCTTCTAACATATAGTAGATAAGTATATTTTATCTACAATTCCTACCAATGAAATGAAATTCTGCTAGATTCCACTTTCAAAATTCAGAAAATTTGTGAAAAAAACTTAATAAATATTGAAATGAGTACTTACTCAATTAATCAAAAACGTTAAAAGTAATCAAAAAAATTTAAAAAAAAAAAAATTTACATATATATATATATATATATATATATATATATATATATATATATATTTTAAACGACAATGGAAAGTATTGTTTTTCCCTTACGTTTATTTATTCACCAAAACATAATTCTTGATCAGCTCAGCACACAGTTTAGTAAGACAATAAACTATAATACTAAGTTATAAAGTGGTAAATTTGCAAAGATATGCCGTTAATTTAATCAAGGATATTTCACACAACAAAACATAACAAAAACACAAATATTTAAAGATAAGGTGATTTCATACTATTTTAAAATTCGAATGTTGACTATCCCTGAATCGACATATTTTAGAAACAAATAGATCTTGCAAAGTGATTGCGGGAACTGTAAAGAATTCTATTCACTACAATTGTTTAATCTATGTCCCAATTTGAATAGAACCTTCTTTCTTGAATCTATTTTCAGATCATATATAGAGATTTGATCCAGTGAAATAATAACTTTTAAAGGAAGAAGGAAATCCGCCGCTTATCTTTCGTGAATATCGTTAGGCAGTACTAAAGATACAATTGCAGCTTTTCCGTGAATACGTCTTTTGAGCGCCCGTAGGGATAAAAGATTTATTGAAATAGAATATATTTTTTAAAACGAATTGGACAAGGATTGAACTGCATAACACGAATTATGCAAGGTACAAAATGATTTTATTGAATACCGGTCAATGATATGAGGAGTATGACACATATAGTCCGAAAATTAGATGCATATTTTAAAATTCTGCATGATTGTATTGACATTATTAGGTACCTAAATAATTTTACAGATAATTCCTATCTATTCTTGCGGCATAGACGATATATTTTTGTATGTATGGTATTCGCAACTAAATAGACTTCATGATTAAAGGATCTAAATTCTTAAAATGTGTTTATTTTAGCGGATAAACGTGGCCTTTCTTCTACCCATCAGCGAAATTTTATGTCTTACATACCTTGTAGTATTTATTATAAAGTTTAAAGTCAACCCTGTTCTCACCGGGGAAACGCTAATGCAGATAAATCACCATAGTCTCTGTTGCTTTCTTCAAACACCGTGGCAATATTATGCGATTACAAATATGTATAACAATCATGCCCGTATCCTTTCTCTATAAATGTATCTACACCTAAAAGGGCCCGGTGTGTCTTTCCATAATTATCGATAGTTTTCTGGGTGAACCAAACACATATGTGGATCAGGTTTCGTAGTTCACTACTTCGACAGAAGCCCATATTGCCCCACTGCACCGATGACTCATATCGGGAGTCTCATCTTCACGTTCGTGTTCTGCTCGGGTGCTCGATATGCTCTCTATTCGGGCTCATTGCCGATACCCGATGTTTCCGCTGTGCAGCGCTCATTTGTTCTATATCTATTTGCTGTGAAAGTGTGAATATTTTTGGTAGTTTTTGGTTTATCTGAAATTTTTTATGTCTTATTAATTTTGAACTATGAACAATGTTGGTAAGGATCTAACTATAGAAAAGCAAATACTTAAAAAAAATAAAGACGTTCTCACGTTAAAAGTAATCAAGTTGGTGTCATTTTAAGTTTCACAGAGTCTTATATGTCATAAATTTTAAAATGAAATGCACCATGCGATAATAAATAACTAAAAGAAAAATTTAATTCATTTTTTATTTACGAATAATTTTCAATATCTGTTAATGTTTTCTTGGGGAGTACATACCATAAAAAATTCTAGCTATCGACGTATTTTGAACGAAAATGGAATCACTGAGCCGCGTTATCGATTTGGTTAATTCATAATTTTACTGTACACTTTCCAGGTAATACATGTTTGTCATTTAATTATTGAATAGAATTTGTCAGAAGAAATATTAGATTTAATACACCATTTAATATATTAAATACATCATCATAAATTATACTTATTAACACATTTTATGTTAAATACAATTCGCTCTTCGCATCATGTTGTTCGATTAATTTTTCCCATCATGCTAGGGAAAGAGATGGAACAAAATATACAATGCCTGAAAATGTTCCCTTCAAATGTTACTCGCAATTTTGCTGGCTGTTCGTTATGGTGGCCGGTTTTTTGGAACGGCTGCTGCTGAAAAATGTTCAATTAACATTCGGCAGTACCGACGTTCGTTCGGCTTAATAAAGGTTAATACTCGCTAACATCCTGTGTTTGTACGTATGGAAAATAGTCTTGACTTTACCGATGAGTCCACTGAAATTAAATTTAAATATATGATTATCCGCTTACCGGATATTTTGATGTACAGGTACATCAGAAAAAACTATATTTTGGTTATCATATTTTTATAGGTCACTTTTAGAAATGGAATATTTTTAACATATTTTACTACGGTTACTTTTGTTTCCTAATAAAAAATATGCTTATTTTTTATTTCACTTTATCGATACATTTACTATTTCCTAAGAAATCCCACAAAAATTACACAAGTGTCAATAAAATTTTTACGTTATATTCAAATCTGAATACTTCCGCCGCCTAAATGAACTTTGAGAATGTTCACATTTCAAATATGTGTTTTATATAACTCAAATATATCTCGCAGGTTCTTTAATATATTCCAAACAATTAAATCACCTTGATATCAGATGGTCACATATTACGCTTACTCGTCTCCCTTGTTCTTTTCAAATAATGCTTGGAAAATATTTTCGTCGTGTATAATTTATTTTGATTAATAAAATGATTGTAACATTTACTAAAGGCATATGAATATATTTTAGTTTTGTAAAAGGAATCGAGTATTAAGATATGATTATAGAACTGCGGAAAATTAAACGTAATTAAAAAACAATAGTCAATATATATAAACGACGAAAAAAAGTTTTAATGAAAATGCCATCTTAGTGCCCTCATTACAAAATGATTATAACAAATGTAGAAAATTAGGAAAATATATAACTTTGGAAGACATACTTAAAAATGAGATATGAGAAAAGATTTAGTACAAAAGGAAGCCTAATTTAGAAACTAAGAAAATTGGTAAAAGTAACATGTACCTGTCGTCTAGAAACTTATGTATATTAAGAAAAAATATCAATGAAAAAATCAGTGGACATCATAGAAATAACATATTTATAATAATTTGCTTTAAAAGAAAAAAAAATAAAAATCATTTTTAAGGACGTCATTTAGGACATATTGTTAAAGATTGAAAAGACTTGATTCTTTGCAACATAATTTTTGAGCCACCTTCACAACATAAAATAAACATGTTTATTTCATTTTCATGAACCAAAGAAGTTCGTATAACAAAAAATAAATAGCTAATAGATAAATATCTTTCCAAATTTTCTATACTAAATATCTATCGGTTTCTTAGCCGTTCAGTGAGATTGTACCTTGAAGTAATATATTTGTGTTCATTTTTACAAATGATCCTAATGAAAGGGAGCGTTCATTATCCATGTGTATAACATATGTACAAGACTGAGCTCATATTTTATTAATTTCACGGAATGTCAGAAAGTAACACCTCTTGTAACTGAAGTTGTAATTTTTATAAATTTGAGGTTGTTTGGGGAGATAAATGTCATGTAATCACTTCCTTTCACACACGCGCAGACATATAATTTTATAACAAACATGTTTCCAATTGGTCTAACGGGATAATATTTACATATTTAATACGATCTAAATCAAATAAACTAATTAATCAACTAAATCAGTAAATTCAAAAAGGATCGAAAAAGTATGCAATAGAAAGAGTCAAATATACAAAACTGACCTAAAACAGAAACTCCCCTCAAATAATTCATTTTCAAATGCAGTATATGATTCTTTGAATAATGATTTACGGTTATCATACACAGTAAACCAAGTTATGGTTTGTAATAACAGTTGCTTCGTCCTAGTTCATCTTACGCGTACAAATGTCACCTCAAAAAGTCATATTTTGCATAACTATCTGTGCCTCCTTCCTTCTCGTTTCTAATCCTATACCCATCATTTGGAGTCAAATATTTATGCCTGTACGTGAATATATATTTGGTCTTAGAAGTAATAGATAATCATTTCGTTTTTATTTCACTAAACTTACAATTTAACACGTAAATATTTGTTTTAAATCTTACTATTTTACTTATTATTTAAATGCACTTAATATAGTCGTGCATATTAAAATTTATAAACAAACAAAAAACTTTTCTTTGATCTCGATTAAATTTCTGAAGTCATAATGCTACCATCAAATTAGATTTAAATTACTTATCCTTAAATACATCCTACAGAATACAACTTTTCTTAAGGAGATAAAGTTTGTTTACTAATTATTACTTATTATTGTCTAAGAGAATACATGCATTTACTTCGAAGTAATTAAAACTTCTTCCCGTAATATTTACCACACGAAAAACATTACAAGTCACAGTTTTTCAAATACACACTTTATCATATATTTCCATAGTAAAACAGTGTAACCTTAAAATTTAATTACGTTCATTCATCCATTCTTCCGTTCATCCCTAACATGTTTATTTCATTTTCAGACCTATGTGCATAAAGTATTGTAAAGTAGACGTTTTATATGAAGATGTCAATTAATATATGGCTATTTTTATTAAAATTTCGTATACGTTTCTAAATATTAGTTGCAAAATAATGATATCATAGTGTGATTTTGGTAATTTAACACGATAATCAAAATTTCAAATTTGCTTTAAGATATTTTGTACTAAAAATGTTCTCAAAACAAAATAAATCCTCTCTTTATGTAGGCATATGTAGTATTTACTGATACATTTATTACATTAGGTAAGGTGCTCTAACTTGGAAATATTATGTACATTTTAGGCGTAGAAAAAAATACCGTTTAATTTGTAACCTACATCAAAGGATGAAGATCGTGAACAGGTGGGTGGAAAAATGACAAATTATACAAGCGTACTTTATAATTAGCTTATTAGTTCTTTAATACGATAAAAATAGTTCTAAAGAACTGATTCTATAATAATGAAACCCAAAATGTATTAAGTAGTTAGCAGATACAGTAACTTGAGCACGAAACTATTTTCACTTCGATTGCATTATACTTAACTTGTACAAATTCATTGTATTGTAAATAACGGATGTCTTTATCATAAAAAAAAAGGTTTTCAATCAAATTAAACGTTTATTTTAGTTAAAAAATAATTTAAACAATACACACCTTTATCACTTACAATTATTTTTGAAGCTAAGGAACGTTTCTCAGTAAATATTATAGATTTTGAAACAAAAAAATCAAAGCTGCTAAAGTCGTTTAAAATGTGGATGAAACATTTTTTTTTGTATCGCTGTATAACAAAGAAGCTAATTTAACAAAATATTAAGATATAATATACAAGTTGCATATTGTGTAAACAAAGTACTTTTATGACATATTTCAGCTTTTTCTAATATACTACACTCTGCAGTAACCGAATATATGAAAATTAAACAGCTTAGGAAAAGTCGTAACGAGGTTTCATTCAACCTCTTAGTTAGACATGTAATTTTTTTTCATTTTTACTTTAAATGCATAAGATATATTTTGTTTGTCAAATGAGTCAAACCCTGCCAACAATTTAACAAACTCATTGCTTTATATAAATTATTAGATAAAAAAATATGAGCCATCATGGGACGTCCGGTGGATGTAAAATAGCTAATCTTTTTTTTCACTCTCACTTTTACTTTCGCTGTAACTCATATTTTAAATTAATAAACGATTTTAACCTTTTAAGACAATTTAATACAATACATAAATATAGATGAGTAATGTTTTAAGTGTTAGTAAATAAGAAACAATGTAGATACATAACACATGTGTAAAGTAGCGTGTGTGTAGTGCAGTAGAGAAGGAAACATTAAACCGGAATGAGCCGAGAAGACATAAAGCTGGCTGAATGGTACATTGCGACCTGCCATCAAAACGTTTTAACTCTCATCCAAACACGCCATTAAATGTTTCGCGTCAAAATCCTATAATTCTGTACCTCAATACCTGTTTTTGCCTTTCAAGATACGAAATTATCAAAAGAAAATAAAAACCATCAAGTATGACTTAAACTTATACATAAAAATTTCTTGACATATCATACATAAAAATTTATCTAAGCTATTATGAGTACATACGAAGAAATTGTGTTAGTTTCTATAAATGTAGTCAGTCAATTATTTTAATAGAACTAAATTCGAAATAGATCACTTCTTCTTAAAACTACATAACGTCGTATAATTCAATTATTACGAATTCATGAGACTGCAGATGAAAAGTGGATTTTGATTAACATGTGGACGTAATAAGTATCGATCTATGTATAAAAATTATGATGATGATTATTTTTATAGTTAGTATTATTATCATTGTTATTTATATTTAGTTATTTATTTCAGACGGGGCTTTTTTTAATTAATATCAGTGGTTCTTTAATATGTCTATGGAAGCGTCGATCTGCCTGTTAGTTAAGTTGTTGTTCGCGATTATTTCATTATCTGCGATCTCCATTAAATTTCTCACAATCCGGCAAACATTCAGTATCTCGGCTTTTTGAATGTTAATGTGGGTTGTGAATCTGAAGCCTAGTATTTTTGGCAGTGGTATTTATAAGTGAGAATTACACCAGTATTTAGTTTCCCAACTCTAGTAACTTCATCTTTTGAATCTACGTATTTATAAATTTTCTGTTATTAATTTTTATAAAATTATGTGTGTTTGGTATTGCGATATCGAGCAGGTATGTAGTGCCATTTATTTTATCTTGTGGGCTAATCAAGTCTATTATAGTGAATGGTTCTTTCTGTCAGTATACTCCTACCATAGTTAAGATTCTGGGTGTTATTTTCTGGGATAAAATTAGATACATACTTGTAGTAGGGTGTGCAGTTGTGCGAAGTGTGTATGAGGTAGTGCTTGAGTGCTAGTTTCTGATGAATGATGTTAGCTTTTGGTTACGTCCATGCATCTCGTTTATTTTTGTAAGATTGTGGAACTCTCCAGTGATATTAAATGTTTTCAGAGCGTATTATGTATTGAATGATTTGCAACATATATCATTGCTTTTGTTTAGATTATATGTTTTCTGTGTTACAAACTTAGTTTCATCTAGTATTAGAAAATCCTTCTATTTCAAGGAATAGTAACTATATATTTTAAGTAATTAATGTGTGTTTTCTTCTTTAAGTCTTCTCACGAGATAGTCTGTATCCAGCCTGATGAGAATTCTTTTAGTAGAGTATCAGATTAAGAATATAAAAAAACCTAAGGGTCTCCTTGGTAAACACCCTTTTTATTTAGTTTTGTCTTTATGTGATTTTTCACGGTTCTTTTTAAACAGAGTATATTTTTCCAAAGCGACATCTTATTTTGTTATAAAGTGTTTAGGATGGGATCTATTTTGTATATTTTTAGTCATTCGCCAGAAATTCGAGGTAATATCAAAGGTTTTCTTTATAATTTATGTAAGTACAGTATAGGTTTTTTCTTTTTAATTTGGTATAGTTATTCATGGGGAATATCGGTTTTCTAAATTACATCCACAAAATTTCAATGCTTATTAACGCTGACTTTTTTTGTAATTTACATCGAGTTGAAATTATTTTTTTTTAAATTTGTCTTAATATAGCATAATAATAAGTTATCATTACACGATTTTACACAATAGGACAGTTTTTTATGTAACTACACACTATAGAAACTTTAATGTTTTGAAACCGTAGCTTCTATTTTTTGATATCTCACTTTTATCTTACAGCTTAAACTAACTTATTGTCACCCATTTTTAGAATTTCGTAATCTAACTATGTTATGTATAGACGTCTTTCCATCAGTCTCTCTCACGTCTATAATTTAATTTAATTTCTACAAATTTAGATTCATCCTATTAAAAAAATAATATTGCAAACAATATGGAAATAATATTTAAAATAAATAAATTACCTCTTTACACATACAAAAGGTAACGAAATGTCTTTCTTTCTTTTACATAAAGTGGAATATCATTATAGATGTAAGTCTTCTATATGTAATTAACTTCTTTAAACACATGTCTTTATTATTTTTAAATCATTGTGAAATAGTAAGCTTTAAGACAGTTTAAACATGTGTACTGTCTTTTATTTTTGTACCGTAGCAAAAGCTTAAAAAACCTTGAGTGTTGGTGAATAATTCTATGTCAAATTTGTTTGCTCAAATAGTACAAATCGATATAATATTATTTTAAGGTACTTTAAATGTACTTTGTAATTTCGTCATGTCCGTCCGTCTCTCGGCATATAAATTTGCACCTTCTTGCTAAATATAGAGACGTTGATCAATACACCACACAATATTGAAAGAAAGGATTTAACTTTCCTCCTCATGCATGTAAAATAGGAGACAATATTTTTTTACACCCATCTCATTAAGTTAAGTTTTCATTTTCAAATATTCAGTTTAGTTTTCAATACTCCACCAATTAAATTTTTAACCATTGGGTTGAAAAATAAAAATATTCTGGATACTAACATTCAAAAAAATATTTTGCTGACCTTGTATCAAAATTTAAGAGACATAGACGACTCTTTTACATTATTTTACGTATATTCCAGCTAAACTTACCCGTTTTTTTTTCACTTTAATGCCTTTCTTTACTTTTGATTGCTGTTTTTGAAGTGAGAATAATTAAGTGTGAACGGACACTAGTGAAATTGTGAATGAAGTTTCTTTTTATAACTCTAAAAATTATAATATATAACGTGGTGTAATACACTAAGATGTGAGAGAGAGAAAGTAATATATATTTTTTATTATAGTCTTTGTGTGATCTTCATATAATTACCTTGAATTTTGCAGGACTTGTTATTTGATTTTTAATACTGTTTTAGGATAATTTTATATTTTCTAGGATAATTTTATATTTCTGAAAGCCTTTTATTAAAAAAATAATCCTTTTATTATAACGTATTGTATGGCAAACCTAGTGAATTACAGCTTACGAATGGTAAAAAATATAGGTGAATTTTCAAAAAAGGTATTATTTATATTTAAAAACCTAACCTAATCCAACTACCAATGCATTTTGATTAATGAAATAATCCGTCAAATGACTTGTTTTAACGAGTCATTCTAAAAACTTCTATAAGTGTATACTACTTTAAGAACTTACATAAGATCAAGTAGAATAATATAATGCAATATTCATCTTGCTATGTATAAATAACTAAGACGACCTAACAACTGAAGCCTTTTTGAACAATAATCATTCGTCGGTGCTACGGTCCAATGAATCTGTATATGGCTGACGGAAGCGTGTGACAAATCGCCCATTGCCAATAAATCATCGAGATTGTTCAGCCAGAGTCTCCTCCATTGCCTCATTCTCATTCGGTTTATATACGGATCCTGAAGGGCATGTCGGTCCACACTGTCTTTTGTCATGTGTTCCGCGTGTTTTAACCACTGGATGCTGGCTCTGTTAATCTCGGTACTTAAAGCAAAGGTCGTAGGACAGAATTGTTTACCGCAGAGCTTCTCATAAAATTTTAGATGACAGAAGTAATTTCTTCCCGGGAAAGTACTGCACACATTGTTTTTATGTTTCTAAAATGGTTTCTTTACTTTCAATCTCAAATACTTTTCAGAACTAATTTTTCAATAGAAAATTGATTATAATAGAAAATATGTAATGACTAACAACATATATTATTGATTTTTGTAGATTTTTATGTCATCTCTAAGAAATTCATGTTATTTTAATGATTTAAAAATTCAACTCAAAAAGCACACCACATGCTTCTACCTTCTTCATTTAAATCGTTAATCTCTTTGCTTAACGCATTGTCAATATGGTTCAGAAAGATATTTTGCACCCGTGTCCATCTAGTTAGTTTAAAATCTGGCCGTAAATATTTCTTATCAATCAGTTAATCCCTTTTTTTGCCAAAAGTTAAGAAATAATGAAACGAAATTGTCTACTTAACTAATTAGTGTAGTTAGTAATTTATAATTTATAATAAGTACACAGTCATATCTTAAAGTAATTTGTGTTATGAGTTTGGATATTTTTCATATATTGAACGCCGAAGTAAAAACAAGGAAGGAAATCGATCCGAAGCTGAATTATGTATAGGCTGCGCCGGCACAAGAAAAGAAAATTGACAAGACTTGGAGTAAAACGAAACATGACGCTCAGGATCTATTAACATGGTAAAGCATATTGAAATTCCATAAAATATAGAAATTTGCAGAACAAAATGTTTTCTTAATAATAATTCTTTTATACAAAAGTCGCCAGCATCGACTTTTATGATACTCTTGCTTGGTTTATTTTTTTAGTAAATAATGATTTTGCCAATAGTTTATTCAACATATTTGTGTTTCAAATTATTGTGAAAAGTTGTCGTATATACGTATGTTTCTATATATATGTATACATACATGCATATACAGCATATATATATATATATATATATATATATATATATATATATATATATATGGATGTGTATAGAAATGGACTAAAAGTTTACTAAAAAAGTAAATTAAGAAAAATACATTTTTCGTAATATATTTATTATTTATCAGAAACAGCTATTATCGAATATTTAATTGATATATTTTTTATTACTTTCTTCAATTGTACTTCTATTTATTGTACATGCATGATAGTGCACGTACAATAAATTGAAGAGACATTAGTGCTGGTTTCCAAAATCTCGGCATACGGCGAGGCTAAGCGATTTTAATCTTCTCTAACAGTAATTTTGCCTATATTTTAATTACAGCTAAAAATTTGATCTTCAGTTATAAAAACCTGTTACAAACACGTATCATACGAACTGTAAACGCCCGGGATACACTTAGCATATGAACTGTAAAAGCCCGGGATACACTTTAGTACATATAAAAATTCAATAGTTTTATATTACATAGCATTTCAATTGAAATACTAAAAAAAATTTGGCACCGCGTGTACGGTGGAAAAATTTGTAAGTAGTTTAATTGAAATTGTATATAATATATGTAGTATATTGGCTAGCATATCATTCCTGTCGTAATTTTATCGAAAAAATGATATATGGAATCATAATTGAAGTTTTCCAGTAAACGTTATATAAATTTCTGGCAATCCTATCTTTTTCATAATTATAATTTTAATAAACTCGGAAATGGGAGTGTCACGTTTCTTGACAACATTTTCAACAATATTTCTGGAAATATTTTATTCACGCGTGAACGATCCCACATGAGTTCTGCTTATGCATACATAGTTTATTGAAACTTCATAATCTAAAAGGTATGAATCGTAACCAAAACAGAATTTCACGTTTGCCGAGTGCTGATCATAGAATTATAAAATAATACAGAATTACGAAATGTTATGCCTAGATGATTTTAATTCCATAATCAGCTACAGAATGCCATAGTTGCAGCTCCTCGATCCTTACGTTCGAGATACGTTTCAATAGTATAATTTTCATAATTCTTATTATTGCTTCAATTCAAATTATTAATTAAACACCAAATAATATAAATGGAAACACTAAAACTGAACAGTAAATATTAGAATACATAAACGTCACCATCGCTCATCAGTGAACTTAAGTTTGTGTTTACTTCGCCGTATTAAACTTCAGGTAGCTTTATAAAATATATTCGTTTTCGATGACGAGCTAGCGAGAGAGCTGCCGGCACTCGGCTACAGTCGGGTTAATTCCGGCAGCTCGCAATTTAACTACCTCTTAACGACTCCAAGCACCATCTCGTTTATATTAAATCTACACCCTATGGCGTCGATTTAAAGAAATTATATGACATTTTTATGTCTTGTGTTTAGTTTATTATTTTATAAACGAACCCTTTTTTTAATCCTTTCTTTTTAAATTAAATGAATATAACTGAACATAATACTTCAAACAATACACGTGTTACTTACTGTGTTATATATGTGTGTACATATATATATATATATATATATATATATATATATATATATATATACACACACAAGGCAACATACTCATTCTAAAGTATTGTACTCAAACCTAGTAAATTTTTCATTATTGCTAATGATGTAATAATTTCCTACTAGGTACTTACGTAATTTGATATAAATATTTTAAACGACAATAGAAAGTATTATAGTTTTTGTGTTTCCATTACGTTTATTTATTTACCAAAACTTAATTCCGGAATAACTCTGCACACAGCTTAGTACGTCTGTAAACTACCATACTAAATAATAAATTGATAAATTTGAACAAAACATACTATCAATTTAATCAAAGATATTTCACAGAATAAAACAAGACATAATATGGAATGGATAAAGCAGTATATTGTAAACGATAAAGGTGATTTCATATTATATTCAAATTCAGACGCTGCATATTCCTGACTCACAATGCAATTGTAAGAACTGCAAAGAATTCTATTCACTGCAGTTTTTCTTATTCTATGACGCAATTTTGGAGAGTACCTTATTTTTTAAGCATAATTTCAGATCATAGATAGAGATTCGATCGAGTGCAATTAAAATTTTTAAAGGAAGAACCTGCCGCTTGTCTCCCGAGAATATGGTTATGTAGTACTAACGATACAATTGCATATTTTTCTGTGAAAATATCTTTTGCATGCCCGTAGGAATAAAAGATTTATTAAAATAGAATGTATTTTTTACAACCATAACAGGATTAAATTACATGAAGAGTATGACACATGTGATTTGCAAATTAGGTGCATATTTTTAAGTTCCGCATCATTGTTTTTACATTGAGAGGTACTTAATAATTTGACCAATGATTTCTTTCTATTCTTACGGCATAGACTGCTCGATTAGAAGATCTAAATTCTGAAAATGATTTGATTTTAGCGGATAAATGCGGCCTTTGCTTTGCCCATCGGCAAAATATTATATGTCTTACATATCTTGCATGTTGTTATGAAGTTTAAAGTCAGCCCTATTCTCACTGGGGAAACGATCGTCCAGAAAAATCATCATAGTTACAGCTGCTACTTTCAGACCCCATGGAAACATTATGCGATCGCAAATATTTATAACTGTTACGCCCTTATTCTTTCTTTATATATATTCACCTAAAAGGGCCGATGTACCTTTTCATAATTATCGATAATTTTCTGGGTACATCAAAACACATTTATAGATCAGTTTTCATAATCTACTTCTTCGACGAGAGCTCATATTGCCTCGCTGGAGCGCTGACTTATATCGGGGGTTTCGTTTTCAGGTTCCTATTCTACTTGTGTGCCCGATATCCTCGCTATCCGGGCTCACTCCCGACACCCGATGTTTTCACTTTGCAGCGCCTGTTTGTTGTTTACTTAATTGCTTGCACACTTTTTTATCACTTTTTGGTATATCTGATTCTTTTATTGGGCTTTATTATTGGATTTGTGTTATTTTTGAAAAATGTTTATGTCTTATCGATGTTGAACTATAAATAAATTTGATAAGTATCTCACCTTTTTACGATAAAAGTAACTAAGTTGGAAACATTTTAATTTTCGCAAAATTTCTTATAATATGACAAATTTTAAAATAAAATGAACCATAAATAATTAAAAGTAAACATTGGGAAACATATTTTATGAAGAAGAACATCCTAAGAAAATCTAGCTATCAATGTCTTTTCTTGAAAGCATAAAGCCGAACAGATACCGGGCTCGCATTAATTTACTCTTTATATGGACTTAGTAATAAATCTTTATATTATTAATAAAAAAAAATTACTATACACTTTCCAGGTAATACATGCCTGTGATTTCATTATTTAATAGAAATTATCAGAAGAAATATCAGATTTAAATCAACATTAAATATATTAAGTATATCATTAAATACATCACCATAAAGTGTATATATTAACATATTTTATATTCAGTACAATTCGTTCCTTCATACGTACTTACATAAATGCATGACATTCTCCGATTATTTATTTCCATCATACTATGGAGACACATGGAGCAAAATGAACAATGCCTGTAAAAGTTCGCTTCAAATGTGTAGCTCGCCATTTGCTGGTATTACGATACAGTGGCCGGATTTTGCAGCGGCTGCTGACTGAAAAATGTTTAATTAACTTTCAGCGGAATCGACATTCGCTCTGCTTCGAATCGACGATAGTATTGCCGGACATCGGACTGATAAAGATTAGTACTCACTAACAACGCGTATTTATACGTATGGAAAATAATCTTGAATTCACTCATGTGTGTAATGAAGTTAAAGTTAAATATTTGATTACAGGTTTACCAGATTTTATGGTGTATAGTTGCGTCATAAAAATTATAAGATATGTAAATTGTAAATATGGAATATTTTAAAATGTAATAAAATATTTACTACGTTTACTTTTATTTTCTAATCGAATATATGCTTTATCGTCTATAAAAAATCATATTTATTTTATTTTTTACGTTTACTATATTCTAAGATGTACCACCAAAAATAATACAGATGTCAATAGAAAACTATAATTTTTATCTGAATTACAAATCTGAGCACTTAGCTAATTACATGTACTTTCAAAATTTCCACATGCATAAAGTATATCTTTCATTTAACTCAACTATCGCAGGATCTTTAATATATTCCTAACAATTAAATAACCTTGATATGAGATCGTCATACATATTGCGCTTATTCGTTTCGCTTGTTCTTTTCATACAATCATCGCTGTGCATGATTTATTTTTATTAATAAAATGATTGTGACATTCAATAAAGGCATGCATTATATCAATGTATTTAGTTGACTAAAAAGGAATCATGCATTAAAGCTATAAGAAACTGCGGAAAATTAGAACTAAAAAAAATTTGTCATAAATTGCAATCTCAAGGCTTAGATTATAAAATGATTGTTACAAATCAATAAAATTAAGAAAAAGTATAACTTGGAAAGACAAAATTAAAAATGAGATATGAGAACAGATTTAATACCAAATAAAATCTAACTCAGAAAGTAAAAAACTTGGTAAAAGGAACATATACCTATCATTTAAAAATCTTGAAAGAACTTATGTATATTCAATAAAACTAAATCGTACCGATAAAATCAATGCATATCATAGAAATAACATGTTTATAATAATTTTCATTAGAAGTAATAAAATAACAATAATTTTCTTAGGATGTCGTTTAGGGTAAATTGTTACGGATTGAAGAGAGTTGATTATTTACAAAATTAAATTAAAATTAATTTTTTGTTTTATGCCAATGACAGCAAAATGTTTGCGTTAGCTACACGAAATAAAATACCTAAACTTGTTCATTTCATTTTCATGAAGCATAGAAATTCAGATAAGAAAAAATAAATAGCTTAATCTTTCCAAATTTTCTATACAAAATATCTTTTAGCCATTCAGTGAGGTTGTACCTTAAGGTAATATGTCTGTTCGTTTTTAAAAGAGATCTTAATGAAAGGACGCATGCATTGCCTATGTGTACAATACATGTACCAGATTGAGCGTATTTTATTAATTTCACGGAATGTTACAAAATAACACCGCTTGTGAATAAAAATGCAATTTACATAAACTTTGGGTTGCTTGACATTATAAATGTCATATAATCACTGCTTTCCACACACATGCATATATTTAATCATCATCATATATATTAATATTAATACGCTAAGGTTAAGATGTTACACTCCCTTTTTAGAAAAAACCTCACAACTAATCCACATAAATTATATATCATTTTATAGATAATTGCTTGCTCTACCGGCATCCACAACTAAAAAACTTATTATTGCTATTGTTTTTGCAAATTAATTAATTATTAAAATTATATACACAAAACAGCAATGCTGCCATCTAACGGCTCAACGTCAATATGATTAACGGTCGGTAAAATTTTTGTTTAATTTCAAATCCACTCACGTATAAATAAAGTGGCGCTTTAGCTCAATGCTTTTGATACTTGCGCCTCTATATGTCAATTTTAGTAAAATATTTGTTTGATCTGTCATCTGAGCTTCATAATGGAATAAATAATGCGAAGACTTCGCACGGGTCACGCCAGTTTTATAATAAACAAATTTCCTGTTGATCTTCTCCTTAATGGAAATCGGAAAACATTCACATATTTGATATGATCTAAATCATATTAACTAGATTAATTTATTCCAAAAGAGAAAAAAAGTATGTGGAAGAAAGAATCAAATATACAAAACTGAACTAAAAGAGAAAATCCCCTCAAATTTTTCATTTTCAAATTTATCATCTTTTAATACTGATTTACGGTGTAATAACAGTTACTTTGTCAACTTACGCATACAAATGTCTCCTCGAAAAATCATATTTGGCATAAATATCTTTGCCTGCTTCCTTTTCCCCCCTTATCCTATTCCCATCATTTGGAGTCAAATATTTATGCCTACACGTGAGCTTGTGTTCAGGTTATATATATTTTAAGTAATTAATAATTTTGTTTTTATTTTTAAGTATATTTTTCATATCAATAAATATGGCCATTTCATATCAATAAATATGACCATTTATTTATTAAAATCCCGTGTACATTTCTAAACAGTGTAAAATTGAAATAGTCTCGGAAAATTGATTGTTTTCCATGGTTTTAACGCTAAAGTAATTTTGGAAATAAGAAATATTTTTGGGTAAATATTGAAAATTTTGAAACTAGAGTCTACTAAAATGTACATGAAATATTATCATACAGATCCACAGTAAAAAAATGGAACCTTATTATTTCATTACGTACATTCACATTCATCCATCCTTCTGTTCATTCGTCACAGATTCATAATTTCTATAATTTTAGACCTATGTGCATAAAATATTATAAATAGTTGTTGGATAAGAAGATGTCAATAAATACGTGTCAGATAAATACGTGCGCAGATCAATAAGTACATGGATAAGAAGATGTCAATAAATTTGTTTATTAAAATCCCGTATACACTTACAAATAATAGTTGCAAAATATAAATAACCTAAGAAGATTAGTTTTTCTCTATGGTTTTAAAACCAGAGGGATTTTGATAGTTTAACATGAAAATCATAATTTCAAATTTACTTCAAAATATTTTCTATCAAGAATTTTTTCGAGACAAAATAAATCCTCTCTTTATATAGGCATATGTACTATTTACGGACACATTAAGTAAGGTGCTATAATGTGGAAAAATGTGAAACAATTCTTGTAAATAAGCGTAAAACAAAACTTACCACTGAAGTTGTAACCTGCATTAGAGGATGAAGATATTTAACAAATGGGTGGAAAAATTAACAAATTATATAAGCGTGCATTATAATCAGTTAATTAGCTCTTTCCTATCTAAAATTGTTCTTAAAAAGTGATTATATAATAATTAAACCCAAATTTTATCAAGTAGTTAGCAGATACAGTAACTTGAACACGAAACCAATGTCACTTCGATTAAAATATACTTATATTGTACAAACTCCTTATATTGTAAATTACAGATTTCTTTGTGAAAGGAAGTCTTGTTTCAAATAAATTTAAACTTTTATTTTCTTTATAAATTTTATTTTGCCTCCAAACTCCAGCAAACCATGAAATCCTTTTAATCTATTCTGAAAAGCTCTTCCAAACGATAAAATCGTTTGAACCTGCACATTTATGAATTTTCTCAATTACTAATTTTCATTAGATTATGTGTGCTGGGTACTGCGATATCGATCGGGTGTGTAGTTCTGTTTATTTCATCTTGTGGGGCTATATTAAGTCTATTATAGTGGATGGTTCTATCTGTCAGTATGCTCCTATCAAGTTTCTAGATGTCATTTTTTAAGTTCATACTTATAGTTAGGAGTACAAATGTGCGAAGTGTGTATGAGATAGTGCTTGAGCACTAGTTTCTGATGAATGATGTTAGCTATTTGGTTACGTTTATGCGTGTAATCTCTTTTCGTCAGATTAAGGAATGTTTCAGTGATAAATTGAATGGTTTCAGAGTGTATACGGCGTTTGAAGCCTTTGTCATCTGTTTTATTTAGGTTTTTGATCATGTATTTTTGATATAAAAACTTGGTTTTACATATTATTCATAAATCCTTCTGTTTCAGAGAATAGTAAAACTATTTTAATTTATTTATGTGTGTTTTCTTGTTTAAGTCTTCTCACGAGACAATCTGTATCCAGCCTGGCGAGAATTCAGTTAGTAGGATATCGGATTATGAATAAAACAAAACCATAAGGGTCTCAGTACATCTTCTTGGTAAATACCCTTTTTATTTTTATGTGCCTCTTTGTGATGTATGACGATTTTTTAAACAGAGTATAGTTTTCCAAAGCGACATCGCATTTTGTAATAAAGTTGTTAGGACGGGATCTATTTTGCATATTTTTAGTCATTAGCCAGAAATATGGGGCTATATTAAATGTTTTCTTTGTAATTTATGTAAGTACCGTGTGGGTTTCGTCTTCCTTTTCTGTTTTTAATTTGATATAGATATTCATGGTGAATATCGTTTTTCCAAATTATATCCAAAAAATTTCAATGCTTATTATAGCTGACTTTTTTTACAATTTACATTAGTTGAAATTATTTTTTTGTCAAAATTTGTCTTAAAATACCATAATAATAAGTTATAATTTTACATGGCAGTTTTTTTGACCTAACTACTCTACACTTTAGTACTACAGTTTTTTACTATACAGAAACTTTAACGTTTTGAAATCGTAGCTTCTATTTTTTGGCGTCCTAATTTTATCTTATAGCTTAAACTAACTTATTGTTACCAATGTTTAGAGTTTGGTAATCTATGTTATGTATAGACATCTTTCCGTCAGCCTCTTTCACATCTCTAATTCAATTTCATTTCTACAAATTTAGATTTATCTTATTAAAATTTAACAATTAAATACCAATATTGAAAACAATATGGAAAAAATATTTAAAAAAATAAATTACCTTTTTACACGTACAAAAGGGAACGAAACGTTTTCTTTCTGCCATATTAAATGGAATATTATTATAGATGTAAGTCCTCTATATGTAATGAACTTCCTTATACACATTTCTTTATTATATTTAAAGCGTTGTAAAATAGTCAGTTTTAAGATAGTTTATATATTTTATAGTTTGATAGTCAAAAACTCAAAAAACCTTGAGTGTTGCGTAGTTCACTCACGAATTTGTTTGCTCAATTATTAAAAAATTCTGTAATATTTTTTTAGAGATTGTTGAATTAATAAATGTGTTTGGTGAAATGACTATTGTTTGGTTTTCAAAGTTTCGTAATGAATTGAATTTACCTTGTAACTTAGCATACCTTAAACAATATGCAGCACATTATTAAAAGAACGGATTTAACTTTACTATTCACACTTGTAACATAGGAGACAACAATTTTTACATCCTTTCCGTTAAATTAAGATTGCTTTTTCAAATATTCGGGTTCACTCCACCAGTTAAACTTCCCACCATTGGGTTGAAAAATAAAAATATTCTGGATACTAACATTCACAAAAATTATTTTGGTTAATTGGCATCAATAATTTTAAGAGACTGCACGTAAAATAAGGAAAATAATGGTCTATTTTACCTTATTTTACGTGTATAGCGACAAAATATTATCCGTTTTTCTTACATTTATTTTTTATAGTTCAGTTTGTATTTTTTAATTTAATGCCTGAATATTGTGGTTAAAAAATTATTATAAAATAGATTGCTGGTTAGAAGTGAGAATAAGTTAAATGTAAACGAACGCTAGTGACTGCGAATGAAGTTTCTTCGAGAATTTCATTCAGCCAGAGTCCTATCTATCGTCCTGGTCTCATTAAGTCTACAGGCAGATCCTGAAGGGCATGTCGGTCTGCACTATTTTCTGTCATGTATTCCGCGTATTTTAACCACTGGATGCTCATCCTCGTAATCTTGGCGCTTAAAGTAATGGTTGTAGGACCGAATTCTTTATCGTAGGGCTCCCATTGGTACTGACACTCCCATATCCTTAAATATCTTTGAAACTGAGTATGACTTAAGTAGTTGAAATTAATGTACCGAAATTACATTGGTTTCCTTCCTCCCTATATATGTTTTTAATAATATACCCTATGCAAATATTTAAGACAGAATTGAAAATTAAAAAATACAACCTACAGAATTTGACGCTTTTTGTTCTACTGATCTAACCTTGAAACCCTTACTTACAGTATTTTTAACGTAAAACTATCGCTGGCTTCAGTCCTTTACTCATTAAGAATACTTCAATGCTCAATTGCTATACCTTCTTTTGGTTATTAAAATTACTTTCATTAATCTTGTTATAAAGAAAAACCCACTTCATATACTCTCTACCACAGGCTTTATGACAATTTGTATTCAGGTACATTATACTATTAAATTTTTTTCAGGATTCGTTGGGGATAGTAATGTATTTATTTCTTTCTAATAAATTTTTTTAATTTTTATCTTGAAATAAGCAATGATTTTGATTTCCATTTGATTAGTTTCTTTCATTATTTTCATAATTTTAA
Source organism: Druceiella hillmani (assembly GCA_039881145.1). NCBI lineage: Eukaryota > Metazoa > Arthropoda > Insecta > Lepidoptera > Hepialidae > Druceiella > Druceiella hillmani. The sequence continues at coordinate 7,569,309 of JAYKKI010000061.1, forward strand.
GAGTTTATTCGCATTCAATCATAGACTGATTGAGTTACTCATATGGAATTCGACACTATTTATTTTAATGTAGCCAAAAAACGTTGTACTGATATAATTTCTAATAATAATTCTGATAATAATTTTGTTACAAATTGTCAAAATGTTATACTGACAAATATATTCTAGAGATTTTAACATGGATTAATATTATATTATTTAACATTATTTTTGATAAATTAAACAAAAGTTTTAAATATGGGACTTTGGAAGATACATGCGTCCGATTAAATATATATTGTTCTGATTTGCATGAAGAAATAATTTCCACAAAGAAATAAAACACTATAGAGAAAGTACCCTAGATTATTATTCGCTTTTTTACTAAAAATCATATATCAATATGAGCGGATTGATATTTAAGAAAAAATAATAGACATTTTATACATGTCAGTGTCTGTAACAATTGCCACGTATGCATTCCTGAGATAAAGGTTTTCTATGTTATAAATTTTCTCGATGTTATAAAGAATACAAGAAAGAAATAAAATAACACACCGATGGTCAACTATTCCTATTTGAAGCGAAATAAATCAACGGGTATAACTGTTAAAGCATGGTAATGTAAAAATGCCAGGAAAACCGTTTAGCAATTCTAATTTAAGATATCTTTCATTATTTCCGCGTGTTGCTCTAAGCGTCATACTAAATGCGGCTTATTTTTATTTTAATTTTGCATGTTATTAAAAACGGTCCAATATCAGGATTCTCTTCGTGTGATATTAATTTCTTTAATTGCATTCTTTAATTGCATATCATGTGATATTAATTTCTTTAATTGCATTCTTAATTGCATTCTTTAATTGCATATCATGTGATATTAATTTCTTTAATTGCATTTGAATGGTATTCATCCGTAAGGGCTTTATTTAAGTTATAAAAAATCTTGGTTAAATATTTGCTTGTTCGTGACGTGATATGAGAAAAATAATGAAATGTGTGTCTTTTTCATTTGGCCTGAACAAACTAAATATTATTGTCACCTAACTTCTTTCCTTTGACAATTTGAAATAATTCAGAAATAAAGATCGGAAAAGTTAAAACTGAATTAGAAATGTCGTTTTAAGAATTTTGTTGGAGGTAGCTATATTATTAAAACAATCTTTCATAATGCATGAAAACATTTTGATATATAAAATAAGGCGGTGACAACACTTAACAAGACGATATAAGCGACAATTAATACTAAATTATAGCTAAGTATTGCCAAATATTTAACAACTAGCTTCTTAATATTTTTCTTCACAAATTAACGCTCTAAATTCCGTCATCGTTACACTTACATTAACATATTTAATGTTGATTGTACTCTCTACATTTTGCTACGTGAACGTCGCATAAACTTTTAGGTGACAGAAGCAATTTTTTCATAGAAAAGTACTGCACACGATTGCTGAAGAGGAACACGATGATTGATGGTGCCGAGAGGCGAGTCAGCGCCTTTCAGACGCCCCGCGATCGATTGAACACTTCGTTGAAGATTAATGCTGTAACGACAATTTAACTGTATTCAGGTAATTCGTTCGATTTCGGCTTGAAGTTTGTAACTTTTTATTTGTTGGCAATTGAATTGATGATTCCCCGTCGAGTGAATTTTGCGACTAAAGCGTTAAATTCGAATTACTTTTTAGCTGCTTTCAGTTTGAAATAAGCTTTGCAACTATAATTTCATCAATAATAAAATGTAAATTATTTAATATTTGAATGTTTTATAGATGAAAATTCAAATGTATTAAATAGAGGTGAAAATACACCATGACTGTATTTTTTTTCTTAATTTTTTTACATTTTCACATATGTAAAGAACAATCTGTAGCACAATACTACACTTGTGATATAAAATGCCAATAACATACAATTAGTAAAAGGTAGCCAAATACGTCGTCGATCGTTTCTTGTAAGTCATTGTAGTGTACATTTTTTTCAGACATTGTTCTGATGTAGCTGTAACGGTTTACTTTAACTCGAAATTACTCCAACAAATTTCATAAAAATACAATCAAGGCTATATTTTACTATTAAAAGTAATGGCTAAAAAGTGAAAGTTTCTGTAATATTTTATTAGTTAAATTCCCTTAAAAATAAAAATCTGACCAGATAAAGTAAGGTTTCTTAGTTGTCTAATATATTTATAATATTAATATATCATTAATATAATACACATAACAGAATATTATTGGCCTAAAATATAAATAATTTTATTTGACAATTTTAGTAAAATGATAGTAGTTATAATTTTTTAAAGTGTAGAACGGGCGACACATTACGAATTATTATAATACATAATATGTTAAATAGGTGTTTAGAAATAAATAATGATAAATAAAACTTCAATTCGATTTGTCCAGAACTGTCCAGACTACCAAAACAGTAGAAAGTAAAACAAAACTCTGAAAGATGGATCGACGAGCGTGCATGTTTCGGGGATACATTGTTTAGTATAAAACAAAGAAAAAGCTAATACTTCCCCTTGATTTTACATGAGTCTAATATTATTATAATACTGGTACCTAAAAATAATGAAAATACCTGATACATAAATTAATTGATAGAATGTGATACTTTCTTTTTCAATATTTTGCATATTTTTTAATTTGATTTTTGACTTATTGATTAAAAGCAGATATTATTCAACGATTCATCAAAACTAAGGCTATAAAAAAATTAGTTTTCACCCAAACAACCTCTGTAAAAACCATTGTTTTAAAACACAATACAAAGTCCGCTGAAAGTAGCAATACTTATTTGTAAAAAGTAAAATGTTTGGAAGTTGCAAACTTTCACCGTTATTTTTCATTTCCGCCTCTGTACGCTGCTACGCGTTGTGTTTTTCCTTTATTTATTTTGACTTCCTGTATTGCTAACAACTTTCTACTCGCAATATGCGAGAGGAAAATTCGTACGTGAAGGATTAATTACTCGGACGAATTGTTCTTGCTAGTGTCCATATCACGGATACTGAACCAAGTCATAGATTAATCTTTACCATACACCCAAAAATTTGGGGGCTTATAACTCTCAGTAAGTTGAATACAGTACTTTTTAGGGTCCTGTACTTCAAGGAAATAACTAGAAATCTTAAAGATCACTCACGTTTTCATTTATAGTGTGTCATCGTTTGTCTTAAAACTGATCAACGTACCAACTTAGCGTCGACGTAAAGTATATGACACTGAAAAATATTTACATAGAAATAATTCACGAGCCAAATTACGTGTTCAAAAATTATTTTCGTATATCGTATATAACGTCAATTGAATCTTAATTATCCTACTTAGTTTCGTGCATAGCGGCGGTATTGTAAACATTTGTAGATCGATAAGAGACAAAATTCGTATTGGCTTTTCCACACGTAAATTGAATTGTTTTAAGTTGTTCCTGATTAATTAGTGATTAAAACATTAATAAACTTTTTAATAAAACCCGAATATAAGGTTTAATATTTGTAAATCGACAAAATTCATTCAATTTTATGTGGGAGAGTGGAGAGTGGAGCGAAGCGTCGACTTAGCACTGATTGGTAATTATATGATTATCAATAAATATTTAACCAAAAATATTTAACACCGTAGTCAATAAATTACTGTCACGTTTTCAGCGGTAACATAAATTTCGTAACTAATTTAATATTCTTTATGGAATCATTTTGCAGATGCTGAAAGTCACTTTACGAGTGTGTCTTTTTAATAATGCAACAAGTAAAAGTAAATAGAGGAAAAACAAAGTACAACTCATCGAGCGACAACCAGAAATGAAAAGAAATGGAAGAAGTTTCAAATCATTAAAAGTTTTACCAGTTACAAATAAATATGGCTGCTCTCGGTCGATATCTTGTTCCCTCAGCTGTTCCGTACGGCGTTGCGTTTTATTGATATTGTGCTTGTTTTGTCTTCATTATTAAAACCTTTAGCATCACAACGAGATGTAAAGTAATTATAACGCGTTTGTTTGGAGTTACATGAGTTCGAAAAGTTCCTTCTTGTCAAATGCAACAAACAATTGACTGTACCTACGATAAATTTACTAGAGTAATATCATTAAAATGAAAATATGAAAAATGACATGAGTTCGTCTACTAGCGCCGTCGTTAAAGTAAGGTGCATTAATGAATATAAATTATTAGATATAATGTTCAATATTAAAATTAAGGCATTGTTATATTTAATCGGTGAAATTTACGGAAAAACCAACCAAGTGTTTACAGGAAACACATTAAATTAAGGTTCTGTTTCAGTTGAAGTTTGTACATTTAAAAATGGAATCCATTTGGAATTTAATATATCTAAATAATACTTTCTACGTGAGTATCAAACCCACTATCTTATTTTGGGAATTATAATTTTTATATATTCCTTTTTTTTTCTATGTCATTTTTTGTTTCAATTTTAATACATAAGATTCAATCATTATGTCCAGTCGTTTTTTATCCCATAAATTAAAAAAACACAAGTTAAATAAATATTTCACATTCTTATGATATAATTAGAAAATTAGAGGTACGTATCGCTAGTGAATATATCATTTTATATGTTGAATAATATGACTAAATGAAAAAGTGTAAATGATATAACTATACGCATTTTTAAGAAGTACATATCTGAAAAATTTCATTGCAAAATATTAAGAAATGGTCAAATTATTAAATTATGATATGCCGAGGGACGTGACGATAAGTGTTTCTTTTGCTGGGAAATTTTAAATTTGGAAGATTGGCTAGGAAACATGTTCAGTAAAAAAATGTCATGCACGAGAAAAACTCGTAAAAGGAGGGTACCATATACATTTAGTCACTTACAAACATTTAAAGTAACTTAGCAATATCTTTCGTAGGGATAAAACATAGTGCATATTTAAAAAAAGTAGAATTTAAAATAATCGCCATAGTTTTCCTTCAACCTTTGCGTGGGTTTACACAAAGTCTATTTTTTCTGATTTTAGGTTGAGCAGTCTTGGAAATAAAGGAATGTCATATTATTTTGCAAATTGTTCAATATATCTGTGTAGACATACTACCCAAAACATGAAAAAATACAAGCCCTGTAAAAAAATATCCCATAATATATACGGAATTTAAAACAAAACGTTTCGGCTGATTAATTTATTTGTACTTTATATTACTTTGCAACATAAATTTTATGTATTCATAGAGTTTATGTACGGTGATTCATATCAATTTTTTTAAAAGTCTTCATAGAGTTTTTGATAATATTATTCATTTTGTTAATGATAAAATTAAAATCAATATCATTTAAAAATTTTACAATTTTTAAAATCCTTTGTTATTAAATGCCTAACAGTTATGTTTTTTGAAGGCACAAACAAAATTTAACCAACTCTACATGTATGGTTCATGTTTTATGTAGAACAGTACATTTTTTTTAAATTGCTTGCAATTTTATTGCAAATGCTAGTAATGTTTTTAAATCCACGGCATCGAAGTCGCGGCAAAATACTTCTTATAACCTGAATGTCACATATAATCTACTTACAAAATTGTGTATATGCCGAATATCACGTAAAACTTAATTATATAGTTATACTTTAATCAGATGGTAAATTATGCCATGCCCATTTAAACTATCTTTTGAAACCAATGTAAAGTTACCATAATATTTAACATCGTATTGTATTAACAAAAAACATATGTGAAAATTTACCGGAAACTACATTATATTTTGACTTCAAATTCTGAGAGTTTTTAAGCAGATTTTTTTATTGCTAGTTGAAAAATAGAAAATATTTGTTATCAGTTACTAAATAATAATTAATACAAATATTTTTAAAAGTCGAATGATTCAAATCTACAGATGCGCTAACCGATATATTTATAAATTTTGTTTTGAATTTTGCTTTGTTTTGAGTAGAAAATAATTTATTTATATTTTAGTTCGTCATATTTATCATTTTAGTCAATTACTTTTTATTTTATTTAATAAATTTAAATAAAATGTAATTTAAATAAACATAAACTTATTATTTTCTTCAAAGAATGAAAATTGAAAAAGAGAAAGAAAATTAAATATCTTATAGTTTCCCTAAAAAACGTTTGAAAATCACCGCGATTATTTCCAAGATTAAATGTGATTATCCCCCTACCATGCCAAAATTAGCAGGTAGTGTAGTGCGTAGAATATAACCAAATTGCGGAGAAAAATTGTTTATCTCTTTAATTTGACGGCCATCAGACTACGTGACACGAGTAGTGGCAATATATATATATATATATATATATATATATATATATATATATATATATATATATATGTATGTATGTGTGTGTGTGTGTGTGATGTTGCTGGAATACCCACATCAATATGATTGTCCTAATATGGGGGTTATATCTTTAGTACACAAGAATGTTGAAAACTACAGCTACTTTTATTCAATAATTAATGCCTAGTTGATAATTCGCTTAAATTGAACGTTTGAACCAATTGGTACAGAGTCTAAGTAATAAAAACTATCGCCATTTTAAAGTTACCTCATTCTAAAAGCCACGTTTTATATTTAAGCTATATTTATTATTTCAGCATTGCATATGGCCACATTTTAATGTAGATTGTCATACGCCACTCAAAATAGAGCCGCAGCCGAAATTGAGATTTTTGTATGGCTTTACATGTCCTACTAAATTAAAAATTTTAAAATATTTTATTAATAATTTCAACTAGAATATTAAAAACGTCAGTATTTGAAAGTGGGTTTTAATTTCATAACGATATTTCTATTCTGTTAGTGCCGTAAATTAAAAATGTAAGCACTGCCGTTGCAGTAAAAAACCTCCTCCAAATGCATTCACTGTTTTAGGTCATTCTGTAGAGTATTCCTCATTTACGTTTTATTTATAAAGGGTACTATTTTGTTAGTATTCTGGACCATGTGAACGATGGTCTACATTACTAAAAAACTAGTATCTATAGTTTTTGTATGCTCGTATGTTCAGTACATATCCATTTTAATTTATTATTTGTTGAATATATTTGGCGTTAATTTTGTAGAAATTCATTATTCACAATTAAATGAAACTACGTGATGTACGATGAAATGAAACAAGGAGATTTTTCAACAATCTTTGCTAATATCTGAAGATGTTGTAATACAACGAAACCTAACGAAACCATCGTGTTAAAGAACTTAAAGAAAGTAGAAATAATAATAGATCACGTAGTTTCATTTAAATATTATATGTTATAATACATTACTTTGTTTTGGTTTTTTAGAGTCTTAGATGGATGTAATTTATTGATAGTTTAGCTTTAAATAGTTCCTTCAGTGACCAGTATTTTTCACTCTCCACGTTTGAACTCCACTACTGAACCACGTTTTTTTCACTCTCCTTTCTATTTCTTTCTTCATACAAGTTTTAAATATAAATAGAAATAGAGTCAAACGCCTTGAAACTTATTGTACTCAATGTACTTCTCCTGGGTGCATGAAGTTGACTTAGGAAACATTCCTTATAAATCCCACTTGTTTGGCTGACTGATTTTCGTGAAAGATTTGTATTCTTAGAAAACTTTATATAGATAAAATACCATACTAGTAGATCTATAATTAGTTATTAAAATGTGGTTTCCGTCCATTTCAAATAAAAATACTAATTCTGAATATCGCATTGTCTAAGAAGTTGTTTTACCTCCAAAATAAGGTTAAGCATTTTGCAAACAGGCTTATAAAATATAGATTTACCAGCTTGAATACATTGCTTGCTTCATTTATTATTCCATCTGAATCTAAACTTTTCCTAAGTTCTAAACTCTTTATTGGCTTTTCTACTTCACGTCATACAAATTACGGTATATGGCTATTACGTATGTAAAGGTTTGTGTCATTTATTTTGAGTGTTTCCATATGCTTCGCTATAGAAGTTTTTATAAAATTCAATCACTACCTGCTTCAGTAACTTGTATTCGTAATGGACTTTCCTTGCATATTTTGTAATTGAGTCATCCTTCGTTTATTGGTATTTAAATGTTTTTGTATCTTTTTCCTACATCCAGAAATTTCTATGAATTATTTAATAATTTCCACCTTGTACTAATATTACTTTTTTTTGTTTTCCTCTTTATTTATCGATATGACTGGATATGTCTCTTTTCTTTTTTACATTTTTATTTTTACTGTAGGCTGTTTTCTTTAAGTTTTTTAATTTTTTTGGTATAATGAATTATTTGTTATGAAATTTTTTGGATATTTTAGTGCGTCTAGAACTATATGACGTGGCTTTCTCTAAGTCGTCGCATTGAAGTTTTCGTAATCGTTTTCGTACGTTTCACGTTCTTTTTGTAATTTTTTTTATCGACGTATTTATGTGGTCTACAATTGGATTTTGCTCTAGAATAATTCATAGAACTTATTGTGAAAATCCTCGCAATACTGTGGTCATTAGTTTGTTGAACTTTACTAAACACATTATCGTTCTCGGATAAATGAGAAATTGTGTGTGAAACTTTGTAAATATACGTCCCGGATAAATGACATCTCTTTCTAAAAGTGAAAATTGTTTCCTTTATTATAATGCTATGAGGAGATTTCTAAGTCCATTCTAACTCTAGCAGTATTTTGAAAATTATATTAATAATTTTCATATTGTGCACATAGCAAAAGTTGACAAATGTTTCATCTTCTTAATTTCTCTTACCATATCCTTATTTGCTCGGTACAAAAACTCAGTTGTGTTCTATTCTTTTGCTTGTTTTCAAATCACCCAATAGCTTTTTTTCCATTTATTTTTTGACAGAAAGTCAGAGTATTTTAATTTCATTTTCGGCAGAAACGGATGTAGGTGAGCTTTGAGAAAGGTAAAGATTTTGTTTTAGAATAAAGATATTAATTAAGGCATATCAGTTGAAGAGCAGCTCTCTCTGATATAGCTGTTAAATTTTGTGTTGTTTTTATTTTGTAACAAGAAATTCGAAGCTATTTTGGCTTCTAATTCATCGATACCTGTATAGCAAGTATTCTTTTCTTTCTTTAATAATATGGGTGTCTCTTTGTACTTCCAATATGCCAATAATAGCTCTCTTTATTTGGAACTGTGCATGTTTTGGCTCTAATATTCTAACTAACGTCGAAGGTAACTATATTCTTTTCAAGTTTTGGATGAGTCAATCTACTGACTACTCGATGGCAAGTAGTTCTTGGGATATTTCATATTTATAAGGTAGCCTATATTTATTTACTATAAAGAAAATAAATTATGATTCAAATTTACCTATATTTAGATGAAATATAGTATTTTCTATTTAAAAATAAAATGTTCATAATTAAGCTCCAACATTTCCATATGCTATTTTTGTTGTGCTGTGTAATATTTTGTTTTAATAGATTATGTTTTTAATCAATGCGCTCGATTTTTGTACATAATTTTTAGAGAACTACATATAGTTATAAATTAAACGATAATAATATAGTGATTATGGATTATAACTAACTTAATGTTTAAAACAAAGATAAACTATTCGAAATTAAATTAAACTACGTGATGTAGTATTATTTCTACTTTCTTTAAGATGGGCTATTAGCAATAGCCCGCCTCAAGATGTTGTAATACAATGAAACCTAGGTCGTGGTAAAGAACTTAAGAAAGTAGAAATAATACTACATCACGTAGTTTCATTTAATTGTGAATAATGAACTTCTACAAAATTAACGCTAAGTATATTCAATATTCAAACTATTTATTCTCACGCCTATACCTAGTGATAATACAATTAATGATGCATACCAAATATTATTTATAGAATCTATACGCACGTGGCAGGCTACTGGACGTTTAAGACGTACTAAGACGTTTTTAATATTGTGCGGAAGGAAAATAAATAAATAAAAATGTAACGTATTGAGGGAGGCCAGAAATGAAAAAGATGGAGAAAGTTTGAAAGCGTTAAATGTTGTACCTGTTACGTATAAATATAGCTATTCTCGACGGGTTCTTTATTACCTCGACTTTTCTTCACCCTATTGTGTTTCGTTGACGTATTTTTTTGTATTTGTGTTTCAATAGCTCTAGGGTCGCTATAATAATTGAATACATAGTAAAGCATTCGTAAGACGTCTCAAATGGTTGCAAGTTTTGTTGTTAATAGGAAAAGCAACGCTATTTTCATATTAGGAAAAGTAATAAAATGATGTATTTAAATTGGAGACGTAGTATATATAATATTGATTTTTTTTTTCATTTCTTAGAAAGGGCGAAAGAAAAATAAAACAGCGACTGCATTTGACATTTGTTCTATTTGAAGGTTGAACAAATTTTAAATAGGTTTTAATATTAAGTTCATATTTTTCCAACTAAAGAGTTTATTTTGCGGATATTTTCAATAATACCTTTAGAAATATGTTAAAGGAAATTCCAAATAACTAATTTTAGAATAACTATGATATCATCTTAACAATTCATGAAATTAAAAAAAAACTTCAAGTAATAATTCACTAAAATTGTTATAAAATTTATATTTTAAAATTATATTTTATAAAATTTATAATGAATTATTAAATATCTTCGTAATTCAGGAGATTCACAATAAATACTCGCTCATACCTCCACATTTTCATTTGCACTGATCAATCGAACAACAGATTACACAGGAAAAAAATATGACACAAGTATGGACTTACATGTCGTGTTCCTCTATGGTCCTTACTTGTAAATTTAGATATTTATTTCTAATTTCACAGAGCAGCATACTTGCAATCTCATGACTGTAGTGAACAAATATGGGGAGAGCATTTAATTTTGGATGTAACGAAAGTTTAATAAAATATTATATTATAAACTGTGTATAGAATCAATACCTTTTCAAATAGCAAATTGACTTAAGTTTGATAATGATAATTGTTTGTTTTGACGAACGAATACTACTAGGTAGGTCGGGATTTTCGGAGAAATTATCAATTTTAGGATTATATATTATAACTATTTAGGAGTAGGTATTGGAGACATGAAATATATTAAGGTACAGGTAAAATAAATATATAATATCATTTTTCTCATTAAAAACCGATATCTTTAAACAATACATTATTAATATACAGAAGTTGATGTAAAAGTAATAATAATGTAAATAAATCGGTTTTATTTAAGTCAATTGAGTAAATATATCCAGGGACACTGTCATTTTCAATATGGCTATGTAATATTGTATTGGCCAATAGATGACTTTATTTATATTATACGGTACACACTTCTCAAATAAAATTAATTTATAAAATGTTAAAAAAATGGATACTCAGATATAATAGCCGGCCAAGAAACTATAATTTGCACCCAGCGTACGCGACGTCTTCATTATTGATGGTTTCGAATGCTAAAGGCTAATTTCGAAAAGCAACAAAAAGTCTCTAACGAAAACTGAAAATGGTGCGTATGCTCGAATTCGAAGAATAAAGGATAGCATAACATTTATATTCCTAATTCGCTCAGCCTACTCCTTATAAATTTTATAAACTCTTTTGTAAAAAAAACGGGCAGTTATAGGAATAAACAATATCAGAGTTTATTATTATTTGATGCATTTTATATGTCGATATGATGAGAATATTTTTATTTATTATTGAGATATCGTTTTTACGTACTTCAGGTATTAAAAATGCGAATAGATAAAAAAACGATGTAAAGTCCACAGACGAGCGTTTTCATACTGGTACATTAAAAATGACTAGTTTATTTTTGACTATTTTTATTAACTTAACATAAAATTTGAAAATTTAATAACGCCTCCTCTAGCTAAAATCAATGCGCATAATCTGCTAGGCAAGCTTTCAACGACGTTTTTTATCATATCCTGAGGAATACGTTCCCATTCAGCGACGATCACCTTTTTAAGGGCCTGAATGGGAATTTTCTGGAGCTGGTTTTACAGCTCTGACGCGTCGTTTGAGATTATCCCATATGTGTTCTATCGGAATGAGGCCGGAACTTCTAGCTGGCCAGGAGATAGTATTAAGTAGATGCCTGAGAGAAGTTATACCGATAATATTAGGAAAACGTCGGGAAGCTCCGTCTGGATTTCCCGGTGGGTAACTGCGGACATTTAAGTTTCTAAGAAACTAACCACGTTACGTAAATAAAGATTTATTTTAAATGTAGAGTAAATTCGATCCAAACCACTTATGGCGTGGGCCCCGAGTGAGTAACACGTGATTGAGTGTTTTGTTCCCAGCAAAAAAAATTCGTCGCTCCTGTCAATCTTCATTGAAAGTTATCAAATACAATAAGTTCTATTATTTAATATTGTAGGGAAAGTTACGTATTTAAAGTTTGTAATAGTGTTTATAACATTTCTTGCATAATTTAAGAGCTGTATTTAGAAATGTTGCATGATACCAATAGGGTATCCCCGGATACGATAATGTAGAGTATCCCCAGACATTGTCGTTAATTTTAAATTTCATAACATTGTTTTAACAAACTACAATTGTATTGTATTTGTATTTTTTTTAAATTTTGTTTTCATTGTTGCAGAAAGACTCGAAATACGATGAAATTTAAGGGAAGAAATAGTAATGGAGAAAATGGGAAGAAAATAAAGTGAAAGAAACAGTTAAATTTGTTATAGAAGACAAATTATCAGTAAGAAAAGCGACAAACAGGTATTATGTACCAAGAGAGTCCCTATACGATCGCCTAAAAGTTTTAAAAAGTGGCAAAGAGCCACTTTTCAACCAAAGTTAGGACGATTTGAATCCACATTTTCTTAAAACTTTTCTGTGCGACTATATAAATATTTTAAATAATTGGACAATAGTCTAATGCCATTGAGTAGGAAAGAGTTTTTCAAATTGGCATTTGATCTAGCAGAAAGTCTCAAAATCCCACACAGATTTATTCAATGTAAGAGAAGCGCAGGGAAATATATTTTTTACAGTTTATAAAAAAATATACAGACATTTTTTTAAAAATTCTTGAATCGATTATAATTGCGCCACAAGTCAACCACAAGTCAACCGTTTCTTCGACCGGCTTAATTACCTAAAAGAGAAATATAAATTCATAGGTAACTTTATACTACTTCTTTTCATTTTTCCTCGGAAGGAAATAAATAAGAATGGTCACTTGATGATAGAATCTTCGCCAAGTATTGCCAGTGTCCTCCACTAGTCGTGCTTTACCTGCAACTGAACCGATGCTTTCAACCAGCTCAACGGATTTATTAAAACTGCTGTCATCTCTACCTGATGCATCAAAAAAAGCTTGATAACGTGGGTTGGAAAAACGTAGAAGACCAAGATTATACCATCTTCGCCATATAAGAAAGATGTAGAAGAAAGACAAAAAAGTAACAGCAATAAAAAAGACAAATCAATACAACAAAAAGGTAAAGGCGTTAAAAAGACGTTAAAAATCACGAAAAATATTCAACGGTTTCCCAAGGAGTTAGAAAAAAGAGACCAAGTGTATCATATGCGGAGAAACGTTTGATGAGGTCTGAATTCAGTGCTGTCAATGCAAAAATGGTGATTATTATTGTGATGTTTGTAAGGCCAAAAAACTATTGGGCCACCATTGATTACTATGTCGGGAGCTACCCGTCATCTTTTGTGTCGACTTAAGTCTAAGATTAGTACTAATTGTTAATTAATGTCATTGAAAAAATTTCTAGTTTTAATTTAAGAGTAAAATAAGGATGTGAATTTTATTTATTGGTATTTTTATTTGCAAGTCATTTAAATATCCGGGGCTACCCAATATTCCCCTATTGTATATTGTACACATAAATAATAAAAAAATCAGGTTGTTTTTCTCAATTATACTTTCAATTCTTCATCTCTAACGTAACTTGTACTGTTTCGTTTCTTATGTACAAAAAATGTTTTCTACTACTCTTTCCATCTTTTTCAAGTCATTTATTTTATTACTTCACATGCTCCCCTCCAAATTTTTTGTAAATATATTCTTGAGCGTTAACTTGAGATATATGCAAGTTAACATGGTTTGAAAAATTATGCAAAATGTAAAGTTTACTATTCCATTTTAAACTATTCACAGGTATATACAATATTTTTTATCATAAAATATATTTACTAATTACACTTCCCTATACATAAAATGTCGTGATTGCATAAAAAACTATGAGAATTTGAATCCTCGTCATAACCTTCTGATAAACTTTTGATAATACTCAAACAACACTATGTGTCTATGTGCATGGAAACAACGATGAGGAAAGGCGGGGAAGTATGATACCAATATATTATGGTAATGTTTCATAAAGTCAGTGTTTATATTATTAAACATTACGATACAATTAAACATTACGAATCTTAAGCCAACATGTTTTTATTCTATATTTGTTCGATTAATCTTTCTAATTTCAGTAATATTGCTGAACAAAAAAAAACCCAAGTACCATCTTGAACGACTTAGAAGCCTGTATTAAATTTTTTTTAACTTAAATCATTGTTAATGACCGATTTCTGAGTACTTTTTATCGAATAGATAAAGTTTAAAATTATGATAGTTTCAAATTCTTCATACAAAAAGTTGTGAAATAAATATATATTCTATAAAAGGTATTCAGAAACCGGTCATAAATCGGTACTGGACTATATAGGCTGCAACCTTATGTTGCATACTGTACCTATATACTTTCTCGCGAAATACACACTTGCATATATTTATACTTTTGTAATATCTCAATATAATTTTATTTTATCGTCGGAATAATGTACAGTATTATTAATACAAATACTCTGCAGTAAGTAATATTACTACTGGGTTCATAAATCATTGTATTATCCAACACTCAATACCATGGCTGTATACTTAAATTTGTATTGAAGTACCATGACCAGATTTTTCCAAAAAAACTTAGACCATATTATTGGCTCTATAAAATAACAATAGACAAGTTTGAAGACAATCGTTAGATTAAAAAAATCAAGAGGTCGAGAGAAAATCTACATTTAATAATTTTTTTTCATGTATGTAACCAACATTTTGACATTAAAAAACGAACATTTAACAAATATAGAAATATATTTACAAAATTTCTCCTGAATATAAAATTTCATAAATTTTTTGCAGATGCTCTTTATGGGGCCTTTTACATATTCTCTTGCCTGGTATATGAATATATATACAGACGTCGATCAATTACTAAAGCAAACCAGTCTTCAGTGGATTTCTGAACAAAAAAAATAGTAAGATTATAATAAATGAAATTTTCTCATATCTTATCCTATTCTGGAGATACACTGTTTTAAGCGTAACTAAAAAGTTAATTATCGTAAATTTTAGGTCAACCAGGCGACGTGCTGCATCACTAAAATGAAACAATACGATGCACTCAGCATCCCAAAGTAAAAGGAAAGATATAAATAGCAAACATTGTATTTCGTTTAAACAGCATATTCAATGACAGGTAAATGGTCAGAAAATTGCATTAATTATATTAGCGGATCATTTTAATTATGTAATATCAATATTTCATTCATTATCTGTTACATATAAAGACATAAAAACGGTTCACTATCGTCAGTCACTTTCCAGAGTTCGTTCTATTTCTATTGCAGTGGTATTATTATATATTCGATAGTTTTTAATTAATATATTAAGAATGTATTGGTTAAGTTTGAGAAACGATTAATATTTAATAAATATATTACTCATGTTTTTCTACCGATTGATTTCCACGCACCTCTATAAAAATATTGTCGAAAAATTCTGGTTGGAGTGATGGTTCGTTTTATATCACTTACAAATTTTTCTACACTTTTTCGACAAATGTGCTTTAAGGTTTGCAAATTACAATAATGGAACTCAATATTGAAATGAATTCTTATATCAAAATAAATTTTCATAAAGGTTTATTTGTACATCCTTGAGAATAAAAATGTTTGTTTGATTTTTTTAAATATATATTTTATCGTCTCCGTTATAAACTACTGCTTCCTCTTAAAAATATATTATGTCTGAGTTAAAGTTTCCTTCGGGTCCTATAAATTGTGCTTACAAAATTGAACAAGAAGATCTTTAAACAATATTAGATTCATTAATACATACTGATTACAAATAATACGGAAAATATGAAATAGTACACATCCATAATGTCCTTGTACAAATTTAAATTTAAGAAAATATTTATATCAAATTTAACTTGTGTTTTAAGCATTTCAAGACATATCCACAACCAATGACCCCAAAATCTCTGATATATTTAGATTTTTAAAAATGCATATTGTGTATTATCTATGTATCACCCTACACAAAAATATTGGCTATGAATTATCTGTGGAAGATAAAAGAGTATTTAATTAAGAAGAAAATAGAATTCGATTTACATTCGATATTTTATTTTTTATCAACGTTTAAAGAATAGTTTTCCACTATACTAAAAGAGTCTCTTTTTCAAAGTTGTCCCGTGGTTAAAAAAAAATCGCAGTATAGTGTTAAAAAATTTGCAGTATAAAGTTAAAATGCTCGTAAATGAAATTATATCAATGGTACATTATTTATTCTCACCCTAAATTAAAATATTTATTTTTGTAGAAAATATTATTTTAACAAAAGATTACTACTAAAGGAAACTATATGATGTAGTATTATTTCTACTTTTTAAAATTCTTAACCACGACCTAGGTTTCATTGTATGACAAAATCTTCAGGTGAGCAATTTGTACACGTACAATCTTTACAAATTGCCCACCTGAAGATGTTATCATACAATGAAACCTAGGTCGTGATTTAAATAAACTAGAAATAATACTACATCACGTAGTTTCATTTAGTTGTGAATAAAAATTAAGTGATAATGAATTTCTACAAAATTGACGCCAAATATATTCAAGACTGAGTCTTTATTTTGTCAACAATTATTTTTTGTTGTTTTAAGAAATGTCTTGTTAATTTTTATTTTAAGAGAAATTTCGGAATTTTTAATGCAATGTAAACAAATAAATTTAAAGTATTATAGAAACTGATGAAGCGAAAATGGAGAAAATTAAATTAATTTCTGACATTAAGAGCCAGATTATTTAATTATTTAGTGATATATAAAGGTTAATAAATAAAAACAAGTTTGAAAATGACAGACATAAAAGATTTTCTGGCTATATCCGGAGATTCTCGGTAGACAGAATTCTTAAAATAATCTTTGTGGACTATTAAATGTATTTACGTATTACTACAGCATTAAACCAATTCATAAACTTAGAAATGTAGTAAAATTTTTTATACCAAAAAAGCTTTTCGCCCTAAGAAATGCCCAAATACACCGACAGAGTTGACATTATGCTTGCCCTTCCTTTCGTGGCACCCACGAGGTTAGTAAGCAAAAATCCTGCGCTCAAGATGAGGGGTGATAATCGAGATTGCATCTAACGAATGTTCCGCGGCAAGTCGTTACCACTTGCAGTGACACAAATTATTCAACCTGCAAAATTAAGTTTATACTACGGTATTATGCGTTATGATCATTATGATACTGACAGTTTTGAACATGGTAGCAATAATTTTTTTTTAAATAAGCAATTATTTTAAAAGGCTTATTTGACAACGTTAATGAAATTCTCTTATCCTAATTCTAACTAATATTACAAACGGGAAAATGAGTACATGTGTTTATTACACTTTCACGCCGCAGCTAATCAAGCTTTGCATACATGAGTCACTCATTACGTAAGCTATCATGTAAGCTATCCACTCCCGTCTAAATTTTTCATAATTTTCAAATTATACATCACGCAAAACGTTCACCATTGGACTTAATCGATCAAGTTTTTTTATTTCTGACTTAATGGACTAATTATTTTCCAAGAACTTTTAAACTTTCTCCATTTCAAATGAAGCGATTTTAAACTTCTTAGACATATTTTTTTTCAAGTCCAGGTTTGGCATCACAGGAAAATATCGGGATTTTGTAGCCGTTAAATATTATATATATATATATATATATATATATATATATATATATATATATATATATATATATATATATATATATATATATATATATATAAATATATATATATTTATATATATATACATATATATATATATATATATATATATATATATATATATATATATATATACATTTAAATTAACAATACCTATGCAATCATGCGACACTTTCATTCCTTTTCCTTCGTTTAACAATTTTTAAAAGACGTTAAATTATCGACATTTTCACTGCTTTATGAAGCTATTTTACTAGTACGTACATGCATTGTGATGATGACTCAAAAAGAACTATGTCGTTTACAAATCGCATATTAGCTAGTTGTGTTACCTTTATTCTTAACCCATACTTTTTCCAGGACCCTTTTTTCCGTGCAAACTCAATCAAAGAAAGTCCGGCTTTTCCAATTTTACAAGGTTCGCTTTTCAAGAATTTATTTCAAGTTTTAACATAACTTTACCAACTGTTCCGCCAACAAACCGAGAACAACTCCGTCATCTTTTAGTGCTTTCCATAAATTTTTATGCTACTTAAAATATAAGGTTTTTCGGAATCAAAAAGTTATTTAATTTTTTTGGGGATGATATCTATAAATATTTACTACATTGTGTGAACATGAAAATATGTCAAAGACCCTTGTGTAATCCCGTCCTCTTGGAGCCCCATTTGGGACATATGCAGTTGGTGATATTTCGCATCTTTGCGATACTAATTGCTTAAAGAAACCTCTGAGGATATTTTTAAATCATAAATATGTTTGCCTTCTCAATGGACATCTCATAAAACATAGGTTATTTAAATTTAATAATTCTTCTATTTTAGTTTTTTTTTTATACTCTTCAAGGTTTTTGTACAGAATATTGCTGTTTTAATTGTATTTATCTTTTGGTTTGTATTTAGACAGATTCGTATATGAATTTGTGATTAAAATAGTTAATATTTTAATTATGCTTTCTCACGGTGACTCGGCTGCTTTAGAAAATGTGATTTTTTTTGTGATTCATTATTATTATTCCTTGGCTATTTTTACGTGGAAGGCTCCTTATTTGCTATTACCTTCTAATTTGCGTCTTAGTTACGTTTTCTACTTCCTTATTTTCTAATTTTATTTATTGATGTATTCCATTAAGTATTTATTTCAGCTTTCTTTATGGTTCGAGTTTCTATTGAAGAAGACTTATAGATATACCTAGTATTGTTTTTTGAGTGGTAATGTAGTACTTAGTAATCTGTTTTTTCCTATGTTATATAAAAAGTACACACAAGAAAAAAAAGAAAATCTAAACAAAAACATAAAAATCTAAACAAAACTTTTCTTTTCTTTTGTATATTCTCTGGCATAATACACATATTTAATCTATCTAACCTATTCTTCGACTTGGTATCTTTATTTTTAATCCAAGTGTAGCAGACGTTACTGGCGTTTTTATTTTAATTTTCAATTCCACGTCGGATTTTTCCTATTTTAGTATTTCAAACAAAATTGAGTTTTCCTCCCTTATCAATTTTTCAATGAGAGATATTATTTTCTTTTTTTGTAACCCCAAATTCGTAACTTCTTTAACCGGAAATTCGTTTTGCAGATGATTACACGTCTGATTGAGGTTATTTTAAGGTCCCCTACCTCAAAAAGAAGAATGGAACCCTTATAAAATCACTCAGGTGTCTGCCAGTCTATCCGTCTTAGAAGTCGCTTGACGCAGAAACTTGGAATTTGGCATAGTAATAAAACATAATAACCCGCACGGTACTCAGTATCTGAAATATAAAACTATTCCTTTCTAAATTTTTATTTAAAGTAAGTACTTTTCTTTTTTAATTCCCAACATAGTATGGGGTTAGTCTGAAAGGACTAGTTATTAGATTTAAAATTTTTTCTTCATGATTTTAAAAACATTTTTTTCTGAGATATACTGAATAATATGCAAAAAAGACATAAGCACTCGACCTATTATTATGAAAAAAATATTAGTTTTTAGAAGCATAAACGAAGATAGTATAAAAGCTACAGCAATGATTTTAGATATTTAAATATGCAACATGTTTTTCAGCCTTCGAAAGATATAGTATGTAAAATATAGTACATGGGCAATATATTTATTTCTATACTCAAAGCTGATTTTCTCAGAAACCATATAACACAGACACTTAAAACTTAGCATCGAAGCTAATTTTTTTTTAAATATTGGTATGAGAAAAAAGAATCTTATTGATGTATTCCATTAAGTATTTATTTCAGGAAGTCTTAATTTTTTTTTATTTTATCTATAATGTATTATTTAAAAGGCCATATTATGAGCTCAGAAGAAAACTTTTTGATAATTTTAAATTATATAATTAAAAAGATATTCCAAACAGTATGCGAAACTAAGAAAACTATAGAGATTGCTCTTGATTTTAATTTTTTTTTAAATATGCACCATGTTTTTACACTGGTGAAAGGTATAAACAATGTACTTACGTTGTGAAAACAATTATATTTATATATCTTTCCATTCTTCCATGATTATGTGTACATATAATTGTTTTTTGAACTATTATGGTACTGCCATTTATATAGATTTTATAATATTAATTTGTAAACGCTCATATCTAATTATGTGACTGCCTTTTTAAATTGATCGTGTTACTATAGAAAACTTTTATTAGATGGCGCTTCAGTAATTTATCACGCAATTTCAATAATTACAAAAGAATACTAACCACTTAAGAAAGATGGCGCTCTTACGTTAAAAAAATGTTTGAGTTTTATAATGTTCTTCGAATGTGAATTAAAAATTATACTTATTATCAATATAAAGCATGAAGTTCTTTTACAATTGTTTATTGACGTGTGTAGTCCTCCATAATGTTTATTTATATACATATTTCACTTTATATTATTTTTAGTACTAATTTTACTTTTGATACTATTATGGCTGTTTGAAGTTTAATTTCATCGTTCGATCAAATTTAAGCTCTCTTACAATAGTAATTAATTAGGGAAAATGGAATTATCGCTTCTTTCGGAATAAAATTTATCTGATCTTTATAAAGTTACTTTTAATTCACAAACTACACTAGTAATCAATAGATGTAAGGAGACCTTATTAAACATTGAATTATCGGCACATATCGGACGTTATATTTATTTTTGTTCATATTTCAATTTACGCCAGCTATTTAGCCTTAACTGAATGTTTGGTATTCTCAGTGTTTTCGCTCAATTCGATTTTTTGCCAATAATTGATTCACTCAAATATTTAAAACATTTTTAAATTTTAAGTCCAAATCCCTTATGCAAAATTTTCGCATCAAATATATACAATGAAAAACAGAAGTGACGTTATTGTACACCAGTCAGAAGCATGTAATAAAATAATGTCATTTTTTTCATCAAGTTGTCTTTAACAACTTAATTTAAATGTGTATCATTGTTGAATATATTGGCGTTAATTTTGTAGAAATTCATTATTCACAATTAAATGAAACCACTTGATGTAGTATCTTTGCTAATAGCCCACCTGAAGATGTTGTAATACAACGAAAGTTAGGTCGTGGTAAAGAATGTAAATAAAGTAGAAATAATTCTACCTCGTGTAGTTTCATTTAAACGTGTGTATCATTGCTTAAAACAACCTATTTGAAAACAAATGGCAAAGCAAAAAAATGTATTTATTAGTTACCATTTTATCTATTTAAAGCATCGATTTAGCATCAGATTAAAAATAAAATTATCTACTACAAATATGTTGCTCTGATCAAAATTTTGGAAACTCACTTGTACACATATATATGTACGATAATAATGTGTGGACGCACTGTCTTGATCTCAGAAATTTAAGCGTTTAAATAAATATACGTGTAAATATATTATTTACTATATTAATATTTCATACATTTCATGTAAAATGTAAGTACTATTAAAACATACATTTGTTTTACTATTTAAACTTTCATTGGATTTATTAAATTTGTTCATCTATAGAGAGCAGCACAGCAAAATGTTTAAGAAATAAGAAAAAACTAGGATAAGAAAAACAGGAGGTGGCAATTGACGTGCATAAGCTTATCCGTTTATTTTCACATTGTAACTAAATTTCAATGTGTAATATGTGACTTGACCAGCCCAGATTGCCCAGATTAAATATCTGATAATTGCTTGACGACAAAATATTGGTTACCCATGAAAATTTATAGCAATTGACTTACAAATGATGTAGGGTTTAACTTTTTTTAAATCAAATGGAACTAAATCATTTTCACTATAAGTAATGCAATAATTGAATAATTATTGACAATTAGTTATTTTTAATGAAGTACACAGCCAAATTTTACTACAAAACATAATTTGTTAGTGTAATTCATTAAAAGAGCATTGTAATTTATACAATCATCAACAATAGACTTGTTTTGCATCGGCGTACGCATATAGTATATTATTTTGGCTATTCTACTGACTCATCCGTCCTCTTCTCTCATTTTAGTCTGAAATAATGTCACAACGTACGTAGTAAATAAGCCTAATTTTAAACAAACTATGTCAATGACTCAAATATGTTCGTTCAGTAGCCAGTGTATAGTTAGTAATCAATTTATTATTTTAAACAACAATAACGTTGCAATATAATTTAAAAGCCGTTTTAGGATTTCTGGCTATACGGGTAAGTAACCCGAGATTCTTTGGTAACTTTAGATGACATCAAATTTGCAATGAGATTAAGTAATTTTATATTGTGAATAAAGACGATTTATTTTTAGTCATCTGAGAATTTTAAATTTTATTTCATTCTAAATTAATGCTTAAAATGAAATTAAAAATAAAGAATTAATTCGTTTGCCTATTGGTTAGAACAGAGTTTCCTTAAGCAACCATTCACATTCAAATGATCCTAATGAAATAATTTTTTGACAAGAGATAAAATATTTCAAATAATTTTAAACTTTGATCGGTCAACATTTTAATTGCCCTAATTTTATACTGAAAATGGTGTTCTCTATAGCGTAATATCAGATTTTGGTAACATAATAATTGCTGTTTATTTCTTTCAGAATATACTTTTTTCAATTTATCATTTTTTTTCTATGTAACATCCACTTTTCGACTGTCTCCGTTCGATCTACGTAGCTTATTATTATGTATATCTAGATCTTTTTCAACGTTTCATCCTTTCTTCACTTTCGGCACCCCTTCGAAGGAAACCCTCATTCTGCACACTGCCTCTTATTTTCTGGTTTGTAATAGTCTTCTATATTTTTTTGTCAGTGACGATGTTAAATACGAATTTTTTCAACTTAATACCAATTAATGTAACGGTGTTTTTGAGCGTCGGTCAAATCTTAAGACATTCATTAAATACAAAACTTCCTGGCGACGAAATTCTAATAAATTAATCTTTCACCAGTCTCTTCATAAGTCGCACACCATTGATATTATCTTCAATTGCTTCTGTTGAGGGACGTACTCACTGATTTTGGTCTGACCACGATTGAAATCGCTAAACAAGTTGTAAACATTAGGGCGGGATTTTATCGTGAAATGCCGATCAAAGTCGATGATCAGATTTTTTGCCAATTAAGGTAGTAATGAAAGTTATAAAAAGTTATAGAACGGAAATATTCTTGTGTCAAATTCATCTTGACATGATATGTAAGTACAATTTTAAAATTTTCGCCAATTTCTAAAAACAAATAACAAAATTCAAACTAAGTACCTCAATGGAATGTCAATGGAGTTTGATTTTCGAAATTTTAATTTGTTTTTGTTACAACTTTTACGAATGACCATTTCTAAGAACTTTCCCTGTTACCCTCTTATAAAAACTGGAAAATTGAAACATTTATAAAATCCAATCAATGTCTGTCCGTCTGTATGTCTATCGGTTAGCTTTCATTTTTTCAGAGATTCTGTTACATAGAGCTAAATTTTCACATAATTTTATTTAATAAGAACTTAAGTATAGATATGTAAGTATAAAAATCCCAATTCGAATTTATGGTTAAGCTTGAGTAACAAATAAATCATAGTTTTCAACCCAATCGTGTCAATTGAATTTTTGTTTCAGGAAGTATTTAAAAATTTGTGTAAAAAGTAATAAAATAGTTACCACATCCCCTACGTTTTTATTTCATAGCTATGAACAAATGTATATTGAAAAAGACGACACTTGAGTTTAAAAGAAAAAAGGTTATATCAGTAAGCACAGCGAATGTACCATTAGAACCAAACCTTACAAATATTATATTGATAGGTACGTTTTCAATTCAGATTACTATTTATATACACTTTAACCGCGTATTGAGTGCTTTGAAAAATGTTCTAAAAATTATGTATTTCTGAAACTTTATTTTCTTTGAAATTAATAATGCTAGAGAGATGATTCCATTGCAACCATGGATAATATTAAAAAGAATATGATGTATGTTTTTCTTAATTATAACTTTTAATTAAGGTTTTTTTTAAATAAAGCTCTTAATATACATGTTAACATGTACGAGTTTCTCCAAAATTGAACTGCAGCAAGATAATAAACAAAATGTTTGGTTTATTCATCCCTTGTTGGCCCTGCATTAGAATGACTCATTGATAATAAAACTAACTAATATTATGTACATTTTTATTGTGGTGAACTTTCACGACTGTATTTATTATTACGTTTAATCTGACATAGACAATACAGTGGTGTATCTAATTAGTAGCCATGGCCAGACCGGAATTTTTCCTGTTGTAAAATTCACTGCAGAGTAAACATTCTCAAATTGATGGTTTCATAATATGTATAAATATATAAAAAGAACTAATTAAATAAAAAAATATTTAATTACCAACTCATCTCTATATCCATTTTATAAATTTCTTTTAAACAGGCTAATAAGTAGGCAGTAAATTTAAGTATAGTTTATTAGAGCACAAGTGAAGTTAAAATATAAAATCGCAGCCGCTAATTGTAACAATTAACTAGTGATTACAAAATATATGTAAAGTATGCAAATGGCTAATTAGTATTGGAAAAATTAATATTACAGGTGGCGATTTTGGAGAAATTGCAAAATTTGTAATTTAAACTAATCAAAAATCTTAAAGCATTTCACTACAAAATATATGATAAATTATGTTATAATTTTAGTTTTTTCATTATTTATGAAATTCTTGACAATAAATGCTCACTTTGCTATTTTTTTAATCGTGTATCTTAATTTTATTGCATATTCCACTTTAGTCTTTCTTTACCTATTTTAAATCAGAAATTAAAATATTGTAATTGTCAAAATAATGCCAAAACGATTTTAAATAAAATGATTGTAATGTATAATATTAAATACATTGTGCTAAATAGCAATCCAACGAAATATGCGCATTTCAAAAAATATGCCAAGCTCTCGCTAGATTACCATAATAAGACTTTTAATCCCCGATAAAAATAAATGACAAATTAAATTTTGACAACCCTATTTTCTATATAAAAGTTGTATCTCATAATATTATAAGGGTAAAACGGAAGTAAAACAGAACTCGCGGTATAAGAGTTCCGTATTGCGAGAGTTTAAATTTCTCTTTGAATATAAATATATTTTACTTGATAAATGGTTTCTGAAAAACAAACCTGACGATAGATTTCTGAAAGGAAAGGTTGTTACAGAAGAACATGCGGACGGATACGCGATACATTTTTGTAAATATTTTCCTAGATGATTCCGTTTTTATTTTTATGTATGATAATTATTATAATCGATGTGAAGCAAACAAAGTTTTCTCTTAATTTGTTTATCATGGTTGAATTTTGTATAGTTTTATTAGACACCAAAAATTTTAATCAAGAAATTGGAGATCTCCTTTAAATCATGATTATCAGTAAATAAATTTAAATATTAATGTGGACTGCTTTTTATTTCCTTTGAAAAAATTGTTATTTGAGTGATAACTCCTTTCTATATTGAAAGAGACCTACGAGAGGATAACTACAAGGTAAGCTTGTTTTTAAGCTGGGTTTGCCAAGATTTAAGGCAGCATTTTCTACGCGGAATTTTAGTAAGTAATTTTAACACTCAATGTAAGAAAATGAAATCAACATTTAATTATTGATTTCAACGTGTATTTTATTAAACAATAACTTTATCTAATATAAAAATTATGTAAATATACGAGCCATGTAGAAATTGTGAGATATTGTAACCCCCGGAAAATTGTGAGATACTGTTACCCTCGACTAATCAAATTCAATTAATTGATCAAATTGCCATATTGGTCCTAAATTATTTTTGTCAAACATGGTAATATACTATTAAACGCATATGATTAAAGTCACTAAATTTTAAATTATTGTTTATTTAACAAACTTATAATTTCTAAAACGCATTACAAAATAGATCCTTAACCAATAATAATTTTTTTAAAATGTTTATTTGAAAATATACGTGTGAGTGTGTGTTTTGGTGCGTGTTTAAATATTATTTAAAATTACTCGTCGAAAACATTACTAACCATATCAAATGACTGTGAATATTGACGAAGGATCTTATGAAATACGGGGAAAATTGATTCCGCAGATTATCAGCGTATTCACAGTAACAGAAGATAGTAATAGTATTGGAGAGAGGAGAAAAAAGAAGGCACAAGTAACCAAGATAATAAATCTGGACTTAGTTAAGAAATTAAATAATATAGAAGAAAAGGTTACACTAAAGTTACGTCTATTTGAGCCGTGACTAAAACTGGAAAATAAAATATACTAGCTTTTGTTCGCAACTTCGTTCCCGGAGATAACGAAAACCGGTTAATGAATTTATTGTTTGGATAATTTGCCTTTTGCTTGTTTCTTAAATGTTTTTAAGTCCATATTTACATTTTATTGTTGTATCTTTAGTTTTTTATTTGTTTATTTAATTTTGTAAAACTAAAATATATCGATATGTCGGAGTTCCCATATGTACAATCCGACATATAAGAAAAGCAATCGGACCTCACATAGGTTCCAATAATTCTAAAATCTTGTTCTGGAAATGATTTATTATGAAAGTAAAGTACCAAAGAATACAACTGGCCGATTTCCGACCGACGGACCATTCATTTGATCGGTACATCGATCGAAACGATAAAAATACGCGCAATATTTGTTTCGCAACGCCCACGGCTCGCTACCGTTTTCAACAAACGCAATCGCCACTGACGAAGTACGCGCGACAATTGTAAGAAAGAGTGTGGATGAAGGAGACCAGGCAGGCAATGGGTCTAGATGACATAACTGGAGAATTATGTTAGTTTACACGATAGAAAGCTATTTTTAAAAGACTCATTCATAAACTTATATCACAAAGATCTATTTTTTTAAAGAATTTACTTTAAATATTTAAAGTATACCTAAATTCAGCATAAAAATTACATCATTTTATCTTTCCGTTTAAGTGGTCTCTAAAAATGACTGCGAACTTCAACTTGGTATACCGCATAGTTTATAAATATTCTAATGAAATACAGATATTCTTCTTCAAGTTTTGAAATTTCATTCCCATCTTCGGCAATACATTGTGTTGAACCGAATGAAATGTTGGAATACGGGGTATTATTATCTATTCACTAATTTAAAAAAAATTAAATAGGTTTTGATAATTACCTTAAAATAACAAATTCAAAAACTTCATTGTAATATTATTATAGATTAGAAACTTTAAAGATTTCCGATTTATGAATGCGTTATTTATTTGTTAATTCCATGTATTTTTATTCGATGCTAATTTTGACATAAGGCTTTGTGTCAGGGAAGAAATGAAAAATGTTGGCACAATTTGAAAAAAATTAAATTCTTATTCAAAAATTGAGCATTAGCATTAAACAATTTGAATAGTTTCAGACGATTTTGAACTTCAGGCTATTTCTTCGAATCTGTAGATTACATCTTTCATCATTTATCTGTAGATTACCGAGGTAACCAAATAAAAAGAGGCCACTAAATAAAAAATTTACGGTAAGTATTAAATTTTTGGAAGTAGTTATTTTGTGGTTTGTTTACCACTGAATTTCCGTACAGATGCTATTATGTAGAATTACCCATCCGCGATATTTTTAATACGAATTTGATCGTGAAATTTTGCAACACCGATATTACGTAACGTTAATAAATATCGAAATTGAAAAAACAGTAATTTGAAGTAAATAATAAAATAATATAGAGCAGTTTGCGTAAATTTTTGGAAGAAAAGATTGAAAAACGTGATACTTGAAAAATAGGCCAAAGGACTTAAACAAGAAGCACGTGGTGAACAGCGAATTGGACCATTTGAAGTGAACTGAAACTGGAGGAATTCTGTATTAAATTTTTTACCTGTAATAGTTACAAATTTTCTTAAAAAGAAATCTAATCAAAGTGTTCGAGCAATAATGTTCTAAATATATCCGCAGCAAGTAGTTTATGACTGTAATTTGGCGGCATAGGTTCCTGTGAAATGACATAAGAAAGTATATGTGCACTAAAAAAGGTTGCAAACATAAAAATAACACACGTGACATAAAAGATTGTGCTAGTGCTGCAAGAACTATATTTAGAAATCCTCCCTCTTAAAGGTTCTAAAGAATTTTCTCAGTAGTTCTAAAATTTCCTCTCACCTTCTCAATGCAGAGCTACGGTATATATGTAATTTTGTTTCGAAGGAAAGATATACTTTCATATAAAAAGCAAAATTAAAAATTTTGAAATAACCCACTGAAATAACCTTCGACTTCCAGAAAGTAAAAACCTATTAATATAATTATAAACCCAAAAAAATCCTTCGGGGCTGACATTGCTATTTCCGTTCCCAATATCAATTACATTGCAGCAGCACAAAAAATCTATTTGCGCACCTAAGAGAATTTCAATTAGTCGCGACCTGATAAAACTGCAAAATTGTAGGGCATGGCAGACTCGATGAATTTTCTTGGGTTTGTAATTATATTAATAGGTTTTTACTTTTATTTAGCCGGGGGGTTTTCAAAAAAATTATTTAATCCTTTTTCAATTACAACGACTATATCCTTCGTGGGTTTTTTCTTATTAATTTTTAATTATGCTTTTTATTGTATATTTTTGTTCGATTAAAACATTTATTCTTATCGTGGGTTTATCAAAATATATAACTAACACCTATCTAAGAACCATCACACACCTCTGCCATAATATTTTTTCTTAATTGTTTCGTTTTTAGTTTATATTATATTTATTATGTAAATATTTCATATGTTATAAGTATATCATTATTGCACTTAGTGTCAATACAGCACTTTGATAATACTTATTGCGTTTTATTAACGGCACGAAATCACGTTATGTCAAATTTCCCTAGATCTAATCTTAATACCTATTATAAAATAGAATGAATAATTTTAAAATGTTTAAAAGATTTATTTTAGTCAACTATATCACCAAAATATAAGATAACTACAAAATCAGATATAATTGTAAAAAAGGATATGAATAAAATATGCACTTAGATACAATTTTACGGATAATCAGTTATTTTGTGATAAAATAAATTAGGTACTCACCCCGTTTCTACACGGGTACATTTTAGGGTAGACAAAGATAGTGTCTAAATTATTTTTTTTACACCAAGTTAAGTGTCTCATTCAAGTGCCAAAACGACAAGTACAAATATTTTATGGAAGCAAGTAATATGTTTGATTAAGCTTTTATATATTTTCTTTCATGATTCATATTTCCTGTGCTTTATTTTATTTAACAAAAATATAACCATGTATCACGACATGTTGCCCTTGTATACATTTCTCTAGTTTCCATTTAAGCAAACACAATTAATAATTAGATTCTATTATTACCGGAAAACATAAAACCATCTTTATGTAATCCAGTAATAACTTTAGAAGTACATCCCAATTGTCAATGACGCCGACAATTAACAGGTACTAGACAGGCTATATGCTAGTGACGTGAAGTATTAGCCTGTATCGGCATACAAAGTAAGGACGGAAACGTTTTATCTTCTTTTTAATACTACTGTGTCATTCCAGTTAGAATTGACTGTAACCTATACACAGATCTTGCTCATATATTGTCACCTTTTTTTGAAAACTAGTGGTCGTCCAGTCGAAATTCGACCATAATATACTTAAATATTTACTTTGTACAAAACAGTAATAGGTAGGTTAGAGTAAGTGAATTCAGATTGCCGCTACAAAATTTTCCTTTCGCCACAGGTGTCTATTAAACAAGCTTACAGATTTTCCTTTTGCAAAAAGTGTATATCAAACAAATTATATTTCACTAATATATAAAACACAGATATCTATGGCGCAAAATGTAAAATAACTGCTTTTTTGCCTTGATATAAGCTCCACAGACTATTGAAAAAGGAACGTATAAAATTCACAGCTCCAAACTCACTCAGTCAATCTGACATTTTAAAATTCTTTAGTGATAATCTCAACCCTGTGGGACTGTGTGACCAGAGACTATTATGTGATTGATATTGAAAGTATTTTATTGTTGAACGTGTATATATATATATATATTTACTCATATACTATGGCTTTCCGCACTCCTTCTCCATGTAAACTTTAACTATGCAAAATCCACACTCCTCCGTGCACGCAATATGCTTCAAAACGGATACAATTTTTTTGTCTTCACGTATTAATATATATAGACATATTATACATATATTTTAGCTTTCTGCACTTCTTCTCCATATAAAATTTATATTAAATCTTACACTCCTCCATGCGCGCAACATGTCTAAAAAGAGGGAAAAAAATTCTTCATGTAATATTTAACGTATATATTTGATTTATAAACACATATTTTAGGTGAACTCAAAAAACTGACTCCTTTCACTGGACGCCATAATATTTGAGTTAATCATATAGTAACATTGAATATATTTCCATGCTACGCTGTTCAAACTACTAACCATTTAATTCTCCAGCCCTCTCTTCGCATTGATGGTGATTTTAAAATGAAAACATTATTTTTTACATATCACTTTCTCGAAATATTGAACACAAATGGGCTGACTTGCCTGACTTACCGCCACAACAAAATGTTCAAGGACAAACACTATTTCTCAACAAAAAAAATTTAATACAATTATAATATGATGTTTTATTTGAAAAAGTAAAATGTAAATACGACTCCAACATAGTTTTTAATTCTGTATATTGGTATTGATAATCTTTCATTAAGTATAAAGAATGGTAAAAAATAGAAGAAAAACTCTCTTTCTTCACCAGTTTTTTGAAAAATACTTTTTGCTGAACAAATACCAGTGGTGTAAAATGGAAAGATTTGTTTAGAAACAGAAGTAACCGTTGTTGTCTGATTTATACTATTATAACTATTGAATATATTACAAATAGAAAGCAACTTATGTGTCAAATACAAAGTATTTATAAAAATAAAGAATGAATCTCAGTCTGTTATGACATTAAAAAGAGAAAAATGATGTTATTTATCTAAGGTCAAAAAAGATTATCGAAGGACGAGAAGCTTAAAGGCGAACACAATATCTCAATATTATAGTATTTTTATATTGTGAGATAACAAAGAGTAAACGATACGTACACCAGATTTCAACGTTGTTATATTTTTATGAAACAGAGTGTGTCGAGCGGACGTTCGGAGGGATCGTAAGTCAATATTGTCTTATTTTCCAATGATGGAACGTTGTACGCTCGACCAGCACAGTCAATGGGCACAAAGTTTCACCTATGAAATATAGTTAAATGAAATATAGTTATGATAAGCATAACTATACCGTCATATTGTAAAGTAATAAAATAAGAAAATTTTGATATTTATACTTCTTTTCAAAATATTTTAAAATTCTTATGTTAGAGGGACATATCAGTGCCATAGGTTATTGAAAAAGCCTTTCGATGTAAAATCTATATCCAGTGTATCCTATACTTCAGGACAATAGGCATAATTGTACCAAGTTTATTGTTCCTGACAGATTTTAATATTAAATGTTAAAATGTGAGATAAAATTTACTTGCATTATTTTTAAATGTGAGATAAAATTAAAATGTGTGATAAAATTTCATTGCAAAATTCTCTTCAAATAAATAAACATTACCAGTATATCATATTATATACAAGTGAAAATTGCTCTGAAATTGTACATCGTAAAAAAACAAAACGATTGGTATTAGTTTCTCTCTAAGCTTTGGAAATGGCCTTTTTCGATAGATTTTCGAGGATTCGGTTGCATTTTTATCAAAAAATTACTTTTCTTATAAAGATAAATACAACTTGATAGGACAAAACCAAAGATAGATATTATACAAATTGAACTGGCGTAATAAATTAAAAAATTTTAAAAATTGTTGGGTGATTCGAGCATGTAAAAAGTAACCGCTAGAATATAATATGTTATACATGTGTGTGTGTGTGTGTGTGTATGTACGAATTCACACACTTGCACACTTCAGTCTATAAACGATCAACACGACAGACTTCAGTTTTTGCACATATAGTTTTATATTAAATTAGCTTACAATAGTTGAACAAAAGTATGCATAGGTGCTATATTCCCTTATTATTATTAGCAAGTTAAACTTTAACAAAATTTGGTCTAATTACGCTGGGAATGAAAACAAATCTTCTTGGTTATTTAAAATTACGAAGCAATAACGTGACATAAATTTTAAAATTCAATTCCATTGGCAGTTAAATTTTATTTTATTTTAACTTTAAAAATTTCATTTCACATGAATTGAAACCTAGTTTGACTGCAGATAATTTAAAGTAAAATTATTTACTGGGTTAATGTTTATAAACTGATGTCTCTAACAAATAGCCGTGTCAGGTGTTGAAAATAATAAATAAAATAACATGGTTCTTTACATACAGTAACTTATAAATATAAATTGTTTA
Organism: Druceiella hillmani; assembly: GCA_039881145.1. Taxonomy (NCBI): domain Eukaryota; kingdom Metazoa; phylum Arthropoda; class Insecta; order Lepidoptera; family Hepialidae; genus Druceiella; species Druceiella hillmani. The sequence continues at coordinate 7,602,094 of JAYKKI010000061.1, forward strand.
CAGTTAGTCTCTAAATTTGAAACTTTAAATATCCCTACTAAATTTCCAAGAATTGTTTTTCTTTTTAGCATCTCCAGTAATATAAAGTCAAGTTAGCAATCAAATTATATAAAAAGATTTATTAATTTTTAAATTTTGATGGTATCCTATACGCACATACTTAATTTTTAAAGTGAGAATTTGGGGAAAATTTTACGGAAAAGTGCAAAAGTTGAGTATTGAGAACCAAATGGACAGAATAAATATGTGACAGTAACATTTTATTGCATAAAGAAATACCTTCTAGTTATTTTAAAAAGATTGCTTCGCTTCTCGGGATAAAATAGTCTTAAAGACTTTAATTCAATAATTTGTTAATTTGTTCCCGAATTTTTAAGTAAAAAACTAATTAACACATTTTCACATATTTAATGTAAATGCATTAAATATGTAAGATAAGAACTATAAAATGATTAGAAATGATAATAGGTTTTCATTACTTGTGAAAGACATTTCAAAAATATTTCTCTAAATATATAAGAGAAAATTGCCGTATTGGGGGACACATAAGGATTTTTGTGATAAATAATAAGTCAATTAAAAATTACGATTTAATTGTTTAACTGTTGGTCAAGTAAACTGTATATTAAATGAAATTAAAGAACTACTAATATTACAGAGTATTATTTTGGTTTGGATTTGAAAATAATATGAAGTCACACCTTATAGGGCTACATAAAAAATAGGTTTCTAAAAGCATACAATCCCAAATTATTTTACTTCAGGCACAAATGGATTTATTTCGAACTTATTACAAGAATGTATATTTAGCCATGTTTTAAGCGTCAGCTGAAAAGTACACTTAAAAGTGCACTCAAAAAACAACAGATGGCGCTATATAGTGTCGTAGAATTTCACAGAACAATACTACGTTCGGCGTCATATTTTTTACTTTCCTTGTATACTTAAGGGTATTTTTAGCCATCCATACAAAAATTGACGGCAAAAAATAAACTCTTAGAAATCTTGTATTCTTTTGTTTGCAAATTTATGAAAATATCATTCAAAATAGCATAGCTTTAACACACACAAGAATTACACTACGATTTCCATTGTCGATATAAGTTAAATGCGAAACTCAGTAAGTATTTTCCATAGTATTATTTTTTGGCAATCTAATATGCAATACAGTACCTAGCTTTATACGCAAACACTTGACTGTGACTAACAATATTAAAATCTAAATTATATTGCGTTGATTGGCTTTAATGTAAACTATAAAGTGTTAAACAATTTCTAGTAGATATCTAATAAGTCAAAACTTCGTGAACGTAAAGATTAACTACAAGTAATTAAATAAACTTTTATAACCACAAAATCCAACACAATTTCTATGCATTGGTTTTTGCAGCAGAATGGCTCAAATTGTATCCCCAAGACGAGAGAAAAAATGGGTGGAATGACTAAGTTTATAGTGTTTGCGGTAGATATTTTATAATTCAAGATTAAATAACTATTTTTGCTAGTTAATTGTTATATTTGAATGGAAAGTATAGCCAAAATTTGCCCACGTCGACTAAATGTATTAAAAAAACCAGAGATATCGGAATAATCAAGAAGAGATGAAGTGACTTAAGTTCAATCACAGTAGTAATAAAGGATTTCCAGGAAAATGTTTCTATAAAGGACTGACTAAGGTAATTTATACTATTTTAATAAAATCAGTAAAATTTTTGTTTCATTATTCTCTACTTAACATAGCTATATTTATTTTAAATTATTCATCTAGATAGCTTATATTTGAACTCGGTTAATTATGCAGTTTATTGGCTGCGAGCGTTCTATTAAGAGTGATGTATAAATTAGTGATGCAACGGATTTCAATTTAATTAAAAAATAGTAATAATAACTTCACTTTAATATTTTTTATATATTAATAATTATCATTTAAATTATAATTGCGTATGTAAATATTACATATATTAATGAACTGTTTATAATTACAGGTGAAAATACTTCTGGAAGTAGTTCTTATCGGGGTTGGGGTTTTTAAGAGAGGCAAGAAATGAAAATTAAGATGAGAATTACAAGTTCAGAAAAAAGAGCCCCATATTAGATAAGACAATTGAAAAGCAAAAATTAATAACATTGCGGAAACCTAAACCGTATGTGACCTCGAAAAGAATAAAAAATTATAGAGTGAAATACAATTTAATGATGAACGTAACTCGTTGATTTTTCAAGTTATTAATTACATTTAAAACAATAAGGTTATCTTCACAAAACAAAGTGCAATACCAAAGAGTGGCGATAACTTAAAGTTTCAATGTAGTTGTGAAGTTAGTTATGAATGTAAAATGCTGAAACACGAAATTATTAATGATAAATAGATAATTAAAGTAAACATTTTAAAAACTTTTTTATTTAATATATATATCAATTTCAATAAAAAATGCTGAAGTGGGAGCCAAAAATGTTGAACCCGTAAAAAAAATGAACCATTTGCTTCAAAATTTTCCCACGTGATATTGTTATCAAAACTCTTGGAATCGGGTTCTAATTAATAAAATATATATTGTAATAATTCTAAAAATACAGAACTGAAATTGAATTATCAAAATCTGAAAATATTTGTGTTTGATGACTTTTTGGAAACAAAGAAATTAACTGTTTTATTTCATCCTTCCGTTTTATTTATGGTCATTGCAGCATACCTTATCCGGAAGTTGCAGATGTTTAATTTTAAATTGACAATTTGATGGTATCAAAAAACCCGGAGGATAAAGACAGTTTCTATTTGTTTAACACTTATAAATATAGTATGTCCGATTATAAAAAAAAAGAATAAACTCTTCACCTGAAGTCTGGTTCTACTGTAAGGTCTCAGAGGTTATAGATAGCATAAAAAAATTTTGAAACGCTAACCTTGAGTTACAAGATGTAAGGTGGTGTTCTTGGTAGGTAGAATAAAAAATTTCAAAGGGTACAGAAACACATATTTATATTTCAATTGTAAGTAAATACAGGTACAGAATCCACATATTTATATTTCAATTATAAAGTGGGCAGCCTTTTCAGGAAACAGTTATTAAAGATATTGGTTGGCTCGTTTTTTAGAGAAATAATTGCCATTGCATTCAACAATTAAACATAATCTTCTCTAGGGCGATGAAGATTGGAGTAGTTTCTCTCAATAAAGCTGGTCAGATTTCTAACGACACCACCAAATTTTCTGGAAACTCTTTTTTTACCTTCCCTTTCAGAAATATTTCCATTGCCAAAGTCAAATAACAATTTATAAAATTCCTTCGACTTAAATCATAATGAATATGTCACACATATTCACTCTGAAGTGTAGAAAATTAAATTTAGACCATAAAATTGATGACGTTAAGCCGACTTTTACTTCATACATACGTATTCCTCGTGATACAATAGGCAATGTTTGTCTGAACTCATCAGCCAATGGTATGTTAACTTCACCCATGAGTCAACTGTAGCTCATAATGTCCTGGAGTATTCTACCTAAAGTCTCAATACCTTTTCTGTGAGCCATGGTATGCTCATCCCACAGGACTACTTTAGTGTGTCGAAGTCCTTCCGCCATGTCACTCTTAATATATTTTATACAGTGCAATCTAAAAATAATTTCATTTCAAAGCTATTTCAAAATCAGAGTCAACCATCTAATATCCATCAATCAAGTTAGCTGCAACCCTTGAAAGCAAATGAAAAAATAGTAACTAGCGACGAACTGATTATAAACGTTTTGCCCGTACCACCAAGAGCATCAAGAAAGGACGACTGCCCAGATTCAGAAGTAAATATTCATAATTTCATCGTAGACTTTTTTCATAGAACATAACAGCAAAACCCTCAGGAATTATGTTAGGAGAGTGAGATAGTGAGCCTTGCTCCAAAGTGCAGTCCAGTAACAATATAGTTAGTGTCGGCTTTACCTATGCTACAGGATGTGCATCGCACATAAGCGCAGGGTCTTAGGGGACGCCGAACGCCATCGCGACGTCTCCAAAGAGCATGCGTCAAGGTTCTGCGCCCGTGGTAACGAGGCGCGACACGACGGCTACTTTAGACTTTGTCCAGAAGGTACGAATTAGCTACGAACTATGTTTGAGTAAACACGTAAATATGAAATAAATAGGCTTTTCGCTTGATTTCAAATGATATAAAGTACGTATTGGTTATTAGTTATCACAATTATCATTACTTTCACCAAGGTCAGAGCTCATTAAAAATAACAGTGAGAGTGATAATGATATCGAAGATCTACGTACCTCAAATTTTTCATCTGTTTATCCTAGTACAGTGCGGAAGAAAGGTAAGTTTACTGCTATAGAATGTACGTACTAGCATACCTAGATATTTATTTAGGTCTTATTCCTCTTTGTAACCTCTGACCGACGAAGTTTTGATACATGCTGGTTTGTGTGCCATTGAGTATAGTGGATTTCAAAATACGACTTTTGTTGTCGTTTTTTGTTTTTGCATTAACCTATTATACTACTGATACCTAATCAAATCATTTTGCCACTAGATTTATAAGACCTAAAATTGCACGATGAAATTGATTTTCTTCTTTTTATTTTTATTAATTCTGTTACATTGCTTTATATAAGTACCTACATTGATTGATTGATATGTGTTTCATAATAATACCTAGTTGCAATGATTTAATTTACATTCGTAGTACTTAGGTACCCACTAACTACTGCCTAAAATAAAGCTTTTAAACACCTACATCCTTACCTTATTATTCATTTTAGATATCTGATGGCGATAGAAAAAGAAACTTTCTGGTACACAGAATCAAAAAAGAAAACTGGCGAAGGGAGTATGTCGAAAAAAGAATCATCAAACAAGTTCTATCCAAAAGTTTATTCTTCGACTCGGTCTATCTTCGGACGAACACTTGGGAAAAACGGTGGATTTCTTGAACCAAACTGAAATTGAACCGGAAAAAAACATTGGGTGTCGATAGTCGAACGAACAATCAACTTAATTCATTGTTTAGCGCGGCAATGTCTGACTTTACGGGGAACACGGAAAAAATCACCATCCTAATTATGACAATTTTTTTAAGCTTGTTGAATATATCTCTAATTTTGATAATGCACTTACAGAATACATTGCCCGTATTCAAAAATCTGAGTCACGCCTGAAGAAATTATACAATTATTACGAGAAAGAATAAAAAAAACTATTGTTTTGGAATTTAAACAATCCAAATATTTTTCAACTATTTTAGATTGCACTCTAGATATTGCACACGAAAAAAAAATATCAGTTGTCGTACAGTACGTTCTATTAAATACAACCAACAAAAGGGTTGAAATAAGTGAACACATTCTGGGATTTTTCCTATTACATATACTTCTGGTCATAGGTTAACTCATTGTGTATTAGATTTTTTAATCTCAAACGATATTGACATACAAGATACGGGTGGTCAATGTTACGATAAGAGTGCAAACATGAAGGGGAAAATATAGGTCTACAAAAACGAATTTTAGATTTAAACCCTCGCTCATTGTATGTTCTTTGTGTGACACATAGTCTAAATTTGGTAGTGAATCACGCTACTAAAAGTTCGTTAGAAAATATCAATGTCTTTTCAGTTGTGCAATTAATTTATGTTTTCTATTCTGCGTCAACAGCGCTTTGGAAATACTTGCCAAAGAAATTCCAACTTTAACTCTAAAACCAATCTCATACTGGATGGGAGAGCAGGGTTGAAGCAATAAAAGCTCTGCGTTTTAATCTAGGAAAAGTGTATGATGCCTTATTTATCATATATTCCAATGGAAGCAAAGATGCAAAGTCAAAAAATTTGGCAAAAAAATTAATTTGTCTGCTCTCTACTTATTAGGTTCGAAATTTTAAGCAGAATAAATATAGTTAAAAAGCTATTCAAAAGTCAGACGTCGTATTGTCAGAAGCGATAAAAATTGCTGATAGTGTAAAAATAAGTTTGTCTGAGTTCCATAAGGAGTCCGCTTTGGAGGAGTTCCTTAATAGCGCGAAAACTATAGCGGAATAAGTCGACGCCCAAGCAGAATTTTCCGCACCTGGCGGCTCTCGCGCTCGTAGAATGTTTTTTTTAATTATGAGGTGACGAATGAACCGATAACCGACGCAGAATCGGTTCAAAACATCTCATATCAACGTTATCGCAAAGTAGATTGACAAATTTATCGTTAAAAAGTAGTGAACAGGAAATCAAAATTGAAGTGAGTGATATCTTTAACGATTTTACTAATGCAAAATATGAAAAGTAAATTTTTTTTAAATATAATTGTGATTACGAGGGTCCTGTAATTAGTAATTAGTAATTACATATATCTTAAATTGAAATGATAATTTAGTTAATAAAAAACCCGAGGCTTTCGAATGATATGTTACACTCGTCAATCTTAACTTCATAACGGCGATTTTTTCTCTTCAAACCTCCTTCAAACAAGTTGTATACCAGACAGTAAATAATGACACGGGTCCGCAAAGGACGGATGCTGTCACTGCGTCTCTTAACACGTAATTTGATATATGTCAGCAACAGTGGATGAAACTTGAGGAGCCCTACGTATAAAAATGGACAACTAGTAGACCTTTATGATAGGTCGTATGTCTATAGAGCTAAGCATTGAGACGTAGTCGATAACAATGTAGCTTTAACAATTGCATGACTGCGACATATAATATTGTAGAAAGAAAGTTGTTTTTGTATTGACAGTTATTATATATAACGACAATATATTTATAAAAGAAAATTGGTTGCTGTAAAGAGACCTGTCTCAATCTCTAATGTATATTTAATATGAAAGGCTAATTGATTGATGTATATTTAATATGAAAGGCTAATAATATTCTGCGTAGAGGATAGTTTGAGCATGAATAATATCAAGATATTATATACCTATCTCGTTGTGTGACGTAATGGTATTATAAATTACGTTTGGTATTACATTAGATGGTTTAGTATGTTTCCATTTTTTTCATACAGGACTTCTCTTAGCTATTTAGATTGACTCAGCATCTGGTACCTTATTAAGTTGTTGTAACAAAAACACATATCTCTTATGAGGTAAATGTGATCCACACAGAATTATACTAGAAATAAAAAGGCTTCAAGCATACACGTGACTTCAAGATTGCCTTTTTGTCACTAGCAGCTAAAGAGCTAATTATTGGCTTGACATCAAATGTGTATTTTAATACTGATAAAATAAGCAATCAATTCTGAGCTAAATTTTATTCGGATGTCGCTTATCACAAGTTTTGATGTCAAATATATCGAAAAATTTTAAGAAAATAGTAAAAGATAGCAGTTTCTATAAAACAAAACAAAGTAGTAAAACATTAACACGAGTAAAACATTTTCGCTCCATTTCTGAGAAATACCCAATTTTACTATTATGAATAGAAAATTTCGCATCTAGGTATGCACGGATGTTATTCTTTTTATGGACTAGTAATGATCAATTATTGATTATAACTAGAATATAATCCACATATGTTAACAAATATCAGTATTACCTGGTTGAAGGAAATATTAAACAGATATTCAATAAAGGCATGTCACTCTATTTGAAAATTGGTATTCGTATTGTTTAATATCCACAAAGTAACTTTTACATGGTGTTTGGATATACAAAATATCGATAAATGGTATAGAATATCGATAAATTATAATAGGTAACCTATTTGTTAGTCGATTATTTAAAAACCTTTTCATCGTCTGAGCGCAGATTACAATCCTAAAATACTTTTGAAATCTTGTTCACTTTTTGTAAAGTTTATTATTTATGTGTACAGTCTTTATATTATTTATATACGCTTTAATGCATTGGCGTACATCTTCATAAAACCCATAATTAACTATGTGCCATACTTAGTATATATTACCCTGCACAGTAACAACCTTACCTTAGCAGAAACAATCGTTCGCCCCATAAAATGGTCACACTACATACGTTTCTATTTCTTTGTCTGAAATGTAACGACTTATTCTTTAGATTCCTCATGTATGAAGATAACAACGATACATAATGCGAAAGACTACGTGTTGTTGATTTCTAATAAAAATAAATACAATTTGAAGAAAATGGTATCTTCGCTGACCGGCGTCACTAGTGTTTCAATATTTTTCATCCATATTTTTTTTGATAGTTCTCATCCAAGATTCGGCATCTTCATCATCAGCATTGGAATGCTAGATCATGTTTTCGAACTTTTTTTAAACCTTAAAGCTTCCACCTTCACGAAAAATATTTTTCCCCAACCACATGCATTACATCAATTATACGTAATACTTGAGGAATTATTTAATTGTGCCATTGGGAATCGTGCAAAATTATTACTTCTATCAGTATAATTAGATAAACGTGAGTTTTCTTATTCTACCACTCACTACATTAAAATAACTTAGAACAAGTTATTTTGCGATACCGTATAAACCAGCAAAAAACTGCCAAGTGCAAATATAATTCGATATCTGGGGTTGAAATTTAGACTCTTAAAAACATTTAAGGGTACTTAGTATTTGTATTAAATTATTTACAAATATCATATTTTTAAAACGTGCACATATTACCTACTATATTGTTGACAGATGTAATAAATATACATTTTAAAATAAAAAGTTATTTTTAAAGTTGATTTAAGTCCTTGTATAGTATGTCCGTGATCTTTTTACAGACCCATCTACATATCATAGTTGGTCGACTATTACTCTTATACTAAAAGAACCTACTTAGATATGATAATCTTCCTTTTAATTTCGTTGTATATACTACTATTTTTGATACGTTCAGCCTTGGACGGTAAGGATAGGCACACTTAACTCTACAACAAATAGCAATTTAAAGCGCAATGTTTCGTAAAAGTATCCCTGTATTCAAAAAAATATTCGTGACCAATATTTGTACCCCAAATATTTTTTAAGATCTATTTAATGATATCTTATATAATTGGCCACAAATTTCAAAAACGAAAAGTGCAATAAATCATTTGAATGCTTGCAGAAAATAATTACGTATCTACCTACAGCTATTTTCGAACTTGTCACCAGATTGACATGTTACGTGCTTGGACTACTTATGATCTTTTAACAGAAAAGGTATGTTCTCGTTGTATTATTACAATTTAGTCATTTATTATTTCCGATTTATGTGTTAGAGTGTAAGTTAAAGATTCCATGGTATAAATTCCACAAATGTGTCTACAAAGGGATAAATAGAGCTACAGACGGTGAATTGTTCCCTTTGCTTGTACAAAATATGTGTGAGTACTTTATATGATGAACAATATATCACATTTAACCACTTAGAAAGAAAAAAAAATATACTGACATAATATTTTCTATAGCGATTAAGTTTGGCATGAACTATTTTGAAAAAATAGAATACAATCCATAATTGCTGAATAAATTTAGAGAAGTGAAGATATTTTCATTTTAACATGAGTTTACTGAAAATACACTACCTGTTAGCAATATTTATTCTGAAAAATAATGTGATCCTAACATTGTGTCATCTAACATAGGAAAGCTTGCAAACTAAATAACATCCATTACAAAATTTAATTCACCATTCCTCCTATGGACATTCCTATTTTCACTGATTTCCATATCGTGGTAGGAACGGTGCCAATATTAAATTAAAGCAAGTTTCATATTAAATATTGGAAATAAGTAGACACAGCCTCATTTCGAGTTGAACGAAAAGAAATTAAATTCTCTTCTTACGTTAAAACAAAACTTTCGGTCCTTTTTTGTCCTTTATAGTTTACCTTTTCCTGTCGTTTCATATTGTTTTATCTTATTTCTACACTTTTCCCTTTTAAACTTTTTGACATAGTTGTGTGTAATGTGGATGGAAATAAATGTTGAGCTTGAGGACAGAACTTACAATATTACTTACAGTGTCGTTAAATACATTTTCATGGTTTTATAAACGAAATAGGAAATTGTGATAAAATGAAACTCGTCAATATAACTAATAGAAAATGTTATGTAATTTTGACTAAATTTTTGTAAAGCAGTTGCGGAAAACTTCTTAAAAAGGAAGCTGTCTTTTTCTAAAAAGGCTATTTAAATTATTAGAGAAAATTTACATCATTTTATGCAACTTTTTTTATTTTTACAGCTATATAGAGTCTCAAACAATACTAGTACCGAATTTTTTTTAAACTATTCTTCACATTGCTTTTATAAATCTTGTCGTTAAAAGGAACTCAACTCTAAAGTGAAATAATTAAAATTTTAACCATGTATTTACAACGCTCCTTGCTAATATTTGTTACATATTATGTAACAAATCTAGGTCACATGCACTACAGCGTGTTGCAATTACGCAATTGATAGATGAAAACCGTGAAGTTTCGTGCGCCTGACCCACAATACATACATATATCGTATAGTCGTACATGTATACATACTGGTACATATTTTATCTGTGCGTTCATCCGTTGTCAGAGAAACAGGCACGTGTCACAGTTTAATTTAAACTAACGGGCTCGGAGGTTTCATCTGATGATGAGAGTTTATTCGCTCGCACTTTCGCTAAGTTGGTTATTACTATAATGAATTATGGCTATCGTGTAAGTGAACATCCTAATCGCCACAAAAAATGCGAATTTATTTATGTTTAATATCAAAATTAGTCAATTCAAATTATCAGCTAATTTGATAATAATATTTTTAACTTTCCTCCGTGGAATGCTCGGCATCTCAGTCAAAATAGTCAATTAAATTCGTATAAGTGTTTTGTTATGATAAAGCTTACGGTGCGGCTACCGATTTCCATTTACTGTTAGCAAACATGTCCGTCAATTTATCCATCACAGCATCATAATTCTTTCAATTAAGTCCGATCTTAATTAATTTTTAGAAAAGCACGGAGATTAACTACGCCTAAACATAAAAATAAAGAAATACATTAAACTTATTGATAAAACATTTAATTTCGTGCACTACATCCAATAGGAAATCATGGAAAAGATTTTATATTCTAAACGCATTTTTTTGAACTGTTACTAATAAATTAAAGAGATGTAAGTAACAAGTTATTTATTTTACGCACTGTGAAATATATACCATAATTTTATATCTTAAAAATAATTACAATTTGTGGATATAATTTGTGTGATGTAATAAGTTATAAAAATACTCAATAGTTATATGTTTTTAACTACGATTACAAAGTGGAAAGACTTGTATTTTGGATAATGATAAGTTTTATAGAATATTGCACTGATTTTCGATTAAGATTTAATATCACGAAGATACTCATTAATTCTACAATTTTTTTACATCTGCTTACGAATTGTAAAATCCTTCATTATGTTGCTAACATATTTAATCAAAGTTAACCCCCCATCCATCTACGGTTTTGAAATAATAACTCTGATGATTTTCATTTAGAAAACACCATAACAAACACTTAATTATGATACTCTTTCCCCTAATATCTATTAATCTCTCATATACTTTGACATAAAAGCTATACACTTATTTATTATTTTTTTGTCCTTTCATATTTAAACAATATCTTACATTTAACAAATATTTACGTTTACAATAATGTACGTTTTTAATTTTTTAACAATTTTAACTGACAAGTTTTTTACTCAAAGTTATTCTGAAAAGGATTGTATTCCATTCACATTTGATATCTATTAAATTTTGTTGTAATTGAAGTGCCTCAAATGTGACTACACATCAATATATCGATTTTTACTTTCGACCGACGTTTGCTGCATTTATAGTACATGCAAATAATTTATTTCCTGAAACTTCAAATTAAATAACTGTCTTTTCTACTATTATTTTAAACTAACCTAGACTGTAGTTTTGTTTGCATCAATGTTCAACTTCAAAACTTTTTAAGCAAGTGCACTTCATGTCGAAACGTCAAATCGCCTTACATTCTTTTTAGTTTGTCAATTGCAATTAAACATACAAAAACTCTATATTACACCAGATCCCACAGAATCCACCAATAAAACCTAAATTCAAATACTTTTAGCTATTTTTGAGTAAGGCGTGCTTAAATAACAGACTCACAGACAAAGGATCTAACATAAAAAATGATAACCCTGTGTTTTATTACTTTTATTATGTTACGTTAAATCAGAGTTTTCGTAAACACCTTCGTACATAGGAACCAATTTTACAATTGTGTTATAAGCATAGACAGTAAAATAGGCAATAATAAAATGTATGCAGCCTATTCAAAAAACGATATTTCTATATTTTACATTTGTTATGTTCCCCTAAATATTTTTTCGTTAACGTATATACGCATAAATTCTATAGTATTTTTATATTTATATAGCAAAATACGTAATTAACTTGATATGGCATCATGTTACCAATTAACTAAATTACAAATATTGGCAACCGGTTAATATTTTAAATAAACTGAGGAAAAAAGATAAGCTTATGTCGAATACATAAACCGTCTAAAAATGTCATGCACGTAAGACAACTAACAACGATGTCTGCCCTCGTGGATCAGCCGCCATTCAGATTGCTTACTAAAAGCCCTCCCGCGTCTGGCTAAGTCGATTTCGCCAATGCATGTATGCATGTCCAGGTAGAAAATTCCATTGCGTGATTTAAGTTACACGTAGCGCCATCTATTTATATACACTATGCTTTGTATCTCCGCACACTATACTCATTTTGATCAAATCAAAATGCAATGTTACTTCAAATCAACTCCTATATTGGTCAAAAAATCCCATCTCAATTTAGTCAGTAGTCTTTACGTGATGCATATCAACAAACACATAGAGGAACTGAAGAAAAAATTAGAAAAGAAATACATTTATAAGTTCTATTATACGAATTATGATTTTTTCATAAATATCCTCAATATAGACACAAGCCTATTTTACAATTTTATTAAATGTATGTTGAATTACGTTAGGTTTTTTGGAATATTTTGGGTCGTGTTGGGTTATGTTAGATTGGGTAACTTATTACGTTGGGTCGGATTGGTTTATGTTGGATTAGGTTAGATTTTCAAAAATAAATATAATTCGTGGGTACGAAAGTTGGGGTGGGTTATATTTCATTGAGATAATTGAATTATGTTAGGCTTAATTCCGTCAGGTTATATTATATCGGGTTATACTAAGTTGGGTATGGTTATGTTGGGTTGAGTTGGGTTATATTGAATTATTTTGGATTGTGTTTCATTATTTTGTATTATATTGGGTTAGGTTAGGTTAGGTTATATTGTGTTCGATTGTATTATGTTGAGCTGGGTTACGTTCTGATTGTATTATGTTGGGTTACATAGGGTTAAGTTTTGATATAATGGGTTATACGAAATTGGATTGTGTCATGTTGGTTTATGTTGTGTTGAGTTGTGTTATGTTGATTTGGGTTTTGGTTATATTAGCCAATTTTAGGGTGAGTTGGATTAGGTGTACACATAACTTAGATTATAAAGGTTATATTTAATATTTTAGAAATATTCAAATAAGAGAGATGAACTATTTTAAATAATTAAAAATATAATTGTTACCTAAACAAACTTACAATTCTTTAATACCAACAAATTTCCTCTAATACTTTTTCCAAGAATCAATATTTTACTTTCTAAATATATGAGTAATACCAGTTAAATTAAATGTTAATTATGATACAGAACATTTAGTTATTATATAATAATTACAATAGTTAAAATATTATTGGAAAAATATAAAATACACCAATCTGTAAAAATACACAGAATATATTAATATTTCATCGAACAATGAGCTATAGTGCAACAGTTACATCATAATGCTCTTAAAACAGAAAATATACATTAATATATTAAAAAATGTAAAATATATTAACATTACATAGAAAAAAATTACTACAGTTCAATAATCACATCCTCAGTCAAAGTAATCAAGTCTTGGCACTGATTATCACTGAGAAATATCTTAAATATGTACCGAATCTAAAATCGCAGAGTTCGAATGATAGATGAGTTACACTTCGTGGAATAATCGCCGCCAAGTTGGTAGGCGGCGTTAATTTAATATCCATGCGCACACAGTTAACGAAAAAATTTAAATGATCTCCTGAATCTATATGCATACTGAGATAATTGATGTGATATATATATATATATATATATATATATATATATATATATATATATGATGTGATATACATATAGATAACTAGCCCACGGTTTCAATCGCATAAAATTACGCTTTCCCTGTCAAAACTATTCTTACTATTATTATTATTAATATTACTATTACTAAAAGCGTTAATAGATGTCGCTGGCAGTAACGTTATCATAATATTCATCAAGTACAAAAATTTCCTAAATATCCATCTAAATATACATCCAGATAAAAAGGTCCAACTATTATATATATTGCTATGTTGTGTTGGATTACTATACCAAATTTCATCAAAATTCGTCCAGTAAATTTCGCGTGACGGACGAACAAATTAACATGCAGGCACACGGTGAATTCTGTACATGGATAATATTTTAAAAATAGTGATTGATTTAACGTATAAAATGATAATAGAAGCCAGAAAATCTGTTTTTAAATAAGATGAAGTTTTTTAGATAAGGTCTAAAAACAGATTTTCTGGCTTCTACTATAATTTTATACGCTACATCACTCTTTTACAAATATTTTCCATGTACAGAATTCACCGTTACAATTTTATTATAAGTATAGATGAGTGTTACATCTAATTGTACTAGCCGTGCATTCGGATTAATTAATTAAGCACAATATAATTATAGACACTATATAATTAGGTCTAAGTTTTAAGCCTTGTGCGACTGGCTGACAGGTCCGTACTGCTTATCTTCAAAACAAAAACTAATAATTATTTAACTTTACCAAACATGCATATCCGAATAGATAATAAAAATTAATAACATAATATACAGTGAAACATTGTTATAATTCTTCGACCTAAGGTGCAATCCTATTTCCTTTCTTTCGGCGATCCCTATCCAACATAATTTTTATCGATATTATTTTAAAATAACGCATATCTTTTGCTTATAATGGTCGAACAATGCATGCAAAATCATATTTTATCGCCAGTGCATGCATACTCGTATTGTGACTGGAACTTATTTGGTTTTGTGACCCAGTAGTCCCACTACTGGGACTACGTAGGTTTTACTTAATTAATTACAGCCATCATACAAAAAAATAATTTTTCAATTACAGTAACTTGAATGTAGTTAAAAATGCCGCTTATAAAAAATTTTTGGTAAAACCCCAAAAATGCGTCATAAAGAATCATTACATGTAAAAGCACTAGATTTAATGCCTATAATATGTATAAATACCATCAAGGCTGGGTTTCGGCTTCAGGCCACCTCTCGTTATTTGGGGTATTGAACGTACAATTCCTCTTATAAAAGATATTGTCCTTATGAGGGCATTTTTGTGAGTCTAAACGTGTTGGGTTGCCAAAATTATCACCATCTGTTTAACTTAAGGTCTCGATCAAATCCAAGGTATCATAAGTCATTCAGAAAGAGATAAATAATCTATGAATGTTCAAACACCCTGCCGGGAATCGAAACCTTAATATTTTTAACGGGCACTATAATGCCAAATATTAACATTAAAGCTTTTTCTAATGTTTTTATTTTTAGAATAACGTTAAACAAAATCATTGAAAATATGCATCAAAATAAAAGTAAAATCATAGCTATTGTAAAAAACACTGCCGCAACGTCCGTATAAGAAATAAATTCTACACTGCAAAATATTTTAATTGAGAAAAAATAATGTCTCAATGTTTGTTTTAGTATCTTTAAGCCAAGTATATATAAAGCAATCAAAAGATAGTTCTATAGCAGTGGTAGCCGACTCATTGATTCTATCTAGTTCTAACGCATTATAAAATTAATAAGCAGTCAAGCCCTATTCACAATTCTTATTTTTAAAATAATGATATAATACTGAATTTATAACATTACTTATGGCAAGAGTTTATTAAATTAACGCAATGTTTATAGTGTATAGTTTAATAATAATGCCGGTATAACAATAGTGCGTACAATTTTTTGGCGTCCTCCTATAATTAACAGAAATGATTAAAATATTTTAAATATTCTATTGAGAAGTGAGGAGGATTCTTAAAGCCAAAATCAGTTATATTTTAGTCTATTTATGTACGCAATCATAAAACTACGAAATTGGCCTCTACTCTAAAACATTTAGCAAAAATAAATAATTATATACAAATTTAAAGGACAAATTTTAAATTTTAAATGTTAATGCAGAGTATATTTTTCCCATTGAAAGAAAAATCGTTGGCATGTTTATTTTAAAATTAATATAATTTATTATTCAATTAACTGCACCCAAGAGAAATGAATAAAAAACTGCAGCAACTATGCAAATCCTGATGTGCCAGTATAAATTGACATGGCACCTTTCGAACGAAACACGTCTAATCTGAAATAAGGGAAAACTAAGTTACTATAACAAAATAGCCTAACCTGTAAATTATAAAGTAGACTTACGTAACTTAGTATATTTTACACTGACTGCAACTACGCCACTTGGATATAGAACACGTTAAATGTTCAAATTTGAAACGCCGTTTCCCAAAAATTAAGCTTTTGCATTGAGACACTTTCATTCTGAAGGTATCAGAGTCTCCCAATTAAATGAAACTACGTGATGTAGTATTATTTCTATTTTTTTTAAGTTCTTTAACACGACCTAGGTTTCTTTGTATTACATCTTTAGGTGGGTTATTAGCAAACATTCCTGAAGATGTTGTAATACAACGAAACCTAGGTCGTGATAAAGAACTTAAAAAAAGTAAAAATAATACTACATCACATAGTTTATTTAATTGTGAATAATTAATTTCTACAAAATTGACGCCAAATATATTCAGTATCAGAGAATATTAGAATTTTATGGCATTAAACAAAAGATGGTCACTCGTTTGACCTCATATGAAATTTTCTTACCGAAACTAAACTTAATTTAAATACTAAACTAAAAAATAATTAAATGCTTAATTACTATTTCGTAGTATACATTACACAAAATGAAGACGAATAAAAAGTATTTATAGTAACCTTGGAAACACTGCAAGTACGGCTGGAATAAATAACAAAATAGTTGCCTATTTATTCGCAAAAAATAACTAAATTACTTATTTTTGCAGTCTGTACCAGCACTGTTGATCAACTTAAACTCCACAAATTTATAATTTAATTTAATTTATAATGTAATTTTAAAACCTTAAATTCTAATGTGCTCACAATACGAAAAATATTTCTAATACACATATTTGTAATATAAAATTTTACATTTATTAAATTTGATCTTCGGTGCTAGTAGCACCGACTTCAAAAATAAGTGACTTATTATTTATTGCAAATAATTAGGTACCTATTTTACGTTAATTATTTTCTTCTTTTTATTATATACGGTTGAATAAAAAATATTTTATTTTAGAATTTTTAGCGATTAATTTTCTTAGAATATTATATAATTATTAAAAGTCATGGGCCAAAACTAATAAATAGATAATTTCCTGTTTGTCACACAGAAACACACAGAAACGAAGCGATGGTAGTAGCCGCCAATGGTTATAAATTAGCTATTGAACAGTTACGTTCTACGTATAGGAAGTCCAATATCTAAATTTTTATAGAGTAACAACAACCACTTGATGAGTGCCGTTCTCCATATCCGAAATCCAATATCAGATTTTGCAAAGTAATAACTAGAGTAACAACTAACCAGTAGCAAATATTTTGAATCACAACTGATTTGCCACCATTCTTTAAGGAGTTGCAATATTCATCTTCAAAACTCATCTTCAGATGCTGACCTGGTCAACGATATAGTTATTTTACAAAGTAACAACTACTAATAGCAAATATTTTTATTCACGGTAGATTTAGCAAAATTCGTTAAGGAGCTCCATTGTTCATCCCAGACCCTGGCCTAGTAAGTGGTAGTTATTTTGCAATATAACAACTAACAGTAGCAAATATATTGAATTACCGTAGATTTACTACCATCCGATAAGGAGTTCTACTATTCATCTCCACAACACATCACCAGACTCCTGACATGGTCGACGGTGTAATAGTTTTGCAAAATAACATCTATCAAAAGCAAATATCTTGAATCCTGTTTAATTTACTACAATCTTTTAAGGATTGAATATATTTGGCGTTACTTTTGTAGAAATTCATTGTCCGCAATTAAAAGAAACTACGTGATGTAGTATTATTTCTACTTTCTTTAATTTCTTTACCGCGAACTAGGTTCCGTTGCATTACAACATCTTCAGGTGGGCTATTAGCAAAGATCCTTTAAAGAGTTCCATCGTGCATTTCCAAAACTTACCATCACACCCTGAACTGGTCGATGGTGTAGTTATTTTGCAAAGTAACAACTACTAGTAGCAAATATCTTTAATCACGGTTGCTTTACTACTCATCTTTAGACCCTGACTTGGTAAGTGGTGTAGTTATTTTGCAAAATAACAACTACCAGTAGTAAATATCTTGAATCATAATTGGTTTACTGCCGTTCGTTATAAATTCATCGTTTATTTCTGGACCTCATAATCGGATCATCATCATATGATGATATATTATGAGGTCCAGAACAATATTTATACATTTATACGGACCACCCCTTAAGTACCTTCTTTCGAATAAAAAAAAATTATTGAAATCGGTTTACTTGGTAAAGAATTACCGCTGAACATATCTAAAAAAAATATTCCAACAAATTGAGAACCTCCTTCTTTTTTTGAAGTCGGTTAAAAATAGAAGAATCCGTTTCTGTTATGGATTTAAACCCATTTTCTTGTGATGCATTTGAAGCCTTGGCCATAACTTTCATTAACAGTTCAGTCTACTTATACGTTATAATAAAACTTTGGAAATATTTTTAGGGAGAACTTATTAGACAACCCAATAGCAATAGTTGAAACACTTTAATCGAATAAATAATATATCTCCATAATTCATAAGCTTTAATATTATTACCCTAAAAAGAATTAAAAAGTTTGATATTGATCATAAATTACTTATTTAAAAAATGTAAATGTAAATTTGTGTAATTAGGCTATGGTTTCTTCCAATATCGAGAATCGAAACAAAAAAATTTCATCAAAGACTTCTTATACTGCCCTAGATCAATTAATATAGCTCCATTTTCATTAATAATCCTCATACTTAGCTATTTTTGAAAAGGACCTAGGCTCTCAATCTGAAAATTAGAGTTTTCACATGTTCGGTACTTTAGAACCATTAAAGAAAATAACAAAAACCATTAACATAAACTATTACAATTGTCTCCGAATCATTACTATTTTAGTAAATAAACACCGTTCAAGTTTACTTTTCTTGTATCCCTGACTCCACAATTAATCACACACTCTTTCGTATCAGATATTGGAAGACTATTTCAAACCAAAAGTAGCCTTTTTAACAACAATAATTTGTTTACACATGAAACATCAGAGGCATATTTTTAGGAATATACCTATGAATATATTCTTTTAACAAAGAGTTAAGAAATGCAGTCTTAACATCAAGGTAAGAAATTTCCAATATTAACTGTAAAACAAATAATATTCACAGGTTTAGTGCCTCACTACTTGTGAAGATGTTTCATCATAGTCAGTAATAGCACCTTGAGAGTAACTTTGGCTACTAACCTTGCTCTGTAATAAACATTTTTGTCATTGTCCACCGTTTTTTAAATCCCACTTACTTAGACCACTGCACAATCACTTTCAGTATCTATTAGTACCCAAGCTTCATCGTTTTTAAAAGATTGCAGTTCCGCTCTCATTACCTCCTTCCGTTATATGTCCTTTCCGATACTTTCTGACCTATGTAATGTCTCATTAAATGTTATTACTCCTAATCTCTCTAGCTAGTCTTGAGTCTTAGTATATATATTCCTATAACCAAATCTGTAAGGTTTCTCTCTTTATTTCTTGAAAATTGAAAGATGAAAATCATGTTCTTTTTATTTTTATACTTTTGTGAAGACTGAGCTGTTCAAATTCATGAAATTTGTTTGCAACTGGGATATTCAACTCATTATAAACTTCTGTAGAATATTCTGGAACCATTTTAGACTCTTCTTGCAACTTTAGATTTACATTAGTGTCCACCACTGAATCCATATTCTGTTTATCAGCTTCTGTCTTGGAAATGCTCAGATTGGCAAAAACAGCTCCGGATTGGCAATCCCTTCTGTGACGATATCTTTTTCATTTACAATAACTGATGATATATAATAATAAATCTTTAACAATAAATCTTTAATATTATCCGCATAGACAACTAAAATGCATTTTTTTACTTTTTGTCCCATTTTAAACGTTTTTCTTTAAAAATATGCAACATTACCTTGCTTCTAAAAATTCTTATATTTCTGATATCTGGCCTATGATCTATCCATAACTCGTATGGTGTTTTATTATTTTAGTCTGATTCTATAGACCTGTTTTTTTTTAAATAAACTCTAGTGTCGATCCCTTCCATATGACATATATTTTCTAAATCAAACAACAAGCTCTTCTCTACTAGATTTGTTGAGTCATTCACGCAAACCATTTTACTATGGCGTGTTTGGATGTGTTTTTTAATGTATAATCCTTGCATAGATCAGCAGACTCTCAAATGCCTTATTACATCATTTTGAACCATTATCCGTACTTAACATCTTGACTATTTGGTATTTTGATTTTCAACTAATGATGAAAACTGCTTAAAACAATAATAAATTTGATCCTTAGTTTTTAAAAAATAGACCAACGCCATTCAATGGAAGTCATCAGCAAGTAAAAAGGAAATATTTCGACCCGCGTGTAGCTTTCAGCTCCATAGGGCCACAAGTACTTCTGTCATTAATATGAGAAAATGGTAATCGGACTTGCTTTGCATTGCAGCATACCACCTAGTTTTCTTTATTAATATGAAACTTTTCCTTGAACGACATTCCGATTACAGCAACTCATTTTTTGTTAAAGTCATCACTGTTGATGTGTCCAAGTCTTCTGTGCTACACATTTCCTGTTGTTGAGCAAGTAGCCAATTTCCCTAGCGTTCTACTTGTTGCAGAAATATCGTATTCGATGCCTTCTACTACCGATGTAATATTCTAGTCACAACTGCATTCAAAGGGTATTTTATTTTTATTGGCAATTACAATTAATTCAATTCGAGGTTTCAGCGACATATTCGTTTTTCGACTTTATTTGGCATCGTATGGCTACTTGCTTCTGAATCGACGACGTATCAATCAGAAATACTAAATGTAGCACTTGAAATAACTGCGCCTAAATTTTTAATATTGACCTATTTGTTTGCATTTGTAACAGTTACCAGTTACCATTTGTAACAGTTACCAGTTACCATTTGTAACAGTTACATTAGTTACCAGTTTTTGTTCTCTGCCAAATTTTAAGAGAAAAACTATCACTACACTCGGTCGTTTCATCTGACAACTGCATATCAAGTAATTTTGTGTTTATTATATGCGCACTAATCGTAATACCTTTGTGTTCTCCAGTAATCCCGTCAACAACAATGACCCGACCCATACATCGTTTATTTCGTAAGCCGTTCCATATAATCTTTGCAAAGTTTCAACCACTTGAGTCACATACGAAGTCATTGAATCATAATTCTCGAATCTGATTGATTCTAAATGATGAAGTAAGGTTATCCTCCTGGAGAAATTACGATCATCGAACATTCTTTTCAAGTTTATCCATAGCTTGTCAGCAGATTGCGTTATTTTAATATGAAAGTCTCATGAAGGGTTTATTGTTAAAACTAGCTTCTCCCTTGTTTTTGATTCACGTCTACCGTTACTACGTCTAAAGATTCCATCTTGATAATACATGATCTCCCATCTATAATGAGTAAATTCTCCCCCAAAGAAACCGACTCTTCATAATTTAATTATCCTTCAATTTCGACACGCTTGCTAAGAAATCTAAAGCCATTCTTGTATAACGCAACGTAATACAATTCACTAGAATACTACAAGACACTATTCACTTTAGTATTGGCTAAAATATTTTGGTACTGGTTCCGTAACCTATTAAATTACATCAATTAGCTGATACAGAATGAATTCTGTATTAGTTTGACATAGGAGTACAATCTTACACAGTATCACGCGGTAGTATGGAAAGGAACAAAAAACAATATTTTGATACGCTATGACGATAATTAATATAATATATTTTTAATTATTTTTAAGTATACTTTATATTATTCTCTATACTGTACTAAATTTACAATGAAATATTTTAGGTCAAAACAATTTTATAGTAACCACAAAAAGGATTTGCATTTTTTTATATCGATATTGCCTGAAAGGGAATGGAAGGGCCTAAAAAAACATTCTTTTAAATAATGAATATTTTGAAGAACCTAATTTTTTAGGATAATTAATGTTTATTCAGCATGGTCCTTGGTTTATGCACAAACAAAGATTTTAACAATGCTATTAAAATGGTGTATTAAAATGGCAAATAATTATTAAAATAAGCTAAACCTTAAATTATTTTCCGTTAGACTAAGTTCAACACGAACAGAAAGATCAATCAGATCTAAGCACGATACCATACTTGTACGAAAATGTCGAAAACAGGTAAAGAAAATTTCAGTCTTTTGTATTTTTCAAAAACTGTTAAATACTATACTTCATCTCACTACGATGTCCGTTTTAAATTGTTACTAATTGTTACCATTTAAGAAAGTAGAGTGTAGCGTCTTCACGACAAATGTTTACTGTAATAATACGTCTTTAAGACACGACATAGTATTTCAACATTACTGCCCAAAATGATTAATAAGGTGAGCCTTGACATGAATAATAACCAACGATCTGTTCTCATATTATTAGACTTTAGTACTGCTTTGAAACCTATAGATTTTATGTGTTGATACATCACAACCATGCATTGACTAGTTTAACTCGATGTCGTAAACTGGCAACTGGATTGAGCTAGCCTCATTGATGGAGTAAATCGCGATGATATCCCCCCTCCCCCCCCCCCCCAATAATCGGCTGGGGGCCCACCCGATTATTTTTTCTCATTGTATAGCACCAATAGTTAAACAACTGTTTTCTAACGATCAACATTATATGATTAATATGATGTTGATCTTCAAATATATTCTCACTTCAGTGCTAATTAAATCTCATCTCGCATTGATGTACTGAATGCACACTTATACTTCTGATCAGTCAGCTAGTAAGCAAAGTCTTCCGCAACACCATCTTATGTCTTCAGTATAGGACTATTAAATTTACTATTTATGCTGCTAGTTTATGGAATCAACTGGACCTAAATATACAAAGTATGCCCTCATTTTCTCTATTTCAAAATTGGCGGAAGTAATATTGTGTATCGTAATCGGCAGTTCAAAATCCCTTCTAAACCAAATCTTATCCCTTTATCATCTCCCACGTGCCGCTATGTTGTTCTCATTTTGATTATCTTTATGTTAATACTGTATTTTCGTACTTATATTATACTACCTTTATTTTATTTTCAGTCTCAATCATTTACGTTAAAAATCATTTACAGTCCATCACAATACTTGTTTTCCCACTTGATTCATTGTGATTGGCCGTAAAAGATTACGCTTATAGAAATAAATCTGCATAATTTTCTCAGTTTACAGCAAAGTTTCCCTAATGAATAAATAAATCAGATCTTAAAAATTTCGATAAGTAGACTATCATATTTATTTCCAATCTTTCGATAATATCTTCTGAACGATAACTACACATTAGGTTTACAAATTTTTAGGGCATTAAATGCGCAACAAGTAATATTTTGTACTATTTATTTGTCTAATTACTTTTTATTTTAAAATAAGACGGCAAAGTATCAAAAATACCATAAATAGCATATTCGCAGTTTTATTTAATAACTGAATGAAATTTATCAACTCAATCTTATATCTTATTAAAAAGCGGATATTGAAAATAAACATGTGCATATCTTACAAATTCAGAAATTTTCAAAAATTTAAAGAATGTTGTCCTCGATCAATAAAATATTTCAACGACTGTTTATTAAGGTTTCTATACTACTATGACAACATAATGGGTATTTACTGTTATAATACACCTTCAATTTTTTCTTAGTTTCATTATCAATGTATTTCTTTCTTACGTCTGATTTCAATTTCAAAAAGAGGAAGTAGTCTGAAGGGTTACAAGTTATATGGAAAATTTCAGTAAAACCACAATCTCGAACAGAACAGCTTTGAGAACAGCAACCATGCTAATCGACGCATTATCATGATGCAATCAGATACTGCAAGTGATTTTTCCTCACTTTTTTTTCTTATAATTCTTTGACGAAGCTGCCGCACCATATAATAACATTCATCGTTTATGATTGTATTAAATTCCTTGAAATAGATCAAAATATACCCTCGCAGTTCCAAAAACTGTTGGTATTTTGAGTAAACTTTGCCATTTTTGGCACGGACTCCCCTTTTCGGAAATCATTCCGTGGAATAATTTCCATGAAATTTGAACGTTGAATCAAAATAAAGGGTCAGGGTTTCATCTTCCGTCATAGTTGACTCAATAATATATTTGGAATCTTCATGCCAGAGCTCTATAAAGTTTTTACAACATTCAAAGTGTTGCTGTTTTTGAACTTCTCTAAGAATTTGTGGCACACACCTCGTCCTAATTTTTGCTATTTTTAAATAACAGTGGAGAATCAGATACTCGTTTTTAAAATACCAGTTTGGGAGGCTATTACCTTTGTTTTCAGTCTTCAAACACTCAGAAATATTTTTCTAAAATGCACTATTTTTGTTAGTAAACGCCCTCCTAGGGTTTTATTTACATGTGTCAGCTACTGATGACTCCCGTCCTTAACTAAAAAAATTATAAAAGTTTTTTATCCTTAAAAATATTGAACGAAAGTCTCCATAAACACTTTTATCATGCTCCTTTATTTGCATTGGCGTAAAACTAACTTTAGTTAATAATTTTTTGACGATTTTGTGGCTTAAACTTTCAAAAGTGATAAGGGTTATTCCTTACTGAACTTTCCATTTTATTATCTAATTATATTTATCCGTAGTTATTTTTTTTTCTTTACACAAGAAACAATTATTAAACGTTTTTGACCCTAAGCTCTAATTGAAAAAAGACTAACCAATTTGTAATACATACACATACACACACACATATACAGGCACAAATACACGCACATATATGTTATATGAATGTGTGTGTGTGTGTGTGTATGTGTGTACATACAAAAATATATGCATTAAACCCAACCATATATGACAGTATTATCGGCACATCACTCCACTAGTAAGTTTCTTGTCACGTTGACATTTCATGAGACGAGAGCTATGGGCAAATCACCCCTTATATGGAGTTTACCTACATAATTCGTCACTTCATCCACTTTATTTTAGTTCCTCATATACCTACTTTTTATTTTCTCCGAGCTCTTCGCTAACATTTATGTTTCATATATATTTCTCAACGGCCATTTCTCTGCTACATTTTCGTTTTCTAATACAGTTTATCGGGGAGAATTGTAGAATAATTTCATTACCATGAATCGTTCCTATAATTAATTGAAATATAATTATTTTGAGCATATTTGAGATAAAAAACTTTATATTTTACTATTGCCAAGAAAAAATGACAAGAAATATTCTAGACTGACAAAATATTCTCTAACACAAAAGGCATCCTTTGGAAAAGTAAACGGGAAATATATTTATGGAAATGTGAGTAATTAAATAAGTAGACATGAAAGGCCACGTATATAAAATAAATCTCATAACTACTCGTATCTCTACAAGTAAAATTTTAAACTCAATTTGTATCTAATTTGATTACATATATATTCGTATAAACTTTTCCTAAAATGATGATTTTCATTGATATTACCTAATGTGAATTTCACTCACAAGCTCTCGTAATTAACGATAAAAATGTATTATGAAAAATATAAAACATTAACATCATTTGAAGATATTATTTCAAAAAACTGTTAAATACGAGAAGAACTTGTTGTATGAAACTTTTATACAAGTTCCGACGCATAATACAAGGATACATAGAATTTTTAAATAAGTATTTACGTTTGTGAACGTTATTTTACAAGCATAAAAATTTCCTAAACTTCTGAAATTTAGAACCATCGCAAGTTTTTCCGATAAACTTTAAATAATCTAGCACAAGTAACACCCCTTTTCATATTTAAGCAACATTCTTTTTTCTTATTTAATTAATTAACACTCTTTTTCATAACATTTAAATAACACTTTTTTTCATGACATATTTAAAAAACACTCTTTTTCCACAACACGCTCTTCCCATATCTAATAGCAACATTTTTTTTTTGTTTTTGCCTTTAGCACTTTTCGAAATGGGAGGGCGAACATGTTTTTGTGTACATTTTCAATAATATATCTGTAATCGTCTTGTGTAACATTATGAAGAAGATATAATTTTATTCCTTAGTTTTACTGCTCTTTCAATCAATGCTCTATATGGCCCATAAATTTGAATAACAATTTTAAATACTTCATTTTCTCTCTATAAAATTAATAAACAAATATTTTTCAGCATTAACTATACAAATATATGTAGATCAACATATATATACGTATATATTAGTATAGCAAATTTTAAGTCTCTATACCGAACGATTTCTTAGAAAAACGACTGTGACCGGCCGATAGAACACGTAAGTGATCTTCCCAAAAATTCCAATTTTTCCTTTGAGATGCGAAAACACAGATCTTGTTAGTAGCTTTATATGTAGACTTCTAATTAAAAAAAATTAAAAATATGGCTATTAACATTTCAACTCTAACTTCAAAAAATATAAAAAATATCACAGAAATACTTATGTAACTTCATCGAACGTTAGCAAAGCGCCACTCATCGACGTAATGTTTTGAGTTGCCTTCCACGTTTCCCCTGCCAATACAAAAGAAGTTTCGTTTTAGAAACTCAGGTGAACTAAAGTAAAAACTTTGTAATACGATGCTACAAAAACAAACGATATGTGGACGATAGTTGAAACGAAAGAGATGTAACGAATAAAAAATAATTATTATCGTTTACACAACCTCGTGAGAAAATATAAACAGTCAAAAATATTTATATTCGAAAGCATATAAAGAATATAAAATAACTTTGTTACTAAATGTTTCCAACTTAACACTTGTTTAAAATTTGTCTCTCTACAATGTTGAAACTCTACCACCATAATGCATAATGCCATAGCCATTATAAAACTCACTTCAGAAGTGAATAAATCGCGTCGTCCGCAAGTGATAACGAACCGCCGCGCCGCGGGGCACTCGTGAGATGCGATCTCGAGCGCCGCCCCTCATCTTAAGCTCAGTATCTTCGCTAACTAACTTCGAGAGAGCAACGAGAGAAAGAGCACACTGTCGACTTTCTCGGTGCACCTGGATATATTTTCAGGCAGTTCTTTTTTGTCATAGAAAATTTAACCACATTTCCGAATTCAGCTTTTGATTTAATTCCATTATATATAAATGTTTTTAAGTCAGTAAGTTTCTTAAGCGACTTGAACAGCAGCATCGAAAATTCATTTCACTCTTCCTATTATCATCAATTTAAATTCTGATCTTTTCCCCCTCATTCTTTATAAATTCTTCATCGATGTCTTTCGTTATCGGAAACTTTTCGATTTTTCTCTTTCTTTGTTGTATTAATATAAATATATGATGTTCAAAATATATCATGTAACTGACTCTTTTAATTGCATCACCTTTATGCATATATACACGTTCATTGAATTTACCACATGTAAAACGAATAAACAAATAACAAAATTAATGAATTATATATATATATATATATATAAGGAACGCTCTTTTGAAAAAAATATTATTAGGCTATTACAATATTCTTTCTTTAACCAGATAGAACGGATAAATTTTAGAGAATATTAACAAATTAAACATTTGCATGAGGAGTCTGCTAAAAAAATAAGAAATGATATGAAAACTAGTACCCATTTAATATAAATATCAATTCAATAACAGGTTTCAAATTAATAACATTACTCCATATTCCTTTTTCAATTCAATAACAGGTTTAAAAAAAAGTATCTGTATCCGGAATTTTAATATTACCGTCAGGATAAAAAGATGTTTATGAATTTAAGAGTGAACATATAACAATAATAATTATTTATTAAAAAAAACAGTATTCTGAAAGGAGGAAATTATTATACAGATAAGAACTAAATATTTAAACATTTATACATTTAAAAAAGTATGTTAATATGGGTTCATGTTTATCTCACATGAGCCTATAATTAATTAAAAACTTTTTTAAATAATACAATATAAACTTAAAGAGATGTAACGGCAAAAGACTCAAATCAATTTTAAACAACGACATTACTTTTCGTGAAGCAGCTTATCTTCCCGTAATCAATTACGGCGCTCCTTTACCGTTTGAACCACAAAACTGAAGCACGATACCTCTTCACGTTCCACCCTAATAGTAACTTTGACTAAAAATTTTGCGTAAAAGAAACTGTTCTGTACGATATAATGCATAACTCTGTTATAGTCATTCAAGATTACCACAAAAGATCCCTGTAAGAGAAAAAGTCATCTTGTAAAAAAATTATAATCCTTATGCATAACTACAGGTGGTTTTGTATAAGAGATGCTTATTTTTTTACAATAGTTTACTAGCAAGAAATTATTCCAAACGTATCAATAGCTTTGCAAAAATTTTCAATAAAAATTTATTATCATAGATTCCTAAAATATTCACGTGATCCTACTGTAAACATAACTGTACTGTATGAAAATAATCCTACTGTAAACATATTATTAATACCTTTGATAACACTATATTTCATAAAGAAAATATAAATTGTATGAACGTTTATTCACTATGTCTATGTGTACTTATTATTATTATTAGGAATTTTTTGAGCCGTTATTATATATCCATCGAGAAACAGATCGAAATTATCACTAAATTAAAATTTATACTCTTTTCTAATGATATATGCATTTGTGCATGTTAGAAATGGTTGGCATAAAACTGAATTCGTGATTATAACATGGCACATTGTTACGAAACGATAGTTCAGAACGATTGCTCTCTGACACTCAAGCCTACGATTAGTTATAAATTGATTGGTTAACGAGAAATTCAATGTAAACTTTTAACAGTAGAAATTACTTGCAATAAAAGCCAGGTCTAGATTACTATTTCGCCGAAATACGTCAATATTATAATGTAAATTAATTATACATTAAACAGCACAATTAAACAATTAAACAGTGTAGATTAATTCAACAATAACAAATCTGATATTTAGGTACCGCTGGTTAGGGGTATTAGCGATAATAACTTTTATTCATACCGGCTTGACGTAACATTTCTCGCCAAATAATCCGAGTTGCTGTACGTATGCTCTCGTAATGATGGAGTTGCAGACATTTTTGCAGACACGTGTTATGACGGTCGTGTTTCGCTTATCATCCATCTTCGTCATGGTCACTTTCATCTGAAAATGTTAATATTTTTTTAATGAATACTTAACTAAATATTCAATAGTCCTACACTCCCCACTTTATCTTGTATTGTCTTCTCATCCATCTGTCAGCGCGAAATAAATATAAAAGATATCTTCATATTTTTATTTTGACTAAATATTAATTTAATTTCAAGAAATTTTATATACTATTTTCCTTTATTACCAATAACGAGATTTATTTCCCATCAATGTTATTAGTGTTTTTCTTTTAATTTCAAATTTTTTTCTTTTATAACGAATGTTCAAATATTGATAATTTGACACCACATTTTATGTCTTCTTTTCCAAAATATATCCTTTCATTTTGCAGCTTCAAAACTACAAATGTATCAAGCATCAGTACATTAGACCCGTCGAAAAACTAGTATTTAATATATATGTCTAAGCGTAATGTATCATATAAATGCAAACGTTCGTACTTTAAAATCACTAAAATAATTTAATAACCAAAAAAAGGTTAAAAAATTTAAGGAGTAATGAGAAACGAAAAATATGGCAAAGATAAATACATAAAATAATGATTAAAATACAATGAACACAAATACACTTTTTTTAATTTTGTCTTTTTTTTAATATTTTCCCAAACCACCAGACCACCGTCTAAACCACCATCTGAATGCTATCTTTAAAT
Source organism: Druceiella hillmani (assembly GCA_039881145.1). Classification (NCBI taxonomy): domain Eukaryota; kingdom Metazoa; phylum Arthropoda; class Insecta; order Lepidoptera; family Hepialidae; genus Druceiella; species Druceiella hillmani. The sequence continues at coordinate 7,632,333 of JAYKKI010000061.1, forward strand.
GTGAATATATATGTGTGTGTATATATATATATATATATATATATATATATATATATGTGTGTGTGTGTGTGTGTGTGTGTGTATGTATATATATAATTTTATTGTTATGTCGAGCCAGATTTTCGATCGTTGTTATTATTTTTTGCCAAAATCATTTGTTCCCGGCTCTGTTGCTACATGCACTTACATAAAAATCCCTACCTCTTCTCCCGTAATTCATATATATGCAATCGCAATGCCAATTGGCGCGCGGTTTTAGCAATGGTAAGTCTACCAATACTATCAGATATTATTTGTTATTTCGATTCTTTAAATACTAAACTTATTATGAAAGTGTTGTTACGGAGTGATAAAAAGTTAATTTTTTTATTCGGTTTTTGAAATGAACTGTGTTATTGTTTATGTTATTTTTTTTATATATGTTATATGTTATTTCTGCTGATAGTTAAAATGGATGGGTTTTCAAAATTTAAATAAAAAATGTTGTCCGTGTTCCATATTAAAGCATGCAAATGTAAGAATTGATTTCTTATCTTGCGAAAAATATTTTAAAGTTCCTAAAAGAAACGGGAAAAAACAGAGAAGAAAAATCTAATCAAAGTAAAAGAATTAAAATAAACTCTCTCGTGAAAATCATAGACCCATATTCAGTCATAGATCTTATTTCCATAAATGGAAGAAGAATATTTCGACCATGAAAAATTTTCAATGGAAGTCATTTTAGGAGAAAATATAATTTTAATAAAAGAAAATATTTTAAAAACTAGCATTGGAATACTCGAATTAGATTGCTTTTCTGCTGTAAGTGGCAAGATCCTACTGTAAACAAAGGAATAAAACATATGTTATATGAGAAGGACATTTACATCCCAAAGTTGTGGGACGTATGTAAGTTTGTAGACTAGTCTTTTCATCGAAGTGTATAAGGTTTACTAGAAACACTTAACCACTGTATATTCACGATGCTGGGCATCGTGTTTTTGCATGTGTATAGAATTATTCTGTTCTCTTTATTGACGAACTATTAAAAGAATGAAAGTCAATACCTTTATGCAAAGCTATTTTGACTTATCAATAAACTATGGTTATTTCGGTTTAAAAATGGTTGCTATCGATAGGAGCAAATGAGTCTAAACAGACGAAAGGACTATATTTAAAGGAAGTGCTCCAACCAAGGAAAATCCAATTACATCCAATAATGGTTTCTTTTATGGCCAAAATTTCAGCCAAATAATGAATACAATTCATTGCGGGTTAAAGGCGGGTTATTAATGTGTAATGCTGTTGTTTCGTTATTAATAAAGGGTATTAAAGTAAAGCAGTTTATTTTCATTAAAAACTTTTAGTGCCTATTGATGATTTGACTGATGATTTGACTGATGATTTTTCAACGTAGGTGAAGAAACAACAGCCAATAGCTAGTACGCACAAACTAAATGTCTTATAATTAACTACATACGTATTAAATGAAAATATTTGAAATACTGAAAAAATTAAGATAAAAATCCAGATTTTATAAAAACTTACCAGAAAGATTTTCTGTTTTGAAATTAAATAAAAAATAAACGAATAATTTTAGAAAATTTATTTTACTTTTAAAATATAACATTAGTCTGCAGATTTCACTTCTTAAAAATAATGTCTTCTAAGTAACTAGCCCATTTATGTCAATACACTCTTGTAAGCGAACCCACAATATTGACAAGCACGCACGAGCAAAGTGTTGGGGGAATAAAAAATATTTTCTTGTAAGACAAGTATAGCGCGGGGATTACTACAATATACTTTATAATTAAGATAACCCCACAAGACAAAAATGACACGGCATCAAATCCGGCGATCGGGGTAGCCAGGGTATGTCTCCGAGCTTGCTTATTAATTTTCGAAGAAAAATTTCTCTTAACTTCGTCATAGAGACCCTGGCAGTGTGTGTAGTTGCCAAATTTTGTTGAAAATGTGTCCTATTGTTGCGTCCGTGAAATATTTCCAATTGCTATGGCAAAAATGCATCTATCATGCAGCGGTATATCGAGGCAGTGACAGTTTATCTTTGATTGAAAAAATATAGGCCAATTATTCCCTGAGCAGAATCGCGCACTATACTATCCTTTTAGGGCAGTGCAAACTCTTCTGATGCTTTTCCCTTGGATTTGTTGGGTTCCAGTAACGCAATTTTTTTTTATTTACGTAGCCTCCGATTTGGAAATGACCAAAAATATTCCAACATTGTTCTTGCGTACGTTTTTCTTAAAACATAATCACTATCTTTAAGTTTTTGAACGATTTGCATTTTGCAGGGATGAAATTTTAGTTTTTTTTCAAAATCACATGACTTCTTAATGCCTCTGGATACAGCAATCTTTCTTACTAATTTTTTTCCTTGATTCCTTGGTGCATCTGTGCCACATGTTCTGTTGCCCCTTGTTGTCGAAATCTTTTTACCCACGACCAGATAAGTTGTGTGCTCGGGCCATCGCTTAATCGTCGAATATCAAAATGCGAACAGAAACCACGACGCGCTCCAATCAACAATTCACCACACTTCAAACAATATTCCACCGCAAACGCGAGATGCGCTCCCGACCAATGACTCATTGCGACTAATATATCCACAAAGGTGACGCAACCAATGCTACCCCTCCCGCGCTTCTAGCTCCGCAAATAAACGAGTAACGATTATTTTAAATCGAAAAATTCTCACCCAACACCCTTTATTTCAATATATATTCTCTAAAACTAGCATGCACAAAATTCTGAAACAGCTTTTGGAATCCATATAAGTTACTATTTCGTCAATATTCAAGTACTTTTTTGCTCCCTCTAAAATTGTTGTGTCAATATTACTTGTTGAGGTATATGGGGAATATAAAGCATTATTACTATGCTTTTCATATTTCTTCATCAATGGTTTCTAGAAAAAATGGTTGTGAAAAACTACAAACGGACGGACACGTGAGTGTCACTGTAAGTGTCCCGTTTTTTTTTCTCTTGTAAGGTATAGAACCCTAAAAATGAAAAAAGTGTAGTATTAATAAACTCTCTTTATATTCTATTTAACTGCAGATAAATAAATACAAGAATTACTTATTTGACGTCATATATTTGACGTCTTTACATCTTCTACAGTTCCTATCATGGAGCAAACATATGCTGATGTATAAATTAACAATTCTTGATTGTAGAAATATCCCCTGTAAATAACGAAAAGTATAACATTCGACTCATTATGCATTAGGAAATAAAACAATTTATGTGCTAAGGTTGTTTTATACCGGGCTTGGCATGCATAGTGTATATTATTATTGAAATATAAATCTGTAAGTTTTCAATATTACAATTAATAAATACGCGCCTTAGTATTTATTCGTAAAATGCATTGAAATTCTAATATTTCGTAAGATGAATGCTTTCATCCCTTTCTGCTAAATTCAACCCGAATAAAAGGGCTGCAAACAAATTATTGTTTTACATTTGTTATTACATTCATAGAAATAATAGTTCTGAAGGACTAATATTTTTTTTCATTCACATCATTTTCTTTAGGTTAAGGGTGTCAGATATTGAGAAGACTTATGAAATGATTGTTTTGGAATTCTCCAATCAACGATATCAAAATGGAAACAGAAAGCGCGACGTGCTCCAATGAACGATTCACCACACTTTAAATAATGTTCCACTGCAAACGCACGGTGCGCGCCCGACTACTATATTGCAATGACTATACGCGCCCGACTACATTGACTACTATATTAATATAAGAAGCCGTAATTATTTTTACTTGTGAATAAACATTAATTTGAGGAAAAATTTTAATCAAAACATGTTATATATTATTTTAATTTGTGAAAATTTAATTTTCTCTATATTGTCATGATTAATATGAAAAAATAACTATTTTCGTTTATTTTTATTCATTTTCCCCTTGATTTTCATACAGGACCCCATCAAATGCCTTCTCTATTTACTCAACAACAGAAAGTAGTCTTGCAAAATTGGTTAAGTAATCTCAATTTATGTTAGATTCTATAGATTAAATGAATCACAAAAAGACATCACCCCTATAGGCCCTGTTGTCTTGTAAACTTGTCCTTCGAAGCGCATGCCGGTTGATGTGTTCCTGTGACCCAACAGAGTCACGCGCATATCACCGATCTCCCGTTCCTTAGGCGTGTTGCAGTTGCGTGCCGTCAGGATCTCTGCTCTGTACGGACCCTGAATAAATTATTTATAATATTTTTTCACAAACTAACTGATCAAATACGAGTAGAGTCTTATTTTTTTTAATTCATAAATATTACGTAACACTCGATCAATTCTTGTGATAACTTCGGATATGGGAAATCCGATTTCTATGCTTAATTCATTCCACTATTATTTCCTACTAACTAACATAAAATACGTACATTTGCTTTTTATTTTTGCTATATCTTATTTATTTAATGGTGGAAATCGGAAGGAATACGTCTAATATTATTCGGATATTCCATACGTGTCCAGTATTCCATCAATTCCTAATTCGCTGATTGGAGCTTTTAACAGTATTAACAAGGATTCCGTGAAATAATATCGTTTAATATTGGAAATTTTCTTCAATATTTCAACACTTTTTATAATGTCGCTTTAACATTGCTTTACTGAAAGAAACTTAAAAAGTTTTAAAGATATCTTCGTTTATAAATTTTCTATCATTGGACAACAATTCTACAATAGATTTATAGGTATTTTGCAAGTAAAAGTGTTTTAATTTAGTTAAATATTATAATAAATGTTGAATATCTCAATTTAAAGCAGCTAATAATGAAATAATTAATATATAATTATAAATTTTATTATTATCATATCTCACGACTTGTATTACGATCTCCTAAGGCGAATTTAAATTAAAGTTTTGCTCTTAGCTCACACCGTAATTTACGTGAATCAAAACAAAACTTTTATCACTATGATATAATGCGTGATAAATAACGTTTTCCACATCAAACAAATGATTTATTGCTCTCAATATTTTTATATATTTTCCGTTGAACGCTGTTTTAATTTAATAAAATTTTCTAAAACCAATAAATGTCTTGAAAAAACTAAACAAAGATGCAGAGAAAAAATATTATTTCTTTTTCAAAATAAGAAATCAAATATTTTTGTGGATTATTGCATCAGTAGTAAAAAATGGAAGATAGCATAATTGAACAAAACAACTTTTTTATCTTTTTAACTTTTGTGTGAAACCATGTCAAATAATAGTTTGAGTTCGTAGTAGTAGTTCAAACTACCATAATATCTTAAACTGGAGCTCTACATAACAACACTATAAATCTATCTTACATTGGAACAATATTATATATATTTCTATAATTACAGTTTTAACAATTTCTGGGGTCACGCAATATATTAAGTTAAATATCACCACAAATAAATAATTCTTTCTGCATTTATCCATGGTAGCGTCAGTCACGTACTATTCAAAGGTTAATTTCACATTAAGTACATTTTAATATGACTATTTGAGATGATTATCTCATCTCGATCATGCATGGTTGAATGCTGCACATGTCTACTTTAAACCAGTGGTGCTAAACCCATTGCATTTGGAAAGCGCAACAGAATTAGTTCATGTTATATTTTCAAAACTGGATATTTTTAATCTTATTTCACTGGGACTATTTTTAGAATAAGTTAACATGGCACAATCAGGTTGACTATGATTTATATGTATAAAGTATAATGTATGAAGTAAATTAACCTAGAATAAAATTTCAAAAAGTCTCTGGCCCAACTACCTTTGGTCATGAATTTATTACCATATTTTTCGTTGTCATTTTAGAATTATTAAAATTTAAAATAATTGACCAATTCTTTAAACACTAATAAAAATGAGACTCTTATATAGAGAAAATGAAAAAATAAGCTCCTTAAAAGTTTTATCTGAATCGTCAGAACTAAAATCGTCAGAATCGACAGAAAATGTATCTTGTATTTTTTATGAAAAGTTAGATTATTTTCCGTAATAGTTTGTAAATGTAATTTTTGTAGAATTCTTTGAACTAACAAGATAAAATAAAGCGTAGATTGTGTCTTCTTTTATCTTTCATCCATAGATATATCATATCCATAATGCTCACAAGCTCGACAGGTCGTCAAAAAAAACTTTAATAAATTGATATAGAAGGCTATGAAATAGCAAAGGGGATCATTCTTCCCGGTCATGCTCCATTAATCTGTAACTGCAAAGCCATCTGCAGACGTGGTCTTCTTAAAAGCCTCCTTGGTTTCTGGGAAGTGCGTCGTAAGCACGATGTGTCTCACTGATTCCTACTACTCTGTTATCTCTGTTATGTGGACAACGTCTCTCTTTGTAAACTCCTACGACGTCTCTCTTTGTAAAAAATTATAAATAATAATGAATACACAACTACAGCTGAAAGGAAATAAAATTGAAAACGAATAATCATTCACAATTTTTTTATTTTGACGCACGTAAATTCCTAGCGTAAACAAATCTTCTTATTGCTTTTTTCTGTTTTCCGTTTTCTCCCCATTATTAAAATCACTCTTCGTCAAGTGGTTTAAATTTTGCGAGGGAACCAATGAATCTACGTACATTGAACCCAAAAATTATAATCCTCCGTTTGGGTTTACAATTAATCTATTTTGCTATTTTGTATTTAATAAACATAAAAAATAAATAATACCACTTCTTGTAATATTTCTTCTATAAATTAGAAAACACGTTACATGCCAAAAATTTTTTTAAAAAAATAAAAAATCTTCTTTTTTCTGTCTCCATTTCTTAGAGAATTAACTTATACTATGTAGTTAGCTACGCTGTTCTATGGTATGTTTGTAAGAACCATCTACAAAAATGTTTCACAGCACCGGATTAAATAAAATTATATTTCACGGTGCGCTGCCGTAAAAAATTACCCATTTAAATGACGTATTTAAATATAAAATGACATGCCAAAGGCACTGATAAGTGACTCGTGCCATGAATATCGCTATGAGCCTTAACAAAGTAATTATGAGATAATTATTTGTTGCCAATTTTATTTGCTGATAGAATTTTCTCGAAATCGATAAATTCAATATTGTTTTTCTGACTAATATTGTCAATATTGTCTTTTCATTCGATTATAAATGCACCAAACAATTTTCCATGTATTAAGAATGAAGTTGACAAATAATTTTAAGTTATATTTTACTTTAATATTAGAGTTTCAAGCTTCTTTTTTAACATTAAAATGCAAAATAATATTAAGAAAAACGTATATGTTTCTGTGTGCATACCTTCATCTATATAACCTTCGAATGATACATCGTAACAAATTTCTGGTAGTTCCTGTATTTGGAGAAACCGTACGTCAAGTTAAAAATATAACGTACCTCACGTTACCACGAAACGTACCTTACGTTAAACCTCACGTATATCACCAAACGTACCTCACGTTAAATATATATCAACAAATTCAACCAACAAACAAGACTTCATTTTTTATCAGAAAAAGAAAAATAAAGGAGTAAAACAGTGAAATTTTGTAAAGATCCAAAAAAGGAATCCTTTTTACTACCTAGTTTAGCTTCAAATTGTCATAAACGAAAAACATATTTTTTTAGATTGTCCACAATATTTTCAAAAATCACAAAGAACGTATCTGCGTAGATTCCATAACAAGTAACTACGTCATTTTAAAATCATTATCAGCTTACAAGAAAAGTTGCTGCATCGAATATCATTTAATTTCATGGAGTATCATAAAACATACATAGGTATTTAAAACAAGTGCAAATAAACATTATAATTAAATGTATATTCACAAATATCATCCTGTACGCAGCTCAATATCTTAACCTTCTGATGTGAACACAGCGTTGAGCTCTAATATCAAAATATTTTAATTAATATTTAAGCTCTTTAATTTTAATAATTACAAAAATATGAAAGGGTAAAAAAAACATTGCACACCTTGCGAAATGTTTGAATCTATTTAGTGCTTAATTAAAATAATATTAATAGGAGGAAGATTTATTGTAAAACAGTTGATTTTCTATATGTTAACAATTGATTTTCATTACGACTATTATTCTGGAAAGAGGAAATTATGATGGTAAATACGGACCCCTATAAATGCTCACTACTGTTTTATTTTAAAAAAACACCTATTCTATTTAAATTGTTTGTATTCAATTTAATTTGTAAAATTTAATTAATCTATTAAATCTTTGGAACAATACTCAAATAATGTAAAAGAAATTTCAAGAAAAATCTACACATAGCTTCTATTTCGGTGATCTTGTGAATGGCCACGCTACGTACTTGTGAAATCACAATGATGGTTGTAAATAGCATTTCGACAAAATGATAACAAGCCCTTCCAATTTTGGGTACTTAGCTATTTCGCAGAATTACTTGAATTGCTTTGAATCGCAACGGAAATCGCGCGAATTCCATTTATAAATATGAACGTTGATTTTCTAGTCCTCTAGGTTCGAAAATAGAGTTTCATTAAGTCGCTAATAGTTAATTAAGATTTGAATGTAGTAACAAGTATTTCCCGGTATTTCCATTTGATAACTTATAATTCCAAAACTAATTATTTTAAAGTATTTTAAAATACGTCCTTTTGACTTACCAGTGTCTAGTACTTGAATATGAACAAATTCAAATTTATTTTATTGATTTCACATGATTCTATATGCTATGTTTTTCTAGACGGAAAATTAACTGATGATAGTAAAAAGCTTTTGTATGTTATCCGCACTATCGTCTTTTATAGCAGAGACAAATTAAAACGCGTGTGTAACAGAGTCGTAATCTTCGAAGCGCTAGCCGTAGACGTACGAAATTCGGAAAGGGGGTTGATTTTCCACTCGGTAAAAAATGTTTATAACAATAAACAATTATTTAGTACGAGTAGAATTGCACTAAGAGTGCCCCGTATATACTGAGCCCGATATAAAAATGTAAACATTTATTGGAATAAAATTATAAATATTTATTATATTGTTCAAGGTACATTGACTACCATATCTTAAATTGTCAAGAAATTCTTGACAATTTTAAGCTGTGAAATTGTAACGCCTAGAATAATCGCTATAATTTTTCTGTAATCTTCCGGTTATATTTTATCAACTCAGATTTTTCTGTTATTTCAGGTCAGTAATTTTAAGAAATGGGGGCGGATGGGAATATCTCTGAGTGTCATTTGAAGTCTGAAAAGTGTTGGTTTCTTCAAAATATGAAGGTTATTATGATATATTGCTAGATTGTCCATCAAACGGTTTCTCAAAAAGTGAGCTGTGACAGACAGTGAGTGATGTATTCCTTATATATATATATATATATATATATATATATATATATCTATATCTATATATATATATATATATATATATATATATATATATATATAGAAGAAAGAGGGAAAGTAATATATTGCGCGCTTAATAATTAAGTGATTCAATAAAAATACAACTAAATTCACAAAAAAGTAATAGAGTAACTTTATATTTGCCGTTAGTTGTGATGGCTTAGCTCTAAAATGCCTTAAATTAAACTTATGAAATTAATCGTAATTGATGTCTTAAATGATGTCTTAACGATGTCTTTATGAAGTTCTAGTCACCGACATAGTATATTCAATTCAGCGTGTTAACGTTGAATTACTTCAAGTCAACAGTGTGTTACATTGAATCAACGCTAAATAGCACGGAAGCCCGAGTTCTACTGACATCATGCAGATGACCAATATTTTAATAAAACCATTGTAGAAAAGATCTTAATACTTTGCGATAATTATTCTTTTATTAATTTATTTTACGTGCAAGACTCGACTTTGCGTCAAATCTTAAAAATATTTTGCACTACAAATAAATAATATAAGAATATAATTTAGCAAATTATAGCAGAACGGTGCAATTATAAAGCCGTGGAAATAATTCAGATTTAAAAATACGCTTCGAAAATTATACCGACCAGCTCTTACTCTCGACGTACCTGCTTTTTTCTATTTTTAACAATCAATGGACGCCTCTGATACTTCAAAAGTACTTAGAAAATAGGTAATAACTTATAAATTAAAAACAATAATTTTCTAACCAAATTATAGAAAAATTAAAATTAAATTAAAAATAATTAGCCAAAACAAAACTAGTAATATTAGTGACACTAGGACAGTCTACATTTTCCATAGGACACATTTTAGAGAAATTAATGACGATCTAAGGTACAATAACATACCATAAAATTACAAAAAAAACACGTATAAATATTTACATTTTTCTTTACACATTTTAAGCATACAAACATGGAGAAGAGGGACACAATGATACGAACTTATGGCTAATAACATGTTTCTACCGAAAAATGTATGTACGTAATGGTAATGGAGGAAAAATAAATTTTCTGATATTTATTTTAAAGGCTCAGGCAATTCTCTCATGTCTTCCAAAATTTATGATAAATATATTTACCTCTTAAATGTTCAAAACTTATGGAGGTTATCGTATTCCCAGAAATCTTGAGTGCTTGCGATTTATCAATTACTGGTTGGAAACAATTATTGTAAATCAACAAATTTTAGTTCCATTCTTTCTTTCTAAATAGTTTCCACTGTTATTGAAAATATCCCCAGTCCAGACAGCAAATTTACAATGTAGAAAATGTTAAATGTAATGACACTAATCATGAATTTTCTTCAAATTCATTTGCACTTTTTACTCGTCTTCTTCATATTCAGCTTCCTTGCTTCTTTGGCTAATAGACTGGCGGAAGAAATATTTAATTTTCAAAATACCATTTAAATATTTGCCATATAGATTCCCTGGGTACTTACATTATTCTTCCTCAAGAAACTACTGCATATTATACTCGGCACTTTGTTCAGACCAATCGCACTCAGAATATTATATACAAAATTAAATTCAAGAAATCCAAGAAATTCTCGTATTCGCTGCAAACGTTTTTAAATATCGATAATTTAAAACCAGAAACGATAATTCAAAACCAGAAACAGCAAAATAGCATCGATTATTTTCCCGCTATTGTATTATAACAGGAAAATTACCGATTGTAATCGAATATGTTCAAGTGTAAAATTCATCATTTTTACAGTTGAATACATTCAACAATTTATTGTTTATTTTAATTTAAACTTTTTTTAAGTTTTGAATCACAGTTTATACTCTGAGAGACAAATACAAATGTAACTATGACGGAAAATGGACAAAAAAACGTGCTAAATATTTTTTATTAAACGTTGATATTTTCCCTAATTTCGAGGAGGAACAACTCTGGAGGAACATCTAAACATAATTTTGAAAATGTTTAAAATTTTAGATATTCATTACATGTTATTTAGAATTTTCCTTAAATATCATTCTTTAAGGAAATCTCTTGATAATTAAAGAATTATCGAATATGGCTGCAAATTTTCATAAACCGTTTTCATGATTAATGTCATTTTTTATTAAATTTAATAGGTAACCGCATTAAAAAAACTGCGGTTGCGTATTTACTTTCAATAAAAATCTATCAAAATATTTATAAGATATCGGGTGAGCGAAAGCAACACATTTGCAACAAGTTAACAGTTTAAAACGAAACGACATAAAAAGCAATTTCAACAGAAACTTCGTCATTTCAGTTGCAACAAGTTTGGTCAAAGAACAATACAAAAAAAACAAGAAAGAACAAACCTTGCTGCTACACATATAGTTTCAGTGAATGGGCTTGGTATTGTCGACTCCGGCGCTTTCGTACTTTTGACCAAACACAAAAATCTACTACAAGAAGAAATGAATAATCACCCCAAATGAACAATAAAAACAGCATCACTAATCGAAACAAATAAAATAGCAAACGACAAATCTTTGCTGGTGAAAGGTTCTGGAGAATTTCAATATTATGTACTAAAATTTATCTGTTTATTAGTATTCTATACGTATAATAAAACTGTAAAAGAGTGAACTCTGTGCATGGAAAATATTTTAAAAAGAGTGATTAATCAATCACTTGCGTATGGAATGATAATAGATAGTCTGTCTGTATGTATATTATTTTATGCACCAATAACGCAAAATCTACTCGACGGATTTTGATGAAAGTTGATGTGGTAATAACCAAGAGTAACAAATGAAAAAAAATGTTTTTCCTTATTCCGAATTACATGCGAGTGAAACCATGGGGTGCATATGGTATGTATTTTAATAAAATCATTGTTACAACGACAAATTTACTGTCACCCAAACATATTATTAAAATGGTCAACAAGTAATTAACAACATGTACCGACTTTGTACGATAATCATATATAAGCATCAACATTATTGAGCAAGATTTAGTCAACAATTTGTGCAGACTGAATATATTCAATAGTCATGCGTACATATCCGATATTGATGTGTAAGGTTTGTTTAACAATACGCACCACAGCCATGGTTTACTAAATACAACAGAAACAAATTTTCTCGAGAGACTGATAAAATCTACAAATTAATTTTCATACAATTATTATTTCTTTCTCCAATGGTGTGACTAGTTTTAAAGAGAGTACTGTATTTTTCGGCAGGAACAGAATACTTTATTGAAAATAAAATGCACAATGCATGTATATGTCAATATTGAAACCGAAACCAGAAAAATAAAACAAATTCGTTTCATCTTCACCCGACTACTATGTATTTTAGTTATTTTTATGTATTGAAAATTCTTATATAGAGCAGAAATAACCGTTCACATTTAGAAACCTCAGAACTAAATATTATAAGGAAAATATATATAAGAGATGCAACATGAGAATAATTCTTTACTTTTTGATATTACTATTGCAATTTGGGACCACGATTTTGACGGAGGGTTATATTCAAGATATGCGAATAGTTAATAAACAGTTTTGAAATAATATAAGTTGTTTTTTCAATTGATGCCCCGCACAATATATAAAAGAAAAAAAATTATTTTCATTTAAAATTTTATTTGCCCCTTCTAAAAATTATGCTACATTTACATCACATTATGCTACATTTGAAGTGCCTGTTTCAAAAAGTTTCTAAGAAAAATGGCTGTAATAGATGGCCGCCTGGCCATCTGTTCGGTCGGTATCGGATATCTGATTGACCTTTTATGGGTTTCGTTTTTTCCTCTTGACGTACAAATCCTAAAAGTATCCTGAACATTATTCAAAAACAATTTAGTTTCATGCCTTCTCCTATTTGCGTCCTATTTTTAAGTGTTATTGGATAAATTCATATAACAATTGAGTATAAAACTGATATTAATTATATCTTTCGACAGGAATAAAGAAAGTCTAGAAGAAATAGTAAATTATTAAGATATCTGTAAATATTATTCACATTTTGGTATCTTTATGTATACGTAAGTATTTACATTAGGTATTTGTATTTAATGACTTTGAATACAGGTATTTTGATTATATTATAAGAGTATTTTCTTTACTTTTCTCCTAGATTAAGATATACTGGAACATCATGCATACGTAGAAAGCAAATACAAATACTTTAGAATATAACCTCACGTCAAGAATATTTTCCTAAACTGTGACAATAATATCAACAAAATAAATAATTATTTTCAGCTTTCAAGTACCCAAATAAAAGACAAGAAAGACCGACTTTCTGCTTTGTATCAGACTTTTTAAAATAACCAAAATTAAAGCAATTAAAATATATATAGTTGTGGGGTGAAAATAAAGTGAATTTGTTATTTTCACAGTTGTGTCGTGCTTTCAATATTCAAATATTTATGCGATGTGCAGTTTTTTCTTTCAATAATTCTGCCCCTGCCCAAAAATATAGTACTCCTCCTAAAACCAGCCAAATTATGTGAAAGAAAAAATGATTGTAAGAAAATATATATTAGATTTTTTTCAGTGTTTCGAGAAATGATGTTTCTATTACAATATACTCCGCTTCGTTTGTTTGCTGTGAATAATTTGCTTTCGGAGCGGGAGAAACGAGAAATTGGGTCACGATATTGTATTGTATTTTGATGGTCAAAATAATTTTAAGTTCCGCAGAATTCCAAATAATAATTGAAAACATCAAGAAAATGTTATCTGTACTAACTTTTTTGACTAGAAAGCAAATCAATTTAATGTAGTGGATATTTTAGAATAACGTTTACCTTATAGTTTATTTCGTTGTACATATTATTCAAGTTTAAATTACTAGTTAATACCAGTTATTTTCTCATTACACTAACATAAGTTGTAAAATTTCAAATTGAATGAGTTAATTTAATTAATCCATTTTGTCAATTCTTTCAGCTAAGTATTACATCAATATTTTGGCTGTTAAGAAGTGACGTTACTGACAATTAAGGATTTTATTAATACTTGTATGCTAGAATGTTTTCAACTATGTTCCAAATGTGTCACTGCTTAAAATATTTAAACAAATGAAAATGTAGACGTGTGAAGAAGGGACGATTGTTTAACGAAATTTCATTAAAAGGGTACAACCCTTGAGGTGTTAATATATTTTTTCCTTTTAATTTATTTTCTTATAAAAATTCTAACTCGCCTTACAGCTCTGTGTCAATTTGTTGCATAAGTTAATTTGAAAATAAAACATAATATTTACAGATGGGACAAATATACAAAAACAATGATAAAATACTATGACCGAGAAGCGATTCTCGTTCATTTTTAACCATTTTTCCATCTCTTATTCATATGTTCTTTTACTTTCCGGAAAATTCTTCTATTTCCGTTCTGTTAAATATATATGTTTTCTCTACTTATTTCAAATACTTACGTCCAGCGTCAATCTTATGACTGTAAATACACCACAATAAGAAAACAGTGGAAGTAAATGTTAATCTACATAATATTTTTGAATCAAATGCTTTGCAAAATTCGACATTTTGTTAAATACCAATTTATATCCTAAGTATTATAACACATGTATTAGACATGTGTGATAGTATTTTTATACTCTAATTATATCTTAAATTATACCGACATTCAAGGTTGGAGGTTATCCGGAAGTACCCTGTAGGTTTTGATAACCAGTAAGTTAGACTATGGTATAAATAACAATAAAATATATTTTAAAAAACCATATCTTTATGTTTCGTGAACCAAAAAATATGAATTTTTTACAATACAAAGCCTCAGTGTATAAAGCAAATACAAATACTTTATATTATATTATTATTATTGTATAATATTATTCAATTAGGTACCTCAAGCTATTTCTGGTAAAAAGCTTTTGACATGCAAACAGACGGGCGGATGGCCTACCAAGTGATCCTATGTGGGTTCCGTTTTTGGAAATTTTGAAGAATAGTACCCTAATAACAATTGGTAATACAGAATACTAATTGCACAAATGCGACTTGCACTTGACAGGTTTTATAGTAACTTACCGTTACGTTTATTAAAAGTATACTCAATAGCTTACTTAGTTATTCAGAAGCTTGGTCGATTATATATTTGTAAAATAGACTCGCGTAACGTCAAACCGCCTACAAAAAGAATCTGTGATAATTAAATATATATATATATATATATATATATATATATATATATATATATATATATATACATACATACATATATATATATATATGCCGGAAAGTTTATCGTAGAATTTATTGGAATGTACTATTCTTTAAAACATTGTTTTGAGGTAGTTATAAAGGTTGTTTAGTTTAACTCATAACACTAGGTTTTGATTTTGTACCCATAAACGCGTCATAACAGGCACTAAGTAATAAAAAGTAGTACACATAGTTGAACTTCTTTCATACATTTTCAGGTTACCTACAAATTCTTCATACGTTATTTTAACGTGGCAATAATTATTTTAAAGACAAACTCACAATTACATGCTACAAACTTTGTCCACTTCACCTAAATCCTTTGCCCACCTGGATACTATGAACTCCATGATGAGAAAAAGTTTACATCAATCGGGCAAACCGTTTTTGTTTGTATATTTTTTAGGTTTAGCTAAAAAATATACAAACAAAACTTCCTTTTTTATGAAAACAATATGAAATGCAAACTAGAATTTTGTGAAAAGCAAAAGTGCAGGATAAAGATCCTGCATTGAAAATGATTATTTGTAGACTGTGGCTGACAATGGACGTTTTGCTACACAACTAGTGAACCCGCATCTTCTCCAGTGATTTCTGGTATTGTATAGAAACTTCTTTAACATCCCTGATATATCATATGGTATATGAAGAATCCGCATTCTTCAATCTTCTCTTCAGTTAACAACTGAGTTTCAGTGAGCAAAGAAAAGAAAAATGTGGAAGTATGGCAAGGAAATAATTATTTATATAAAAGAGAAAAAATAATTTAATTTACCACGTTTTCAAAAAATACTAAAAATTTAAAACAATTTCTTGCTGCCCCATAAAGATTTATAACCCAATACAGATTTATATCCCTATATATATTGCACTGTAAATTTGTGATTGCTGATTTTAAATAGCTATGAAAATAGTTGAAAGATATAAATCGAAAAACGTAGAACGCAAGTTCACCTTAGTCTCTTCCATATTAATTACACCACAAATTATGTAAACCTGTTGTGTGAGTTTTCTTAACGACTACTTCTCTCTGTATCCCTTAAATATTTTGATAATAGTAGTAATGATAATTTCTTTATTTCAAACATGTTCCTTTATGTATATTGACAGTCCATATATTGCTAGTGAATTAAGTATTCATTTCACTTGCGTTAGTGACATTGTTACGCTGTAAGTATGAACGAAATACAAATTCTTTATCTTCTCGCTTATGACAATATAGTACTTTGCGATAAATCGAACGAATGCGACCGCATTAGGGATACTTGACTGCCGAAATTTTCGGTGTCACTTTCTAACAAATATCTTCATTCTTATGTCCACCTTATAGTGTGGATAAGTAAATGACTAATTTTAATAGTTATGAAGAGAAGAATAGTTATAAGATCTGAAACTAAAAATGTGGGGCGCTAATTCGCCTAATTCATTAACAATTTTATGGCATCACAAATGGCAAGACCTGTCGTGTGACTTTTCTTAACGATAGCGATACATACACTCTGCCTATGCCCCACGTTTTTAATTTTATATCTTACGGGTATTTTCATAGCTATTAAAAATTCACCATCAAGAATTTCCAGGACAATATGTACAGGGTTATAAGTCTGTACCGGGTTATAAATCTTTATGGGGCAAGGAGAAATTAGCAGTAATTAACGCAGTAAATTGAAAACAAAATTATCTAAACAATTATTGTCTGTTTTTTAGTGTTGTGTATATGAAAATTAGCAACCTAATATTACGTTATATACATTAAAAATCCATATATTTTTGTAAATTATCTACTTATTTCACACGCATTATTGTCACTTATAGACTGTAAATATGAAAGAAATGCGCACTCTTTCTCTTCCCAACTTATGAAAATGTAGTACTTTGCAATAAGTCAAACGAATGCGATCTCAGTACAAATATTTGACTGCAGCAATCTTCAGTGTTACTTTCTAACAAACTTATTTTCGCCTAGTATTTTGCTCTGTAGCTCAACGGGAAGTTAGTTAAAAAAATCGTAGTCACCTGGATATTCTTCTTAGTGCCAAACAGACAAACAACCAAGAATGCAAATAATATTGCATTGTCATCCAGTTCTGAGGTATATTTTAAGTTTCAAGTCTCTAACTCAACAGGAAGTTAGATTAAAACTATTTGCAAAATGTATACCGGACAAACAAACAAACAAGAAAGTGAGCTAGTAAAAACATGATAAAACCAGTGTTTCTAGTAAAAAACGAGCTAAAGAACCTATAACGCATATACGATGATGCAAATATTGAAGGAAGAAAATTATCGTATTTTTGTTTATTGTATAAAGCATCATTTTTTTAACTTTTGGTCGACCTGTGCTGCTGCTAGAGCTTTCCATAGCAATTCATGTGCTATAGTATCAAATGCTTTTTGATAGTCAACAGATGCCATGTAAAGTGGTCTTCTATATTTTATTCTTATTGCTCTATTGTCAGGTCAATTGAACAAAAAGAAATCCGTAATCACGCTTGCTTTACGTAAAGTAAATCGTCTATATTCAGCGCGATTCTTTTTTTGCTGTCCAAGTGAAGACAGTTTATATACACTTGAGATAGCTTTATCGGACTATAATTCTCGGTATCAGTAATTCCGTGTATGAAATAACAATATCTGACTTCACCCAATATCTTATACATTTTCTGCCGCTCTTGACATATCGTCAATTATGTCATCTGATCCCAAACTTTTTCATGAGAAGAAGCATCTTTCGTTAATGGAAGTCATTTATGTCATGCTCCAAGACCATCCTGTTCGTTACCTATCGATTTCTTAGTGGTCATGTTTTTATTTTTCCACTTGTGTAAATTTTCGTAGAAAGATAAGCAATTAGCAAATTATCTTCTCTATATTCTTTTTTCTCTAATTTTTAAATCCATATTTTGAAAGCATTAATTTCTTCATATGCCCGCTTCAAGCTACCCGACGAATCTAAATGCTTTTCTAATATTCGTGTTCTGTGATTTCTGTAGTCTGCTTTTATCCTTTTATTGACTTTTTACATAGTGCACTTAATTTCTATTTTTCTTGCTGACGTAGCCGTTCTTTATCTTGTAGTTAAAGTTTTCGTTTGATTAGATGTTTCATGTTTTCTGATAGTATGCTTTTTTTCCTTTTATTTTTTACTTTCCATTACCAAAATACTCTCTATTATACATTTTTCTATTTCATTGTAATATAATTTCTTTCCTTTTGTCATTTTATTAACTGGCTTATATAGTGCACTTAATATCTATTTTTATTGATGAAGTAGCAGTTTTACTTGTGCAGTAGTAGAAATTGTAATTTAATTAAATGTTTCCTTTTTCTAATAGTATACTTTTCTTTCCTTTTCATTAATAGGATATTTTCTCTTATAGATTTCCCTATTTTGTTGTAATATGACTGTGACTGATTATGACTGCTTCCTTTTCTTTTTTTTCGTGTGTATAATTTCTTCACTCTTTCATTGTAAACTTTTGAAATAACTTGTTTTTCTTCTTTCACACATTTATTGGCTATTCCCATGTATTTTATTTTTTTTCAAAGCATACGCGGAGAGAGACATGGAAAGAGTGCGGATCGACATTCTTTCCATGTCTCTCTCCGACAATTAAAAACTGGGTGGTGGAACGTACGCCGCGGCGCCGTCTCGGAATCGGAAATGTCGAGTTTCATTTTCGCCGAAGCCTCGATGCGTGAAACACCCCAGTCCCCCTTGCGCGTCCCTCCTGAGTGACTTCCGAGCACACAAGCTCCGTCTCAACGTTCCGCGAGGCGTGTTGCCGCAAGGCGAACTCGTGCGCGCCCGCGTAACCCGCGAGGGACAGGAGGCTTACGCTCTCCGTAAGGTCCTAAGTTCGGTCGCCGTCGGCTACATTGCTGGTTCTTCGAGCCGGATTCTAGACCACACCACGTACGATATGCCGATCACTATGTGATCGAACACCAGAGTCACGCCGCCGCCCTCCGAAGCTGAACGTCTGGACTCCGGAGTGTCGTCCAGAATCACATTTGTGGAACCGCCGCATTCTCCGTCATCGCATCGAACGAGAAAATAAATCGCAACCACGACAGCACAGCCCCAATCGACGAACAGAACAGACATGTCGACGGTTACTACCGTAGAAAGAGCCACGCGATTACTCACTCACTCGCACCAATCACATCGCTCGACCGCCAGTATGAAGGCGCGGCAAGCGAAGGCCGAGTGCGTGCTCAAAAGGAGATTGCAAACCACGACAAGAGACGACTCGAGATGGACAAACAACGACTCGAAATGGAGAAAGAACTACGCAGGAAAAACCTGGAAGTGGAGCTGGCAAACTTAAAAGCGGAAGAATCGGACGCCCTTTCTTCCGAGGAAGAAGATGAACACTTGGGGCGTTGACTGGCCGAAGAAGCACCCCATGCATCATCGGCACCAGCAGAAGCACCTACAGAACCACCAATCACACTAAGCATCTAGTATAATCGGCGACCTCAGACATCGATCGCCTGGCTCTTGCGATTGAAAGAACTGTCAACCACAAAGACCCACCAACCGCGATGTCTCGACTAGCATCTGCGCGGCTGGATCCCGTTTAAAGCTGCATACGAAGAGACAACGGGACTCTGTGGATTTACGACTTGCGAGAACATGACTCACCTGCGAAAGTGTCTAAGAGGGCCAGCAAAGAAACCGCCCGAAACCGGGCTACTCTAACGGGAGAATGTAGTCATTTGCCCGAAACCGTTCGTTCAGCGTTCACATGTCTATGTGAATGCTGAACAATGAACGCAGACCCTAAATTTAATCTTGCATACACTGCCGAAATGAAAAATCTCCTCCAGAAGGGCTACGCCACGAAGATTAACCAGTCCTCTAAGTTGCCACGGACGTGGTACCTTCCCCATTTTGCAGTAAGAAACCCCAATAAACCAGCCAAAATGCAGCTAGTGTTCGATGCAGAGCTGCACGAGTAGAAAATGTATCGCTCCACAACATACTGCTCTCCGGACCCGATCTACCGGAATTTCTACTTGGAGCGTCGTTCCGCTTCAGCCAGCGGCCGGTCGCGATAACCGCCGACATTAATGAAATGTTACTCCGAATAAAGATACCGCCCTTTGATCGATCGGCGCAGCGCTTCTTGTCGGGAGACCCAACCGCACCACCCGACCTGACGTCTACTAGAAGCAGTCGATGATATTTGACACCGCATCGCCACCGTACTCCACACTCTACGCAAAAAACAAAAATGCGGAAGAACACGCCGACGAGTATCCAGAGGCTGCGGAAGCTATAGTGAGTAAACACTATATGGACGATTACCTTAACAACATAAGTAGCGTAAAAGATGCAATGCGCATGATACGTGACGTGAACGAAGTACATTGACGCGATGGATTCCATATATGTAACTGGGCAAGCAACGATAGGGAAGTGATCAACACTGTCAAACCTGCGGATCGTGCCAAAGATTCATTAATCTGGGCGAGGATGAAGCTAGAGCCACGCGAACTCTGGGACTCGTCTGAGACTCGTGTATCCGGCTACTGACACTCTAGGATTCAACATGAACCTGAACCAAGTGTCGAAAGATGTCACTGCTGGAACGAAGCGGCCAACTAAGCAACAAGAGCTGAGCCTGATCATGATCAGTTTTCGATCCACAAGGCCTTTTAGTGCCCATTGTCGTGCGGGCCAAGTTAGTACTGTAAGTGGTCTGGCGCAGCTCTATTGGCTAGGGTAAAGAGCTACGAAGCCAGCGGAAAAAAAAATAGACCTCCTAACTGCGAGTACTTCACACGTTATCCGACTTTCGGATTCCACGGTGCTACAACATGCACGACGCAGACACCACCATCATAAAACTACACACATTTTGCGATGCCAGTGAGAAGGCGTACATCACCGTATCGTACTTCGTGTATCGCTACCCCGACGGTAAGGCATTCGCGGCCATGGTGGCCAGCGAGACGCATGTGGCATCGTTGAAACCGATGTCTATGCCAAGAATGGAACTGTAAACCGCGCTCGTCGGCAGCCGACTAGTTGCCAACGAATTACGTCGGGCCCTCGTAGATGTAGATCATAACCACATCTCACAAGAGCTGGCCAACAGGGAGTCAAATGGCGCTACATACCACCCGTTTCGCCACACATGGGAGGCTGCTGGGAGAGACTAGTAAGGAGTATAAAGGTAGCACTTTAAGCCACACTGAAGGAAAGAGCATCAAGGGAGGAAGTGTTGCTAACCCTACTGACCAAGGTGAAACACAGAATCAGTAACAGAACACCCACATAAGCCTCCGTTGATGGCCGCGATAAAAATGGAAGATAGCACAGCGGCTCGCTAACAGCTTCTGGGACCGCTGGGTGCACAAATACCTTCCAACTTTGCTACTGCGACGAGCCACGCACGGAGAACGTGACCTGCGAGTTGGAGACGTCGTACTGGTGGTGGACAACATGCTGTCCGTAATACCTGGCCATACGGTTTAATCAAGGCCGTGTTTCCGGGGAAGGACGGACGAATACGCGTGGTTGAGGTGTAGACCTTGATGCAGACCAAGGGGATAACGCTGCCTACGAGACACGCGTCGTCTCGAAACTGGCCGAGGTCCTTTGCTCGAAGCCGGGCAACGTAAAGAGCACAATTTACTTCGCCTTGAAACCGACCGATGTCTGTTGCTCAAAGCCAGATGACGCAGAGAGCACAATTTACAAAAAAAACTGATTTATACTTATTAATACTTTATATTTTATAATACTTTATATTACGATTATATTTTTATGTTTTATATTTTTGTATTTTTATATTTTTGTTTCCTGTTATGTACTTTTATTTAAAATAAAAATAAGACGCGACGCGTGCGACATGCAAACCTATCTTGGAGCCAGGTTAGACAGAGAGGGGTAAAGGGAGAGCAAGGCAAAGAAACTAAGGTGGAGAGAGGGGGAAATCGGAAGCCGGGATAGGGCGAATAAAAAAGCCCCTACTCGGTGTGGAAATCAGTGTATCTTCAGGGAGTCTCTAATAGTTATCGTAATGAGTCATCGTGAATAACGAGAAGAAGTAGCCACAATAAGAAACTGCAGTCTTCAGGAACTAAGCAGCCGAAACGAGGCAGCCACAATCGTGGGAAGCAAGCATTAGGAATTCAGCCTTAACGAGAAAGCTGGAATGTTCAGTATGTCTTCAGCGGCCAAACAGAACTGACCTAGAAGTCCTCTACGCTCTGCTAAATCTCGGGATCGGTTCTTTCTCTACGTCTCTCTCAAGCAGTTATAAACCGTATGGTGGAACGTACATTTTCGCCGAAGCCCCGGGGCGTGGAATATCCCGGTCGTCCCGACGCGTCGTTCATGAGCGATTTCCGCGACCGCACGCTCACCGTTCTGCGAGGCGTGTTGGGCGAGCCGGTGCGCTGCATCCCACGTAATCCGCGAGCGACAGGAAGCTCGTGCCCTCCTTCAGACCGCGGTCCTAAGCTCGGTCGCCCGTCGGCTACACGGAGGTACATATTGCTGTCGGGTCCAAAAAGACCCACGATACCGAATGTACATTATAAGTATTTATGTTTTATTTATATTCATCCATTTTGCTTGTTTCAAAGTTTTTTTTATTTAAATGGTGCGATATTTTAACGATAACAAAAATGCTGATTTGTTCAACGATAACTTCAATTGCATAACGATCTTATCTGAAACTTAACATTATGTGATGAATGATATTTAATTATTTATATACTTTAATGTACCTAATTGATACATATGGCAAACCTATTGCCACAAGAGTAATCTCTTACAGCCAACCAGAACACCTTTTCAGCAATGGTAATGTTGTCTTCACAAACTAACTACTCAAATCTTGTTTTGTTTAAGTTTTGTTTAACTAGACAAGTCTTGCTCTTATTTTTTATTATTTTATAAATATCACTTAAGACTCAATAAACCCTTGTGATAAATGGGGTCGGGCAAACTTTGATTACAATGCTTATTCCAGTAAGTTACTATGATTTTGTGCCAATCAACGTAAAGCACATCCAAGAATACTCCTTTTGTTTTTTTAGAATGTTTCCATTTTTAAAAGCGAAAATTGGATCATTTCTGCTGTTGACCACATATTCTATACATGTTCCGATTTTTATAAATTCATTGTTCGGTGACAGGAGTTGGTAATATAATTGGGGATAGTTTTATGAAACAATGCAATTAATTGTTTTATAATTTCATCATTATTTCAATACTCCTACGCAAGATCCATTTTGATAATTCAATTAATGATACAAAATAGAAACAAATGTTTTAACAAAACTATCTTAAAAATTATTTCTCTTTATTGATAATTTTCTAGATTTAATAAAGAACGTTTGTACATTTTATGCAATTAAACACGTTTTGATTCTTTTTAATGTTATAAGAAAATATATATTTTTATTATACCAATTTAAGTTAGTAGAAAACGAAAGTAATAATAAATTGTAAAATCTGTAAAATAACCCATTTTTTATATTTGGTTAAATAATATCTTATTATTTGTATTAGAGGCTTCTAAATCAATTTTTAATTATAATTTTAATTTCGCCTAACCCAATAATTGGTAAATGTACTTGAAAACTAACGAAGTATTTTTTTCTCTTTTTATCTCGTATGCTTATTACCTTTTACGAATGCTTTGTTTTACGAATGTTATGACGAAAAGACCCAAAAATTGAAGACAAAAATTGAGCCCTGTATTTTTATATTGATTCACAGAAATTCTTTTAGTGAAAAATATTTTTATCGTAACTATCACATTCGCTATTGGAAAAAAATGTGGTCGCTCTATAGTTATAAGTATTATAGAATCTACATCAAATAGTTCCGATTTTGCGATGAAATAAATGAAATATATAGACAGCCAAAATAAAAATCACCTTTTTGGCTTCTTAATTGTCGATTTAAAATATATGTAAACCAAAATGCAATCTTCAAATATGTGAACTGTACAGATAGTTGTTTTTATATAAAAAGCAAAAAAACAGTAATTACTTAAAACCTGTCATGTTTTTTATAAATTTTGTTAATTATGAAATACAGTACAGTAATAATAATATCCTCAAAACAATTACAAACCAATTCTGTTCCCTATCTCTTTCCATTGATCAGTTAATTAACATATACAAACTGGGTGGCCAGCTATCATATAAGATAATGAAATTTTTGCTTGGAGAGTCGTCGTACAAAAAAGTATTAATTGAAATAACATTTCACAATTTATTAATTTACAACATTACCGATTTAAATTACGTTTTTAAATGTAAATTGATATGATATTTCAAAACAACTAATAAGCAACTCGCGTTATAAATATTTACTGTACCATTGTGAATTCTAACCAATCAATTATGATATCACTATCTCTCGTCAATTTTATTTGTGTTTTTCTAAAACTTTTTTTATTTTTATTTTCTACACAGTGAGAATAGTTTCAAGACGGTATAATAAGACTAATGTTAAGAAAATTACAAGTCTATTCTTTCCTCTGCTTAAAAACAAAAAAGAAACGTGATTGGAAATTGAATTTCTAAATCTTTGTATGATTAGACTACAAAAAATATATTGAAAAAAATTTGTTTATTGTACGTGATATAATAATTCTTTATAAATTCAACTTTCTGATGTTTTATCATGACCAATTTTAATTAACCCCAACCAAGAATAAAAATTGGCCTTTGTCATTAATCCATTAATAAAAAAAAATTAAAAAATCAACAAGTGGAAATAGTGATTTTTTAAAAATATATATCATTAGATTACGTGAGATTAATATAAATAAAGAGGTGGATTTTTTTTATATAGGTCACAAAATTACGATATTTCCAAATAGCAAAATATGTAACTACGTATTTAGATTGCAATCAGCTCGGATATTTTAAACAATAACCATTGCCATCTATTTACAAAAAAATATTTTGGTATCAAAAAGTATTAATTCGCAAAACTGAAATTGTGCACCCTGCCCAATATCGTTAACTACCTGAGGTGAACAATGAGAAAGTAACTCTAATAATAGAAATTATTGTAGTTAGACAGAGCCATAATAAATCCTATGTCTAATTAAGTTATTGAAGCTATTTAGTTTTAATAACTACAAAAAACCTTGTGAGCTTCACACAATTTGAAAATCTAAACGGCCAAGATGTGGATTTGTCTACATACGACTACATTATATATATATATATATATATATATATATATATATATATATATATATATATATATATATATATATATATATATATATATATATTTATACTCATGAGTTTACTAGGTGTTTATATATAAATTATATTAAATGCTACTCTAGTTGCAAATATTTTTTTCCAATATTAAAATAATCTATTAAAATATGGGAATAATCGAAAACAATAATCAAGTTCAAGAATGATGAAAGAAAAAAAATTAGTAAAAATTTTTACATTTATTGTCTCGAAAATTTCGGCGCTGTGCACTTATGGGATCATAAGTGGGATCAAGTAAAGATAACGTATCGTTTAAACGATAAAGTTACTTCAAACTTTCCGTACTCATACATTTCACCGAATTGATAAAATTGGAGCGAACTTTGCGCGAATTCTATTTATAGACAGGACATCGATTTTCTAACGCCCTCGATCTGATTATCGAGTTTCATCGAACTGATAATAGTTCGTAATTCTTTTTAGACAGTAATCACAAACAGAGTTCGATACGACGAAAATATTTCCTTTTGAGTGTTTGAACCTCTAAAACTAATAGCCACAGAGTAATAAGCAACAGGTTATTTTAAATCTCTAATTTTTCAAATTTTAATGCAACAATCTAGTTCCATTTTACTCATTGGTGCATACCACTTTTTTTCTGTAGAAGGATCAAATATGTCAAATGCTACAGCCATCTAACCGATATTGTTTGCCAGTGCCGCTTACAAAAAGAAAATAATTGACAGAAAATTATCGCTATTTCCACTTACAAATTTTACTGCGTTTATTTCAAGCAGTTCAAAAAGAATTAAATTTAAAAATTCAAAGAATAGTGGCCCAACTCCATATTGAAAGTTAGAGCATGCCTGCTAATTTGTACGCTTTTACATTAAGATTGCACGGTATTATCTAAAAAAAAATAAAACAATTGAACCTAGTTCCGTTCCAAATTTATATTCCTCTGTATCCTAATCCTTAAAGAAGCATAAGCGCTAGATGTAGAGCTAAAAAATTTAAAAAGAGCTGATTCGCTACTCAGCAGACAGTATGTGGGACTAAAAAAGAAGTTCTGGAGTCAAAGTAAAAATTATAAGATTACTTTCTTTAAAATGGTTATGGATATAATGTTTAAATTTTTTAACATTTTTGTGTGATTATGGTTTTTTATTTTATAAAAAAGCCGAATAATCAAATAAAATAGGTATTTCTTACTTCTCATACACTCAAGATGACATATTTTATGAATAAATTAAAATATATATATATTGCAACAAGAGAAGGAATACTAAAGGAACATTTTTATTTTCTTTTTTAGTTCGCTCTGGAACCAATATCCAATGTCAGCAACTATCACAAATAGGTTCCAAAACTAATAGATTCGCTTTTACCTTATGTTCAAAGATTCAGTACATGACGGGTTTAATCTGTAGATAAATGTATCCATAGACATTATTTTGAAAATATTTGGCGTTCTCAATATCCATTTGATATTACTATGAGTTTACTAGGTTTTTACTAAGCGCAGCATTCGACCTTCTGTAGGTTTTAAAAGTGAATGCATTTCAATTTGGATTGTCTTATATTTTAGTAAAATTATGCAATTGACTAATATTCATTATTATTGTCATTATACTACAATAAGATGTATATTCATTTAAGTAAACATACAATTTAAGGAGATCCCTTTTGTTCATGAATTTTCGAAGATTCCATTTGTTGATAATTAGTTCAAATATTCAAAGTCGCTGGCGAGTTTGGCACCAGAAATGTTTAAACGTCGCTATGGTGATATTATATTGCATTGTAAGAGTTAATGCTTGATTTTGGTGTTATGCATATTTTGTTTAGGAAGTATTCTTTAATTGTATGTTGGTGAGTACATTTTTTTAAATAAATTCTTTTTAATTAATTTATAAACAAAAAGCAACTATTATTGGTAAATAATCCAAAATAGCAAGGGATATTAATTTGTTACAATTAATGACGTTACTCACTTCGTGCGTCTGCAGTGAACTTGATAATATCCTTATTTTGCTAACTATATTTTGAAGGTCTTCCAAATATAGTTAGCAAACAGATATTCATTCTGTTTCTTAAAAAAACAAAATAGATTTCTCATAGATTACATCTTGAAGACAATTTTGAATTCTATGAGAAATCTATTCTGTTTTTTTAAGAAACAGAATAAATATCTAATTGAAAGCAAGAAAAATAAAAAAGTCACAGGTAAGTCAGAAAAAAAATTGATGTCAGCTTCTTAGTTCTAATATTTATTTCAAAATAAACTCATGTAGGTTTGTGGTTATTTTTTCTGATCTTTCTAAGGTGTATCGGTTAGTACATAATTAGTAATCATTATTTTTTTACGACACAGCGCCGTATTTTAATAGGAACATGATAATGAACATGATGAAAGCATATATACGCCGCGGGAAAAAAATAAATATTAACAAATTAATTAGCAATATCATCATTATTGATGCACAAAAATATAATATAACCTATACGGCTTTACAAAAAAAACTTTTATCAAAATTAAATTTATGGTATACTGGGTACACTCCCAGCATAATCCTTTGAAAATTTGGTTAGAATCTAATTATGGAAATTGAAGTTATGCCACAGAATTTCCATAAATTGAACATCACAAGTTTGTAATCGTGTTGGGTGATATAGGTTCAACCTATTTTAATGATTCTTATTTCATCAAAATGTATGTGTGGTCCCATGAAAATCTACTTAGAATCTAATCATAGAAATTAAAGGTATGCTATAGAATTCCTCGACATCAAGATGATGACAGAAACTCTTCCGTGATGACGAATAAACTCATATAGTTTGGACTCGTTTGACTTGACATAGCAAGAAATAAATAGCGTATATAGGTATATGGGGGTAAGTGCTACAGATGTACTGCCTGCAAAACCGAGAGCCTTGATGATCAGCTATTTTTAAATTAGTATTATGGATCTTAAACAGAGACTCTGTCTTTGAATTCCAGGTCCTACTCTTCAGTCCAGATATTGCAAGGGATCTCCTACTCCTCAAACATAATACTTGGGGATCCGCCGTTTTTAAAATAGTATTGTGGATCTCGAGCAGAGACTCTATTAGTAAATTACGAGTTCCAACTCCTCAGTCCTGATATTGTTGGAGTACTGCCTGCCTAAAAAGTGAGACTTAAGGATCTACTATTAATATGTGAGTATTTTAGGTCTCAAGCATAGACACTGCCGCTTAACTTCGGATTTCAACACTTCAGTATTGCTTATTTCAGTATTTCGGATTTCAACTCTACAGTATTAGCTGTATTCTGAGAACCTGGTATTTCTTAATTAGTATTTTGGGTCTCCAGCAGAGATAATTTTATTGAAATCCGGGTTTCAATTTCTCTTCTTCATATTCAGAGGCTCTGTCTGCCTACACCATGAGATTTGAGAATCTGCTATTTTTAAATTAGTATTGTGAGTTTCAGGCACTCTTTTATTGAACTCCAGAATCCAGTTCCTCAGCCCAATGCTACAGTATACCTGTTTTGTGTATGGTAACTATTACATCCGGCATTGATCAAAGAATTTGGATGATTTATTATTTGAATAGCCCGAGTGTAGTATTAAAAAAAATTATTAAAATTTTACCATGGTAATTGAAGTTATGCCATAGAATCAAATTTGAATGATATAAGTCTAATGTCAATCCTGTAATAAAGTATTTAAAATTTTGACACGACTAAGCCCGACAAAAATTTCCCCTTTACAAAGTCAAGGTATAACGATAGATCAGAACGGCAGTGATAGGAACTTTTCACTCATAAGGAGTAAACTCATCGGGTATGGGCTCGTTTTGCTTGTGTTGACTTAAGCAAGAAAATGTAAAAACATATTTAGTTACATGTTGATCTAGGCTATTTTGTATGCCAAGTTTCATCCTGATCGAATTAGAAATCAAGCTATTGTTGCAGATAACTCTACAAGTTTCCACATATTAGGTTGTGCTTATATTCATTTTTATCTAACCATCTATTTGTACTACTTTCTAAAACGTCAATCTCTCTATATCGAAAACCACTTTCGAATAAACCGACATTAAAATCCGATTTGAATGTAGTCTGAAAAAATAATTTCTAACGAAGTACTAGTTGCTTCATATTATCCTCCCGTATCTCATTTCTTTTCTCTATTCTTGTTAATGTACAATGTATCAATTTTCACAGAAAGTAACGTTGCTATTTTTCACTCACTATAAATGTAATATAAAGTTAAAATATTTCAGTTACGTGGTTGCTCATCCAATATTTGTTATTCAAGTTTATGTGGATATTAAAAAGTTAAAATAAACCATCAAACACACTGTCTTTTTATCGATTTCTCGTTAAAAATGACAAAATTCACTTAGAAATGACCTTACTTTAAATTTTCTCTCACAGCTTCTTTCATCTTGGCTCAATTTCTTTCATGCAATATTATTTAAACATATTTCATTAAAACTTCTTACGCTTACTATTACGACGGAAGTACATGAATTTCTGGAACTAAAGGATGTTTGGCTACAAAATCAGCACAACACTATGATTTTTTTAACCAAATTTCCGAAATCGTCTACAAAAGACACGTTACCAAAAACGCGCTTTTTTAATATTAATGCCCCAAGACCTCGAACAAACATAATTAATTCCGACATATCGTTTATCCCCACCTACAAAGATGACTTTCAAAAAATTAAATTACCTCGAAAATCAAGAAATCTCCATAATAGGTGCACTTCGGCAAAATTCACCTAAAACGATAATACAACTAAATTATCACAAATATTCCCAATGGGATGGAACCCCAATAAAGTAATATTTTAAAAGCTATGGACGTGGTTGTAAGTTTTGCGTAGCTCAAATATTTTATAATCCAATTTTTCAAAGGTTTGTGGTACATATGTAAACTAAATACAACTAGTCACGATAACCATTGAAGAATATAACATGTCTGAAAATTTAAATAAAAATTTATTTCGAATTCAATAGCAAACAAAACTTAAATTATATTTGTTTCTCCAAATATAGCAATCATATATTTTAATAAAATTTTTAACTCGATTGGCAAATAAATTTATAATTTTTTTATTAGAATTATTGAACTAATTCTTACCTTAACCGTCACATTTATCCCGTATTACAACTAATTATTACTAGTAATGTTAACCACCAATTTTATTTGGGTTTTGGAAAAATATTACATGGTGTGCAATAAAACAAGTCTTCCTTATTTTTATTTTTATTCTATTAAAAATAGCACAATATGTTTAAATATAAATTCTTGAAATAGTTAGAAGTTTTCTTTTCTGTTAACCGATGTTAACTAGTCATGTTCTAGAAATATAATATTTATTTATACGTAATAAGAATAGAATTCATAAAGTAATAAAAATTAAAATAAACGTGAAATTCATTCACGGTAAACATTGTTTATATATTTTCCAAAATATATTAAATGTCAATATTATATATTAATAAACTCCGCATTGGCTGAGATCTGGCAGTTGGCCCTGGCAATTATTGTTCCATGCAACCCACGCGCTGAATCCGTTTCTACCCATTCTTGCCGTCTCCTTGTACACGATCTGAGCACATCTCGCAGCTGCCCTAATATCGTCAGTCAGCAAGTCTGTAAAAGGTCGCTACAAATTACATCGTGTTGACAAATCTTTTTAAAACAGGTTAAGCAATAATTGGAAAATGCCGAATATCTCTACCAATATATGAAATTTTCCTTAAACACTCACTCATAACGAAAAGTTATATTAAAATATCACTTGTTGTTTTCAATAACTCTCTCATTCTATTCTTTCTCGTAACTGCAACTGGACGAACGTGGACATGCCGTTAACCCTATCACTTGTCATTCTATCATAAACTTCTATTGGCGGACCATTCAGACAACTTGGATAATACCCATCGTTTCGCAGATGGTTTAGAAATTTCATAACGATTCTACGAGATTTACACTTATTGATTTATTTATCAGATGATCATAAATTACCAAGTGACATAAATATAAAGACCGGTAATAAATAAGGAAAACATACTAAATTATAATAAATTTTAAACACAATAAAAAATGAACACCCATTCACACATTAATTTATGTATCGTACCGTACCTATGTAAAATATAACCACTGTTTTTTTCAGCTAACAACAGAAATTCAAAATAAATTTTATAATAATATCAACTGAAAATCTGTTTATTTGTGCAGAGCGTAGATCGAGATAGAACTTTTTTATTAATAGCTATTTATTGATGATTTCAACTACATAAAAAAGGAAAACAATTCTTGAATTGTTTAAGCTAGATAGAACGTTTACAATAACAAATACTTGCTAGAAACGTTTGTATCAAAATCATTGTTAGTTAATATACGAAACTTTGAATAAAGCCTTTAACAGCATAATACAAATTAGTAAAATACAGAAGCAAAAGTTTTACCACCACTATACTTGTATTATAATTTAAATTGACTTTCCAAGTGAGTGTGAATTTATTCCTCCTCAACGCAAAAATCCCTGCCACGGGATTATTCCATTGCGTAATCTACTGGCCTGTCTACCGCATCTCTACGTAGCATAGTTTTATTAGTTTATTTATTAAGTATACACGCCATATTCGCAGGAAGAATTTTTTACTTAAGTTTTTTAACTTCCTGGTGGATAAAACCAATTTAACAAAAAAATTGCTTCATTGAGTAAATGAAAAAAATTTCTTTCAATGTGTCATGCTAAGTTTAGAATTTTAATTACCAAATAATTTGAAATTAATGTCAAATGCTACACTTACGTTGATATGAAAAAAATACTTTTCACAATTTCACCAGAAATTTAGGTGTGTCTAATAAATTAATTTTTGCTTGTTATTTATGATTAAATTGGCATAATAATAAATCATGAAACGAGGTAGTAGCTGAATTGATCCATTTTGAAAAACATTTATTGTTTCATAATTTACAATTTATGGGTTGTAAGGCTATTGCAATTTTTAATTATCTCAGTATCCCGCAAACCTAGAATTTCTCGCGAAAAAAACCAAAACTAGGGAACTCGAAATATATACATCCAATGAATTAATTCAAATAGAAGTAGCATTTACGATTTTCTTTTAGCCATTTACTTACTGTTTACCTGTACCAGTACAGACTTACAATGTGCTATACGCAATAAATTTATACAACAAAGATTCAATAGTACTACATTTCTAACATGCGCCTATTCGTTTAAATATTAAAATATAACTGTCCCGTGAAGCAATCTCTAATATTTCACTATGACGTGGGGCGCCCTGTGTTCATGCACAACATGACGCTTGTTTATTTCGTTCACATTAAAATAGGACATTTCCAGAACGGGATCAGATTCGAAAAAAATGATTGACTATAATCATCTTATTTTTGACTCAACAAATCGGTTTGATGTATCAATTTAATAACGCATATGTAATTACTATAAATTACAGCTTTATATTTAAAAAAGGAAAAAGAATGAATACCTTCACAAGCGACATTGCATCCACCACCGGGCCCACCAGACCTGCACCAATACCTGTCGTTGATTTGAAATAATCCATAGTCGCGTGACCCGTCAGCGTTGTGTCTGTTAATGGCATCTGTTCGTCGACAGCTCTCTCCTTCTACGAGGCACACCCCTGAAATAAAACAAAATTAAGTAAATAAATCCCAAATAGGTAAAAAATATACCAGCAAAATATATCATAAAACACTAATGCCTTTTATGTCAATTTCCCTTGTTCTTTGATCCATAGGAAATTCCTTGTTTTTTTTAGAACATTTGGCAATTCGGATACGGAACTTTGGATCTTTTATAACTAAAAATATATAATATTTCTCAATTAGCATTGCCATATTAGACCTAGAAAAGAAAGAAGAAATACTAAAACAAAATTATTTGTTTTCGAGATCTCTTTAAAGATTTTTAGAAGTATAAATGTAAGGGCGGATGATAGAAAAGCTTTGTTTTTCCGCTCTTTTTTCATTAAATTGGATATTCAAATAGTCTGTCTCGGAATCAATTCTATTTTTATCAGATCAAAAATATTAAAAAACATATATTTGCTCTAAACTTTAACATTTTTTGTTTACGATTTTTCCAAATATAATTTATTTAACCAAACTTCGTCAAGACGAATTTTCTTCTTAATGTCAAACTATATGTATAAATCTACTGCCAACATTTTCATAGTTCTGGCCGCAGCGTGATCCTTTGCCCTTACTTTTTGGCTTATTTCCAAAACTTTATAAATTTAATACATTAAAACTATATAAATCAATGTACTTCTAATACCATAGATACTTATAATTAATTTACAAATGTACTAAAATTTTTAATCTTCATTTTCTAAAAAATGTGTCCGCACAAGAATATTTTGTTACTCACTCCAAAATATAACAATTATTGAAAAAATAAGACAATTTACTAAAGATAAAAAAAATATTTTTCATTATTTTTGCATGTGAAGCTAAAAAAAATAAAAAGTCATAGAAAAAATTGTACGGCCATACAATTGATTAAAAGCGATATTTTCAAATATTTTGTTTATCCTTCTTTATTCAATAGTCCACTATACTAATTTGGTTAAAACATTTTTACGTGTATACATATGTTTAAACTAGAAAGTGTGATCACGTGTGTAGGCTAATCAATATAATACAATCGATCATGAAATACCAATTCACCAATATCTGCACTTAGTTTTCCCTCCTTTCAGTGAGCTATAAATAGGGTAATAAATTACGAATACGATGATTTATTGCCTCTCCTCTCATCTATGTCATCTTTTATATATCTAACTAAAATTAATATATCTTTCCGCGAGTACTAACACTTAAAGCCTACTGCCGAAAATTGTTAGACACAACGTTTTAAACTACTGTACCGAAGCAATGTATTTCATATGAATAATATAATAATAAATGACTCATAGGAAGTGAAGAATGCCGAATAGATAACTTAAACACTTACGCACATAATAAATAACGTTGTACATATAAAGTAAACAATAAAACCGTATGCTCGTGTGTATTTTCCTCGTTGCCCAGTTTGGGTGTAGCGCAAGTTAATGACCGTTTAGAATCTGTGTATCGATATTTCAGAAATTAATTTGTAGAGTACTAAGAATGATATTAATTTTATTTTTTAATATTTTAATAGCCATGTTTCATAAAATTTCATATTATACGAAGCATAGCGCATAATCAATAATTTCTATGAAAGTACCTCCATAAATTCATAATAGATAAAAAACAATCACATAAAATACGTTTTACCACAAAAAGAGTTTTCTGTTTAATGTAATTAATTATTAACAATAATTTATATAATTTATAATAAATATGCAGTCGATTAAATAAAAATTTTATCCGAAACTCGTTGAAGGTATTTTTTCCTCATATTCCTCAACCATAGCACACTTCCAAATTATGGAACCGACTTGATTATGATATATGAAACTGACTATCAATTTAGGTTTACAAAATTTCTAAAATACTCTTTTTATTTCTAAAAACTACATACTTCCTATCCTATCCCATCCCATCCTGTCCTCTTTCTGATCTATGTTAATACATATATTATTTCTTAATAAATTTTTAAAATGTTATTATATGAAGTATCATTTTACTGACAGCCTTTTGCGATCTCAATCTTCTGAGATCTCAATATGTTATGTATTACCAAATGTTCTGAAAGTACGGATAATCTTCGCAGTTATTTAATAAGATTCAGAGTGGTTCTACAAATCAATCTAAAAGGATAATGAAACTGGTTAAGTACAAGTAAAACTCGCACTTGGAGAGTTGGTATAGTATTTTTACGATATATTATGTACGGTAAATAATCTGAAGCAAAAATTAACTAAAAGCTGTCCAAATAATTCTAAAAAGACAATGAAACCGGTTAAGTATAAGTATAACTATCACTAGGATGGTTAACACAGTATTTTTACGATATATAATGTTTAGTTAATTAGATTAATGTTAGTTTTCACCCTGAAATAATATTGCCTAGTATGTATTCCACAGGCGTTAACAGAAGATCCTAAATAATCTGAACCAAAAATTAACTAAAAGCTGTCCAAATAAATCTAAAAAGACAATGAAACCGGTTAAGTATAAGTATAACTATCACTAGGATGGTTAATACAGTATTTTTACGATATATAATGTTTAGTTAATTTGATTAATGTTTATTTTCACCGTGAAATAATATTGCCTAGTATGTATTCCACAGGCGTTCACATGAGATCGTAAATAATCTGAACCAAAAATTAACTAAAAGCTGTCTAAATAAATCTAAAAGGCAATGAAACCGGTTATGTACGAGTATAACTGGCACTAGGATGGTTAATACAGTATTTTTATGATATATTATGTTTATTTAATAATATTACTGATAGTTTTCACCGTGAAATAATATTGCCTAGTATGTATTCCACAGGCGTTAACAGAAGATCGTAAATAATCTGAACCAAAAATTAACTAAAAGCTGTCCAAATAAATCTAAAAAGACAATGAAACCGGTTAAGTATAAGTATAACTATCACTAGGATGGTTAATACAGTATTTATACGATATATAATGTTTAGTTAATTAGATTAATGTTAGTTTTCACCCTGAAATAATATTGCCTAGTATGTATTCCACAGGCGTTAACAGAAGATCGTAAATAATCTGAACCAAAAATTAACTAAAAGCTGTCCAAATAAATCTAAAAAGACAATTAAACCGGTTAAGTATAAGTATAACTATCACTAGGATGGTTAATACAGTATTTTTACGATATATAATGTTTAGTTAATTAGATTAATGTTTATTTTCACCGTGAAATAATATTGCCTAGTATGTATTCCACAGGCATTAACATAAGATAGTAAACAATCTGAACCAAAAATTAACTAAAAGCTGTCCAAATAAATCTAAAAAGACAATGAAACCGGTTAAATGTGAGTATAACTCGCACTAGGATGTTAACACAGTATTTTTACGAGATATTATGTTTAGTTAATTAGATTAATGTTAGTTTTCACCGTGAAATAATATTGCCTAGTATGTATTCCACAGGCGTTAATAGAAGATCGATAAATAAAACAATCTATATATGATAAAACAATAATCTAAACCAAAAATTAACTAAAAGCTGTCCAAATTATTCTAAAAAGACAATGAAACCGGTTCAGTATAAGTATAACTCGCACTAGGATGCTTAATACAGTATTTTTACGATATAGTATGTTTATTTAATAATATAGATGTCAGTTTTCACCGTGAAAAAATATTACCTAGTATGTATTTTACAGGCGTTCACATGAGATCGTAAATAATCTGAACCAAAAATTAACTAAAAGCTGCCTAAATAAATCTAAAAGGCAATGAAACAGGTTAAGTACGAGTATAACTGGCACTAGGATGGTTAATACAGTATTTTTATGATATATTATGTTTATTTAATAATATTACTGACAGTTTTCACCGTGAAATAATATTGCCTAGTATGTATTCCACAGGCGTTAACAGAAGATCGTAAATAATCTGAACCAAAAATTAACTAAAAGCTGTCCAAATAAATCTAAAAAGACGATGAAACCGGTTAAGTACAAGTATAACTCGCACTAGGATGATTAATACAGTATTTTTACGATATATAATGTTTAGTTTATTGGATTAATGATAGTTTTTACCGTGAAATAATATTGCCTAGTATATATTCCACATGCGTTAACAGAAGATCGTAAATAATCTGAACCAAAAATTAACTAAAACCTGTACAAATAAATCTAAAAAGACAATGAAACCGGTTAAGTACGAGTATAACTCGCACTAGGATGTTAGCACAGTATTTTTACGATAGACTATTTTTATTCAATTATGTTAATGTAAGTTTTCACCGTGGAATAATATTGCCTAGTATATTCTTCCACAGGCGTTAGCATGAGATCGTAAATTATCTAAAGTAAAAATGAACTAAACGCTGTTCAAATAAATCTAAAAAGACAATATAAACGGGTTAAGTACAAGTATACCTCGCACTAGGATGGTTAATACAGTATTTTTACTATGTTTATATAATAATATTGATGTTACTTTTCACCGTGAAAAAATATTGCCTAGTATGTATTTTACAGGCATTCACATGAGATCGTAAATAATCTGAACCAAAAATTAACTAAAAGCTGTCCAAATAAATCTAAAAAGTCAATGAAACCGATTAAGTACGAGTATAACTCGCAATAGAATGGTTAACACAGTATTTTTACGATATATTA
Source organism: Druceiella hillmani (assembly GCA_039881145.1). Taxonomy (NCBI): domain Eukaryota; kingdom Metazoa; phylum Arthropoda; class Insecta; order Lepidoptera; family Hepialidae; genus Druceiella; species Druceiella hillmani. The sequence continues at coordinate 7,670,417 of JAYKKI010000061.1, forward strand.
TGTTTATTTAATAATATTACTGTTAGTTTTCACCGTGAAATAATATTGCCTAGAATGTATTCCACAGGCGTTAACATAAGATCGTAAATAATCTGAACCAAAAATTAACTAAAAGCTGTCCAAATAAATCTAAAAAGACTATGGAATCGGTTAAGTATAAGTATAACTCGCACTAGGATTTTTAATACAGTATTATTACAATATATTATGTTTATTTAATAATATTGATGTTAGTTTTCCTCGTGAAAAAATATTGCCCGGTATGTATTCCACAGGCGTTAACATGAGATCGTAAATAATTTGAAGTAAAAATTAACTAAAAACAGACCAAATAAATGTAAGAAAAGGAGACAATGAAACTGGATTTGGTTATTTAATAACTTAATGTTAGTTTTCACCGTGGAATAATATTGCCTAGCATATCTTCCAGAATTATAAAATTTTAACTTATCGCTATAATTTTCCGGTAACATTCTAGTAATGATGTACGTTCCACAGTTTGACTTTAGCAATCTCGGAAAAAAGGGGATGGAATATTTTTATGGGTATTTTTAAGAATATCATTGGACCTTGGAAAAAAAATCGTTTTGAAATCTTTACAAATTATTATTTTTAATCAGTAAAATTAGAAGAAACATTTAGTATTTTATTTGCACGTACTTTTGAAAATTTTAGTTTGGCCGATGGACTTGAATTAAAACAAAATGGACCACTATTCGCCTTACAAACGCGTGTTATTAAATATTTACATTCGCCATTGTGTTGACCTTTTCTGTGGAGCTGTTTAGAAGAAACAAATATTTTATAAGTTTTATTATTTTATCTATTACAAAGAAGAATAATGTTTAATAAACATTTATTACTGCAAGAAATGTTTATTTAAGTAATGAATAATGTCTTATTTATGTTAAATGCAAAATAAAGAACTAAATAACGAGGCAAATAATAAAATTTGAATGAAAATTGGAGAAACAATTATTTTCCCACAATATATATATATATATATATATATATATATATATATATATATACATTGTAAAATTTGTTAAATTACACAGAGAAGTAAAATTAAGTTTCTTTTCAACTGCCATATCGTCGCTTAAGTTATAATATCGAAAATGGAACCAACTAGCAGTTTGTAGTTTGTTTAATGATTTTCAAAAGTTTCTGTGATAATTTTGCATCGTTTCATCAACTAGACCACCGAGAGAAGCAGCCGTGCCCACTCTTCCTTGGATGTCTCTTTCACGGCCTTTTCGAAGGCAATTTTCGGAGTCCGGGAAAGTTTAAAAATTTAAGGGACATTTATATTTTTTAATATTTATAAATATTTGAAACTTTTTAAATATTTAAATACAATTAAAAATAACTAAGTTACCTACATTTCTTTAATTTATAAATGCAAATTGGCGGAAATCATTTTGCAATAAAATACGGTGAGTATTTTATTGCAAAATTATTTCCGGTGAGTATTTTATTGCAAATGTAATTATACTGATCTTCCAGACTTTTAACGTAACTATAGAACAAGTTAGAGAGGGTGATGAGGAATATCGTAAAACGCATACTCATATCTCACGATGGAGATGCTGTGTCAAAAATATTCTGTACTCCACTTGAAAAGGTCTGTGAAAAAACTATTTTCGTCACATAGTTCCATGTATATAAAATACTTTTCTTTATTTCTCGCATTTATGTCCGTACTTCTACTTCGAAAACATAACGAGCTACTTTCCCATTCATTATGCGAAGTGATTTATTTAAAAACAGTTCGGTGAATCAAAATCGCGTAAAATGACGTATCATAACAAAACGGTTTCTAAACTATATGCATCATTAGAAATTAAAAAAATAAAATTGTTGAAATGAAAAATTAGTTTCACTAATTTACGTAAAAAATAACAACATTCCCATTAAAGATTCAGTTCGGAAGATATTTTCACTACGATTTCGTATTGTAATCCCACAAAAGTGTAAATTTTAGTTCGTATAATTGAGAATATTATTGCAACCTCACGTTAGGAAGTTTCATTAATCGAACTCGAACTTTAAACAAATTGTAATATTTATGCGAATAAGAAAACATTTGATTCCTATGCTGTGAAAAAACTGTTGAAGTTTTTTTTTATTTCTTAACAACAGCCATTTAAAAATATTACTCAGTTATATATTATATATATTATTCAAAATATATACATACGAGCACAGATATTTAACGTTTGTTAATTTTTTGATATACTTCTTTTTAAATATGCAATGAAGCTACATATCAATATTGTCTATATAAATGTTAATGGTATTTTTTTAATACTTGTCTAATAAATAGTACCTTATATAGATATTAAATCTATGTAAAAAATTAATTAATTTGTAATTAAAATATTTAAAAATATCAAATTATTGCAAAAGAGCATCAAAAGGTACTTAAAAACCTAGTCCAGTGTATATCGAAAGATTTAAAATAGAAAAAATTAAATTCGACAAAGTCTCCTCACTTGTCATTTATTACTTAATTTTATATTTGATGAATCATAAAAATATTATTTGATAACAATTTAAAGCAGCTGACATAATAAAATATTTAATTAAAATCTGTTTGTTTAGACTCGTTAATTGGATTATATTGGAAACCCTAGAAAGAAAATAAAACAAAAGTGCGGTTGTTTATATGATTCGTAACGATACTGACAAATGACACCATGTTCTGTCAAGCATGAGTCGAACTCGCACTATGAGGGTTCCGTACACATGTAAGCACTTATAAACATTTAAAAGTACATAGTATTCCTATTATACGTAGGTACATAGTACATACTATTCTTATTACAATTAATATCTACAAACATTAATACGCAATATACTACGCAATATTATACGCCGTATTGTGAATATATTGCCTATCACATCACCCACAAACATAAAAACATCGGGTATATTTCAAAATATAACTATAAATTAACGACTATAGAATTGCTTTCTTAACTTGTGCCTTGAGATTTTCATTTTTGCAAAATTTCATGATTCTAGGTCAACGCAGAGTACACTATAGGTTTTGATTTACTTGCGAGTGTCAAAATATGCGGTATAAATGGCCGTACCTTTAGAGTTCTTCTTGATTGCATTGACTGAGAAGCTTGGATTTTTACAGCTTCCATAGGACTCCCAAGGGCTCATAGACCTATGTATTTGATATCAATTTCACTTTGATACCTCACGCTTTCCTGAAAAAAAGGTCTTTACAGACAGACAGACAGACGGACATTGAAGTAATCGTATAAGGGTTCCTTTTTTCTTTTTGAGGTACAGAACCCTAAAAATTATCAATACGGGTATAATTTTAGATTGATTTTTAAAACATTAATAAGTACTTCATATAACAAATTTGCATGACAAATTAAACACAATTAAATGAAACTACGTGATGTAGTATTATTTCTACTTTCTTTAATTTTGGGATATTAGCAAAGATCTTTGCTAATAGCCCACCTGAAGATGTTGTAATACAACGAAACCTAGGTGGTGGTAAAGAACTTAAAGAAAGTAGAAATAATACTACATCACGTAGTTTCATTTATTTGTGATTAATGAATTTCTACAAAATTAACTGCAAATATATTCAATATGACAAATTAAAAAATACGTAAATTTTTCATATGTACTTACTTGATAAATTTTTTTCACGTAAATTTATTTGAATTTCTAAGGTATTTATGCAACTAAAACTGAGATACGATATCTTCAAAATATAGAATACTAAGGGGGAATGACAGTTGATGGAACATAAAGAGTTATATATTAAATATTGCTAACTCATTCCATCGTTAAATTTCCAAAAACTTAAATGTAAAAGATAATACTGGTATAATCAATATACTAAATAATCAAATTACCTCATAGAAACTAACATCAAAGGAGTATGGAGCCTCCTGTTACCCAGCTAATAGAATACGCTGACGTTCTTTATCGAATTTATTTCAAATATTTCTGAAATCATAAAACTCTGATATTATATGCTGAAAATTGTATAACTGCGGTATTCGTATATTAAAAATGCGATTGTTGATATCAATTGGCCATTATATGAAACATCACCAATTGTCAATATTTTCAATATAAGTTAGATTCATCACACTGAATTACAATGACCGAAAGAAAAACGATGTCATTGTATAATCTCAGTTTAATTACAAAATACCCGAAAAATAACAGTACGCTCTACATACGTACACGTATAACAATGCACTTGAAAAACCTGCAAACTAAATGAAACCCAGATGTGGAAAGATATACTAGACTTAATCTAGTTAGCTATTAACATATATATTTCACCTGTCATGACCATTCTCTTCATAATATATAGGTGAAAATTGTTTACAAACATACATATTTTTAATTCCGCTCTAGTCAATAAAATACATATACATGCAAAATAACAAACAAGGTAACTTAACGGCATTTGATGACGATTTGAAAAAATTTACTTCGAAACTCCCAATCTCTTCAACAGAACTATTTTATCTTACCAAAAACATGATTAAAAATAAAATGTTAAACAAAAAGAATAAACAAACAACACAAAAATAACAAAAGGTTTACAAACAATCTGCAAGCTGCGACACAGGAAATCCTTGTCGCTTCAATTCCCGTGCCAGTCCACATCTATCAAATTGTCTGCCATCAACTCCAAAACTCCAAACTATCAGAACAGATAAACAGCACAAACGCAACTTAAACATTTCCAATGTTCGCTTTAAAAAAAAACTTCTTTTTCTACGAACGAGCCGCGCGCTGCTATCCCGGTTGGAAACGTTGTTTTGGGCCTGACTTTAACCAGCCTACTGGTTATATACTCGTAGAAGTCTCAATAGTGAAGATACCTAAATACAAGGCATGAGTAATACCCGAGATAAATATACGCAACGTTCAATGGCCAACTGAAATGTACAGTTCATGTCGAAACAAAATTGAATTATTAGTGTTCCCCCCGCTATCTACGATGAGACAACCAATTTTTATTCATAGATTGATCTTGAGACAAGCAGTCATATATATGCAAATGGCCTACTGTTTCAACGGTAGAAATAAATTGTTGTTTTGTTGAATCACTGTCTGGGATCAAATGTTTATATTTAATAACAACAAAATATAATATAACATTAAAACTAATAACAGTAAATAATAATAACAAGTAAATAATAACAATAGTAAAACTCACAATAAATGTACAAGTCATAACTTCTTACTAAGAGAAATTTAAGACGTTTTTGAGATCAAGGATATTGTCACAATTGTGAATCTGCAATAACGCTGTTTTGACATTCATATGCTTATTCAATGAGGCCATTGATCATTTCTGCAAAATAAAATGTGGATTAATTAGCACCGACGGACACAACCGTTCCATTCTTCCAACATGTCGATGGACATTGGAAAAATGGAATCCTTACAGAATGTCCACGATGTTTTTTTTTCACAGGCATTTGTCTCAGAGATCATTTGACATGTAAAATTGGTATATAATTTATAGAAAGTATAGTTTGAAGATAGTTTTGAGGTAAGTGCGTGTGTAGTTTTGAGGAACAGCAGAAGAGAAGAAAGAATTTTTTTTCAAGTTCATAGCTTGAGCATCGAATGAAAGCTTATCAAAAGGCGAATATTTGCAGTCGCATTGTAATAAACTTCATATAAAATTATTAATTGAAGTTTTTCTAATATAATTAATTCCTAGAATCTCCGAAAAATCTTGAAAACTATCAATCAAATAAGTTTTTTTAGGATTTATATATTGGTTTCACATGCATGAAAAAAGGACAAATAAGTGGTGATGTAATATAAAAATCCATGTTCTTGTGAAAATAAATTGGAAATTGTTAATTTTTTTAACACGTACATTTGATGTTTACAATCACTGCCGACAAATTGATGTTTACAATCTTATCCCTAATAGGGTAATCACCCCTTTAATTACCAAAAAAAAAATGTTTTGCGGAAACATAGTTCAGGTCTATGACACGTGCGACATGTCATAATTTCATATGTTCGGTTGAGTAGTTGAATTGGGAAAGTGAAACAAACAAATTAACGAACAACTTCATCTTTATTTTTATTAGAGAATTTTATTTCAAAAATGTTGCCTTTCAGCTTGTTTCTTGTTATTCTTCTTTAAACCACGTATCTATTTTAAACCACATATCATACCTATTTTAAACCACATATATAGATATGAAATCACAATCATACCTAACGATATATATAACCACATATCATACCTAACGATTAAGGAATGGTGAGCTTAATGTTACAGATAAGATATAACGCATTTGTCGTCAAAACTATAACAACAAAATATGCTAATCTGATCAGTATTGTCGATTATGTCTATCATTATAGATATTAAATTACCAAAGAAAGTATCATTTTTCTCCAATACCGTAACATTGAATTAGTGAACGCCATTCCCATTTTAAAAAAAGTTCGCATAAAGAAAACGATATTTACAATGTCATAAGTTGTACACTCGGTAATAAAAAACACAGAGAAATTTCTTGCCAGCATTAATTATACATGTTTATCCGCAAAATTCATGAAATCATTATTATATAAATCTATTTTATATAAATCGCCATATTTTCTATTTGAAGCAATCTATATGTAAAAACTACATTAAAAACTTGTTTACCTAGATCGACAGGATAACTACACACAATAATAAATAAACACACAATAATATTGTTAAATAGCTGAGTTTCGAAATTATTGTTCAATCTCCATACTATTTATCTTCACGGTATTCGATATCCTTTCTCTTGATAGAAATTGTGATCATAGTATCATACTATTCTTTGAGAAGAAAATTTATATCCTCTGAATATTTGAAATATTGAGAAAAACATTATTTCATTGTATCTACAAAACACTACGGCAGTTTATACTACACTTTTATTTTTATTATCATTTGTGAAATTTATTCACAAACATTCTAATATATTCTTCATAAGAATAGGTACAGAAGTATTTAAATTGCTATATTATTAAACTGTAACTTATTATTAAATATTTTTGTAGCAAAACCAGCGACAAAAAATGGTAATAATAAGTTAATTTATTTTTATGCCCTAGTCAATCTGCAACTGCATAAATCTTAGACTTGCAATGATTTTAATTAGCCTGCTGTGTTCTTTCATTAAGCTACTTTATACTATTAGTTACGTTTCCGATTTATAAAAACGCCATATTTTATTTAGTTTTTATTGATTCAAATTCATGTACTCGTTCTAACAAAATCTGAAGTTGAAAAATAAATTTTTCTCATCATAAGTCCCTCGAACAATGTGTAATCAATTAAAACTAAATCAAGTATGGCGTTTTTTATAAATCGGAAACGTAACTAATCATATAAAGTAGCTTAATGAAAGTTTCTTTACATTTGAAGCGAAGTAAGACAGCAGGCTAATTAAAATCATTGCAAGTCTAAGATTTATGCAGTTGCAGATTGACTAGGCCATAAAAATAAATTAACTTATTATAATTTTTTGTCGCTGGTTTTGGTACAAAAATAATTAATAATAAGTTACAGTTTAATAATATAGCAATTTAAATACTTCTATACCTATTCTTATGAAGAATATATTAGAATGTTTGTGAATAAATATAACAAATGAGCATGATGTATAGCAAAAACTGCCGTAGTGTTTTATAGATACAATGAAATAATATTTTTCTCAATATTTATATACATATATATATATATATATATATATATATATATATATATATATATATATATATACATATATATATATATATATATATTAATACATATATACACACACAAGTTCGTTGATGCATGGAGTGAATGTCGTACAAACAGCAGAAACTCTTGGCTAGATTCAAATCCAATTTAAGAATACGATATTTTACATAATTCTAAAAATGGAATAGAAATATGATTTCACATATCTTTTTACAATAATATAAATTGTATTGCTAGGCTTAAAATGAATATAATTGCTAGAATTGTTTAATAATTCCTGACCTCATTTTTTGCGCAACAAATAATTGACGACAAATCTGCAAAGTTAAGACGAAATTGTAAGTTTTGATGAAATTGAAAAGGAAAATCAGAATTTAATCTATAAGAGCAAAAATAGATTTACTGATTTGATCAATCCTAACCAAGCTTACATCTCATCTATACTTATATGTGTAAATAAAAAAATCTCATGACACCTATGCTGAATGTAACGTCCTCACATTTCCGGCAGATGTAAATTTCAATCATCTTGTCAAGTAAGTACATCATTACCGGAATTCAAAGAAAGAAATACATTGAAGATTGGCATTCGACAACTAAATTCAAAGTTTCGACTACTCGGAAAACAAGATTATATTTTTAATTTATGAAAAAAGTTAAGAGACGTCCATTTAATTACTTGTTTTAGCATTAAAAGCATGACGGTATTTAGACATTCCACATAAAATATAAATGAATGTATTTTTAGACAAAATGAAAAAAGAATTAAAGATGCTGTTAGAAATATAAACCACTCATTCTAACAAATACGGCTAATTAATTTCTTTTGCAAAATTTTGGTTTAATAATCTATTTCTGAAATATATTAAACAACTGGTTAGAGTCCTAACATCAATGTAATCTATGTAATTTTTCTTTGTTAAAAATATATTTATCAATCGTATCAGCCTTTCATACCTTCAATATAAACTCTTTCTGCTGTCAACTCATGGGATTAAATTATGGTTAACAGACAAGAAATCTTCGTGATCCTCAGCCTACAACTACATTCTATATGAAATCCGTAATAGACTAAAAACAACAAGATTACAGAATCAATTAGATATGTGTCAATACACCAACGAGATACGGTATCTGCGTTCAAGTTATCAGAATGAACTCACATTAACATAGTATACAAGTCGAAATACCTTCCGCAATGAATACTTCACTTTCACCCTATTCCTGACGTATCGCTTGTTATATATATATATATATATATATATATATATATATATTGTAACCTGTTGATTGCTAACCTGTATTACATATTTACTTATCTACTTAACTGTCTCAATTAGCGGTAGATTTTAATATTCTCTACATTGAATAAATAAACAATATAAAAAGAAAATAAAAAAATTCCTTCAAATCCTCTATTTATTATAGAAAATATATATTAATAATACCTCATAAAACAGCTGTTACTCCATTTCAATCGTGTTGATTAATTAGAAAACAGAAGTCACAACAACAGTGACGACTCCTTAATGACTTAATCTTCATTCTGGCTTCCGATCGTCGATCGCACCTTTGATGTAAACTGATAGCTTTATGCTTGGTCTTTGTTTTTATTTTGAAATTAGAATGAACTTACCATCATAGCTTTCTCCATAAGTTAAATATTCAATATATTACGCGTTAATTTTGTAGAAATTTATTGTTCACAATTAAATGAAACTACCTGATGTAGTATCATTTCCACTTTCTTTAAATGATTTACAACGACCTAGGTTTTATTGTATTACAACATCTTGAAGTGGGCTATTAGCAAAGATCGAAGAAGAGGGAGAAGAGAAATATTTGGTAATAGCCCACGTGAAGATGTTGTAATACAACGAAACCTAAGTCGTGGTAAAGAACTTAAAGAAAATTGAAATGATACTAAATCATGTAGTTTCATTTAATTGTGATCCATAAATTAATGTGATCTTACCTACGAACTAAACAGCAAATTATACCATTTATCTATAAAAAATTCGCTCCAGATATTAATTATACAATAGAGGAGACATCTAGTAGAGGAGCTATTTTACACGCTTCATCTGCGAGAATTAGTTTGTTAAACAAAATTTATTTTTAGGCCTCTTTATGTGTATATAATTACCCAAGCCAGCTGCTCTCTTTAAAATGCTAATGTAAACTGTTTGCTGTTAACAAGAAGATATACACCCACATGTGTTATATCGATTCTTAAGTACCTATACATTTAAGCGTACACACCATATATGTGCACATTTCGCGTACATACGTATATATATCATTGATATAGACACAGAAAGAAATTTGAAAAAAGTTTTTACTCTTGATTCTTTTGACGTGAATATGTCTTTAAATTTGCTACCATGCGAGGGCAATCCAAAAAACCTAATGATTACAAAATCGGGGGATAGAGTATGGCATTGCAGTTTTGAATCTATCCCCTGCATCATTATATTAAATTATACCACTGTATAGCTAAAGGATCAAAGAACTCGTTACGATAAGCGAGAACAGTGACGCATCGCGTGCGGTGGAGGGGGAAGCGCCGCCATTTTGAGGTTATTTTGCTGCGTATCGCCGATTTATAATATAATAATATAATAAAAATAAAATTCACTTACAATACACGGCCGTGTCCGTGACACAGCCACACCCAATTATTTAAATATTTTGTTTCTTATTAGCTTTATATGAATAAACGAATAATGCAAAACGTTAAATCTATATAAAATATGTGTAAATATGAAAGGTAGGGTTTAACTAGTATTTATAGAGGTTTCGTTTAAAAACCTGTGACCAAATTTCCTCAAGAAAGACTGTAACAATATTCTATATAGTATACTGTTGCAGGCTGGCATTACAAAGCCGGGTCTATTATCCGGGAATATTAACCGTGACAGAATCAAATTTATAATATCTATACATACAAAGCAAAAGTGAAGATAGAATATCAGGTCAAATGCGTGTCGGAACATACACAAGATAGGGTTCCGTAGTTCTCTATATCTATTGAAATTGTTGATGCAAATTGAGCATAATAATTAAAACAGCAGAACACATTGGGCATCGCTTTGAAGCTTAGTATATAACAAACGGAGCTTACAAAATAAAAGTGATAACTAGTACTTTCACTTCAAAAACACCCCTCCAATTATACCCCACTTGATGAATTACGCAAAATTGGTGTTTTTTTTCGCCTTAATTTATAAACTTTGATAATAGTTTTCTTAAGGTAAGGAAGGCTCTTCTTTAAACCAGGCACTTTAAAAATAGTTTGCGTAAAATCTAATTGCAAATTAATTGCGACCTCCACATGAAGCATGAACTTACAAAATTTCATACTGGTAAGTGAAAAACTATAGAATGTACGAAACTATGAAAACGGACAAATAGACGAATATAATGAAAGAATAAGTTTTTTTTGTTTTACTATCCTAAAAAGTCCAGGATTTTAAAAAGTCTGCACATTAAAAATATTTAAAAAAAAGTTTATTTCCAAGACTACAAGTAGACTCTTGTGAAGGAAACGATTTTTTCGAAATGTTGGGCCCTCAATTGGCTGGTTTGTGAGGATGTCACTCAAAAATTACTACATTACCTATTTGAGAAATTCCAATAAATTATTTGCCGTAAAAATATATGAACACTATAAAATGTATGATTCATACTTATACTAATCACAAATATATTGCAGAACAATCTTAAATATATTACAAACACGTTAAAACATTTGGAAAATAAAAAAAATTAAAGTTCAGGATATTCTTATCACCTATTTTAAAATTCTTTCATAAATTTGATTTAGCTTTAAATGCCTTATACTCAACGCAAACGAAGCCGCGAGCTAAAAGGCTAGTAATAAATATATATTCTTGCAGAAAAGGTTTCACTTCACATTGGTTCAAAGACTATTTTATACATTAAGCTATAAGTTTGAACTTTTCATTCACCAAGTGTGTTATATTTTGTTCAGTATAGTATAAATACTTTTTTATATATGTATACACTTTTCTTTCCTTTCGTTACATGTAAAACCTTCCCGAGTTCTAAAACATAAATTATTTATGTTTCAAAAGTAGCATTGCCGCAAATTAAATTGCACATCGTACAATTTAATTTGCGGCGATGCTACTTTTGAAACGTGTCATTTGTTTTTTTTTTAAATCGTTAATTTAATTAATTTAACATGGCGTTACTCTAAGTTTTGATAAATATTTTTTGCATAAATCTCGATCCAAAAATATTGCATTTAATACAGCAGAATTTAAAAATTACTCTCAATTTTCTTAAAGGAAATGGTGCCCATATACTGAAAAAAAACATTATTTTTTAAAAAAGCGTTTAACTGTAATTAAGAATAATGTTTAAATTACATTAACGATTTACCTTCTTGCTCTCTTTAAAATTCCTTTATCACCAGAAGTAAGCATAAAATGTTATAATTATAGAAAAAAAAAACAAGTGAGAAGATCGAAATTTAAATTAAACTCTTTATTTTACACTATAGGAACAATTCATAAAATATAATGACCATATTGAAAAAGTTAATATATTCAGAAAGGTGGGTACAATATATACACATAGCAACGGACATACCATAAACATTAAGCTTAGCAGTAAAACAATTCCTAAATAAAATACCAACTACTTCATGGTTTGAATGAGAGCGGAATAAATGCGATCAAATTGAGACGGCTATGCGTTAAATTGTGTTGAATCATTTCGTTTATTGATACAAACGACGCGGTGACGCTTAGGGAAACACGAATCGAAAGACCGAGCAATTCTCAGTACATCATTGAGCGTACCAATTTAGTTACCCAGGCGACATACCCACGGTTTGCGGTCACGAATATTTGATCATGTGTTTTATATGCGTGTTATTGCTCTACAAAAATAAAGGAGATTGAAAATAAAGTAAAATAGATAATTAACAGGCTAATTAAATCTTGCGTATCACAGCGATGAAATTATTTTTTTAATTTCTTCTGCTTATTGTTGTCATTGATAAATAGGATAATCGGTTAGGAAATACAAAGTAAATCAAGAAGAAATAAGGACATAAAATAAAAAATCGTAACAGACCGATTTATTTTATTTTTATGTTTATATGACGAACTATAAATTCAAATGAATTGGGCACAAGTTCAAATACAGATGACAATTAAATCAATTGAAAATTAAAAAAACACACCGTCGTTTATGTTTTTTAAAATTTTTATGGAATCTAGCCAAAAATATTTTAATGAAACTTTGAAAAAAATGGCTAGTATATTGAATTTTCAAATTTTTAAAAATCTATAATTGAAAAATTAGAAGAGGGGGCACATATAGCATGTTATTTTGAAATATATGAAATGTGCTTTTTATTTGCTATTATGACATTGAAGAAAATAATGCCGTTTATTATAAATCTATATTATTTCTGTAAATTTATTACAATGGTTTTAAAGAAAAAATGTATAAATTAACAAAAAACGTCTCTTGTTACCTTAGTTCGCTAGATAATTTAAAAAACGTCATACTGGTAGTGAAAATACCTGTAAAGTTATAACAAGGGTGTGTTGCTAATTGCAGCACAATTGATTCGACATGTCTTTGATGCTTGCCCCTGTACATATATATATATATATATATATATATATATATATATATATATATGTATATATGTATATATATATGTGTGTATATATATGTATATATGTATATATATATATATATATATATATATATATATAAATTTATTTTCATTACTTTACCTCTTCTACAAGTTGCTTTCCTTCCATGTCTACATCCATATTTAAATTATTCGTTCTTAAGTGATGACAGCTTTCACGCTATTCTCACTGACAGCCAATAGTGGCTTTACGTAATATTTATTTTTTTTTGAACCTTTTAGAAGAAATTTTTATGAACCTGAAGACATTCTGAAAAAGAAAATATTGAAGTTATACGTGATACTATAACTAGAATTCTCTTTGCTTAATATCAGAATTTTACATTTAAAATTATGAAAATTTTTGAAGTAAATTTCTACAAAAGGATTTGCCTCAAATATTAGATGGTTTTAGTTTTTATTTCAATTTTTTACAAATATTTCAGACATTGAAGATAAATATCTGTAAACGAAGAATGTCAATAGCTGTTAACATAATATACGGTGAAGAAATTTACCTCTTAAAAAGAAACAAGTGTACGAGCTACATATGGACCAAATGAATATGGTAAGGCGGATTGATAGCCCAGCCCTTTTGAACGATGTACAAACTCACACATTCGAGGAAGGTTCAAAATAAGATTTCGTCTTGAAAAACTCATCGAAATCTGGTCAATTATTATGAGGATATTGTCCAATCCAGTGACACAGGCAGTCATAGAAATATGCACTAAAGTAAAAATTTCTATCAAGCACAAGTAAAAAAAATTCGAACGAAATATAACAAACTACGACGAACAAATAGCAATCTACACACTTGTCTTAATGGAATTCAAGTCCCGCAAGCAGATACAGCAAAATATCTTGGACTTCATTTGGATAGTAGGCTTAATTGAAAACATCACGTTAAAGTAAAAGCTGAGCAAATCAAGTTGAAACAACGACAAATGTTGTGGCTGATTGGACATCATTCCAAGCTAAACCTCTATTATAAGCGACTAATTTACTGGTGTATGGTACCCAGCTTTGGGGATGTATCAAACAGTCAAACCGTAATGTAATCCAACGAAGCCAAAACAAGTTCTTGCGTATAATTACCAATGCATATCGCTATGTTACCAATCAAGAAATTCACAACGACTTAGACATAAAATGGATTGATGAAGTTATCCGAGAATATGCTATTAAACATGAATAACGACTCACCATACCAACGTAGAAGCTATTCGACTTTTGGATATTACCCATGAACTGAGAAGGTTAAAACGTGTTAAACCTCGTGAATTAACTTCATAAATAAACTTAATTTACCTTGGAGCTGAACATTGGTACAGTAAACCCGCACACGACTAACTTGCAAATAAAATGGAGTACATTTCATCAATGACAATGACTTAATTGTATATTAAGATTTTATCATGCATATCCAATAAAGGATGTTTTAAAAAAAACAAGTAAAAATCACTCTATGAGTACCCTGTACTTATAGACCTTTATAAACATTTAAGGTTCACAATTTTCCTATTAAATTATTTACAAATATTAATTTTTCACAACTTAATTACATTGCCTACTATATCTTTCACAGCCGTAAAAACATAAATATATTTAAAAAATTATAACATTTAGAATAATCGCTGTGAAAAAGCCCATGCCAAGCGTAGTCGACAAAGTTCTAAACCACCGTTCCAACGTGGCTATCTAATGTTGGGAATATAAGTAATGAAGGGAAAAATCAAATGACATGTACCAGTGATTATTTTTTAATTATCTTCACCGACCTGAGACTTGGTGAACAAACTACGAGCGGCTTGTTTAGCTGCCCGAAGGACCATAAGGATTGCATCAAAATTGTTTTACTGCTAAACGTCTTATTTGAGGGTCTATTAAAATATATACAAAAATATTTTTGAGACCCATCTAACTAGCACGTTTGATATACCACAAAAGATGGAATTTAAAAAAATATATGCAAAATATCACTCCCCCCCTCCTAAAATGGCGAATGTTCGTTATTAAGATAATACGGATATTATAATATGCTTTATTACCGTTCCGATTCCATTTCAAGTTTTTTCTGTGTCAAGTGATTTATGGTAACGGTTGTAACATATAGATGACCAGAAATATGAGTGAACTTGTGATGGTTCCTTTTTCCTATTGAAGTACGGAACCCCAAAAATGTGGTAGACCTAGACTAATTTAGATTTCTTGTGATTAAAACAACTAAAATTTTACTCGAATAGAAACATCAATGACGCAAAATAAAACAACCTGGGGACAGACAACCAACATAAACGACTCCAAATTAATAACTTAATGTTAAATCGTACGAGACACATCGTCTGCCAAGTGTGCTATGTTGGTAAACACTTTGGTCATTGTCGTTTCCATAGTAATAGTAAATTCTTTTAAGAATTTCCTTTTTATTATTATGGCCATTGATTCAATACAATGAACAACTGTCACTGTGTTGAATACATTGAACGTGTATATATATATATATATATATATATATATATATATATATATATATAAGGAAAAACTTCGTACTATTTTGTAAAGCTTACTTGAAGTATTATGATATTTATATTTATTACTATACCTTTTAAAACTAAGATTGACCGAAAGCGGGTATAAGTGCATAACAGATGTAAAAAATATCTTAAAATTCAAAACAAACACTAACAAATAACATAGAAAAACGTATAACAATTTGAAAAAAATGAACATATATTAACGATCGATCGTTAACCAGCAAACAACTCCATAACCAAATCCTTGAAATGGTCAAAGATCTAAAAAATTGTCAAAACTGGGCCCATCACGCGACATTTGATTTATCAAAGTAAAAGTATTAGAAATAGGTGACACAATGCTGAAAGATATTTGTACTCGTTTTAGTCTTCTCACATTGTTGCATCAGGAGGCATAACAGGCCAAATCAAACTTGAAAAGGATATCAACACAGTTATGAAGTCACTTGAAAACTATATAATTACAAGTAATTCCCATCACAGTTAGAAAGAATTGCATCCAACCAACGAATTTAGCTAAAAGAACAATATGGTCATATATGTCTATATAACCAACTTATTTAACTAAAAGACACAATATGGTCATATATGTCTATATAACGAATTTATTTAACTAAAAGACACAATATTGTCAAATATGTCTATATAACCAACTTATTTAACTTATTATATGGTTATATATGTCTATATAACCAACTTATTTAACTAAAAGACACAATGTGGTCATATATGTCTCTATAACCAACGTATTTAACTAAAAGACACAATATGGTCATAGATGTCTATATAAACAACTTATTTAACTAAAAGACACAATATGGTCATATATGTTTATATAACCAACTTATTTAACTAAAAGACACAATATGGTCATATATGTCTATATAACCAACTTATTTAACTAAAATACACAATGTGGGCATATATGTCTATATAACCAACGTATTTAACTAAAAGACACAATATGGTCATGCATATTGTTAAAATATGAAGTATATAACTAACATAACAAGAAAAAATGTAAAATATACAAGAAAATTTACTAAGTAAATTTGTCAAATTATCATTTCAGTATTTAGATTCTATAATTAACCAATGGAATCATTTCTAGTATCTTTAATTTTGCCGGTCAGATTATTAAAATTGTTTACACAGTACTACGAATAGTATTTGAAGTAGTTTTCTGGGAATCTAAGCTATATCTTATCATCACTTTTATCACTGTAAACGTCTTTTATTGGCATACACAATTCTGCGAACACACGTAAATAAAGTATTACATTTTTCCTTATTTCCCTGAATAACAATGCTAACATATTTATAGGAAGAGATATTACTATACCTTTTATAATTCGAATAAAAATACCGTATCTCCACAAGAATATCGTAGACTTTTAATCTTATGGAACTTATTAATTCCATGTATACAAGGAATATATGAAGAAAGTACTTTTTTACAAATTTCATTTGCATTATTTGGCAATTATAACTTCAATTTGCTATTATAAATATAACTAATATTGACCTAAATATCTTCAAGATAGCAAATTTAACTTCTAATTGATAGTCTTTTAATGTGGTAACCAACTTTTTCATACTTCATTTTCATCCTGAAGTATTAACTGCACAAAGTTTAAAACAATGTATTTTAAATATTACATGATAACTGGTACTACAATAATGATGACCTAATAAAAAAATAAGTTCTTTACAAATCGGTGAACTAATTTTAATGTTTCTTTTTATAAAATTTTCTTTCGTTAGGAAAAAGTAACAAGTATAAATAACGAATAACAGCTAAACGAAAGTTTCCCGATAAACGAGCGAATAGACATTAGATCTATTAATATTACCTTTTTAGTTCTAGTGCGCCTTTATTACACACACGAGGCCGATCTATTTTAAAGTGAAATAATAGATTTAAATGGTCATATCAATTTATTCGGATTGTAATAATCCGAATAAATTTATACCTTTCTCCGACGTAGACTTCAACACACACCTCCTGGATTTCATTCTCGTAGTCGGGTTAGTGTATCGATTTCTACGTCAAATCTCGGTGTTATTAGCTGACAGCTCTGAAAGTGTAGCTATACTAGAAGTAATAAATATACACGAATCTCCATGCATACTTTAAGACTAATAACTACACTACAATACTTAATTATCTCGTAAAAAAGTTTACTTTACTGCTAACGGAATTGCAAAATTATTTTTATTTTTTGATTTTCATGTTTCTCAATAAAATCATTGCACAGCTTTTAGCTAGATGCCAATTTTTTTTAACAAGATGTAAAACACAAAGTGATAAAGCAAATGTAAAACACAAATATTTACACTAACATATATTAGGTAAACAACAATGATCGCAAACAAATACACCAAGTTTAAACATCTTGATTCTGACCTCGACAATCGAATAACAGAATAAATTGAAATAAAGCAGTCCTTCCAACATTACATTTATTGTGCGTGGTATTCCTATTTTAATAATATTTCTCTACAAATTTTAATAATATTTTTCACCATGTTGCCTAGTGCATCTTTCATAGGCGTAGATGTATCATCAATCTCGAAAACTAGGAGATTTTGAACTATTTTTATTATTTTACGATAATAATTAGGTAAATATCTAGTATTCTTGTTTTATTTTTCATTATTTTGACTCTACCAACTTAAGATGTAGAGCAACGTATTTTTGTAATAATTTCTGAGTAAATATTTCTGAACTATTGAAAAGTATATAACAATTGAAATATATGTCGGTTATGTGCTTCACAAGTATGAAAAATGGCTCTTCTTTCTCAGAGACGTTAGGGTATAACGTAGAAAGGTCATACAGCTGTAACAAGGAGATGGAGGGAAGCGGGAGTAATTTTATAAGAGATCGGTTTTCTTTTGTGATTCGGAATTCTTAAGAAGGGTCAATTGAAATGACAATATGTGCTGCTGATAATTTTCTTTCAATTTCTACTGCATCGCACATCCTTCTCACGTTTAAAGTGTTTCTCTCTTCAAAATGTTAAGTAGTTTTGCTGTTTTCTTTTTTAATTTTGTTGAAGTATTTTTTTATTTTGTTATCATACAATGGAAGTGAAAACAAAAGTGTTTATATTCTTCTTGTTGCTGTTGTAAATCAGATAAAACCTGTCACGTTCCAGTAAAACTCGCACTACAAGGATTCCGTACAAATTTAGGCACAGAATAACATTTAAGGACATACAATATTGCTATTAAACTATTATCAAATATTCATTTCGCACAAGATAAGATTCATATATTCTTTTTCACCAAAGTAAATATATAGCCTACTATATCTCCTACAGGCGTAATTTTTTGAGCAGATTTAAGTAATTTTGTTTTTCATTTCATTTTAATATATTGCTTAGCATGTCTTTCATAGACATAATAAATACATATTTTAAAATACGAAGTTATTTTTGCAACTTGTTTAAGTATTTGTATAGAGTTCTTTTAATTTTTCACAGATCCAATTACATGTCATAAATTGGTCGACTACTACTCGTAATCTAGTAGAGCCTACTTAACTATGAATGGTTCAAATATTTGTATAACACTAAAAAAATCATCATTTTAAAGCTTACTATTTTGTAAACGGAACCCGGAGTATATTTATGACACACCCAATATTTTTAAAGACCTATTCAATAAAATCCTACAAAATGGAGTGAGCAAAAGAAAACCATCCCTACTTTACATCTAGCGAGACAGGAGATACCCTGGAAACCTTTTTTAAGATTTTATTATATTTATTAATTCGTAGACGTTTTAAATATGTATAACCGAGTCACGTGTTATCGGGAAAACGGCTGTGACATACAGAAGAACCGACAGAAAAACGGCCATTGCAAAACTATAAGGTTTTCTAATTTAGGTAAAGAATCCTAAAATAGTAATCAGTGATAAACTTATCAGTACGAGGAAAATCATCATCGGAAGGATTTCACATTAAGGTATTACCTGTAAAGGTTTACATATTTAATTATGTTCATAGTAGTCCTGTCACACTATTACAAATATTAGTATAATTTTTTTTTCACTCTGTAATAATTTTACCTATGTGCTTCTTAGGCCATAAGAGAAATTATTACTCTACTTATATAATCCGCGGTATTTGAAGTAATTATGCAGTGAAGTACTTACTTAATACAGTTATCCTGATTTTGTTTAAATGTGTTTCGATGTACCTAGTTAACAGCTTAGGAGTAAGGGTCACTAGAAAAAACTTTACAAAAACACCTATCTCACGAAAAAGAGGCAATATCTTAATAATGCCAGGTACTTTTGACTGTATTCGAAAAGAGTATTAAATTCCAAAATAATTTGTTACCAAGAAAGTTAGAGAAAGTAGGTGACATTATGTTCTGATTGACTATAAGTGGTTACTCTCGTGGCAATAAGTCTGATATATGTATCAGCTATGTGTATTGAAATACCTAAATAAATAAATAAGTAAGGAATGAATATATAATAAGAACGAGCTAATTCCTGTGACTTACTCGGTTTACATATTTGAAGTCATATTATAGAGAAATTTGTACAAAATAACTGCATTAAAATACTATTCACCAAACGTCGGCTAGTCCACGTTTCGACCTTGCACTGAATCACCAGCTTCCTTGCAACTCAACCGGCTACCGGGCTATGCTGACGGTAAGAAAATAATATGATTCATCTGATTTTCCTTTTTTCACACCTCAGTCCATGTTGGAAAAAAACTATATTTAATTTTGCGAAACTCTTTTGTAAATTTTTCAACCTTCAACAAAAAGAAATAAGTATTTTTTCCGATAAATCTCATTCCAAATAGTGAAATAGTTAGGTGGACAAATTAGTTCACAAATTCTAAGTCTATAAATAATTATCTCATATTAAATAAAGTGTGCCCTTTGAAAGTTATAATAAAAATAATGTAAAAGTAAATGCCACAGATTTACTATATTAGTCGGATTAGCTAGGTTACTTTGGTCGTAATTGCATAAATTTACATTAAAAATAAATCTAAAACAGGTCTTAACACTTCATCCTTACGCAAAAAACTGCGGATATAGAATGCGAAAAAGTTAATTTAACAGTAGAATGAACATGATTTTGTTTTAAATCTTGAAATAGCTTTAGCCACTGTCATTTATGTGATACCAAAAATGTGTAACAAAAACAACTTAAAATGGAAATGTGGAAGTGAATTGTCCAAAGATGAAACCATAAAGAAACAAGAAAATATTATCATACTATATTGAATGACTTACAAAATGGTCGTACAAACAACAGAAGTTATAAAAATAGGTTAAGAAAAACGAAAGATAAAGTTTATACCTATAAAGATGGATGCCCTTCAAATATTATCAAGAATAAAAGAAAATTACATTGTGTATCACAACCTTAATCTATGATTACGTATCATAATGTAACATGTTTCCAACAACTGATTAAACTGCACCCATGTGTGAAAGAATGCACGGATTATTTCGTTGCGACATTATTTCAATTATGTAATATGGGCGCGAAAGGGATGGATGCAGTAGATGTGATTTGTATCACGTAACGGTGGAAATATGTCCCAACTATATTACTATAATGGAAACAAATAGATTAATCACTGAAATATTTCGAATTACGCTCAAAATACTTTAAATCTGACGGTAAAATGTCTTCTCTCCAGGAAAGTGAAGAAAATAATATGAAAATTATCATTCGCCTATATAATACCCACTTCCTTTCCAATTTGACCTCTATGTGAAATACAAAATGGCCTTTAGGACTAATAAAAATCCTAGGGTTAAAGTTTGTCGTTTGTGATGTTAAGATTTTATCAGTAATTGACAAAATAATTTTTAGAAACTAAGTTTGGTGAATTATAATGCATAAATTGTAATTTTTACGAAAAAATGTATTTATCTACAAAAAAATAATTTAATCATTTTTGTCCTAATGTCAACGGTTCACGAGACATTTAACTTAAAAATTATCCTAAATATGGCGAATCCAACATTACCTTTCTGATTGCACCCACTTGGTAAATTAGTATTCACATTCATATAATTCATGTATTACACCGAAACTTACCTGTTATTTACAGCCACCCACGACTTTAAAGCAGTTGTAATCAGAATAGATATCGAAAAGGCAACATCCGTCGATCTATCTGCCTGTTCGCTTCTAACTCCATATTCGTTAGATGGATTACATTGCGGTGTATATATATATATATATATATATATATATATATATATATATATATATATATACATATATATACATACATTGTTTGTCAAGCCATGTATTTTAAATCGTAATAATATACACAACGTTCACGTACGTTGTATAACTATAGGACTATTACGATATACGTTAGGCAAATCGACGGAGAATGCTGGTTCCGACCTATTTCGGCATGAGTTACCTTAAACGATAGAGAAGTATGAATAATATGTATGACAGAGTTATAACTCTTAAATAACTTGGTAAATTCCATAGCAACAAATACTTGTTTTTTTAATTTTCTTAATAATCATGACACACACGCACACTCACACACAATAGTAAACTATGGGAAAGATAAAGATATGTTCATCAATATTTTCATATGAAACAAATATATTAAAGCGTTCTATTTGAATAAATACTTTAATGAGTAAAAACAATTATTTGGAAAAATGTGTGGAAATTTTTCTGCCACTATTGAGTGATGATTCTACATAAAGCTAATTCTACATAAAGTTTGAATAACGTGCGAGCACTAATACTTAAAGGAAATTTTGAACTATTTCCACCCGGCAACGCGCTCTGTGTTATTTCATATCGGTGACGGGACAATGAACCGATGGCTACCATTAAAAGAAGGGCACAGTTTAGGGCGTGCCTCGCATTTCATATCACTATCAAACGTAGCAAGTTTGCATGGACATAATGGCGCTCTGTAATATGACTCTTATCACTTTCAACAGCAACCATGGGGTAAATAGCGATGAATTTGGAATTTATTACTAAATATAAACAACACATAAATATAAACAACACATAAAACACCAACGTAAAATTTGATAACAAGAGTTTTTAGCTTGAAATGTTTGATAAAAAGTTTAATGTTGGTTAGTTAAATTGGTTTTCCTCGTTTTCGTAAATCGAAATACAGCTAGACAAAGAACCGAGCAGGAAGAAGTACAAACTTGTACTGTGCAAATGTTGATCAAATATGTTCTACAAAATAATCAAACTTTACATTCAATAGATTGAATTGTAAGTTCAAACTTTTCTTTTCTGAAGTGAAATTCCTTGCGGCGCGTAATCATGAAAATATATACATGAATAAAATGCTGAGACTAGAAAGAGTCTCCGTAAATCTTCGATTGCTTCCGCTCCATTCTCATATGTTCGACATATAACGGGCGAAAAATCACTGCCATTAATATCCCTACATATCGCCAACGATCGGGCGTCTACGTGCTATTTCGGTTGTTTCCGCCTCTTTATGTAAGCGTTATAAAAGATTCTCAGTGCTATGCAAAATACAGGTCACTCATGAGAGTTGATAGTTTTGAATCTTCATTCTTTTTATTTTATGGTTTCATAATTCGATTTTATTTCTCATGATTCCATAATTTCATTTCCTGTTCTACTACGATTCAAAGCTAACATATGTTTTGTGCAATGGCATAAAATGTAATAATTGTCACTTCCCTTGTCCGTAATCCGACACAAATCTTTTTTTTATAATTTATAGATTTATAAAATGGATATTCACAATGTCTTACAAATATACTTAAATTACTTTTAAGAAAACATTTTAGCAACGAATATTAAAACCGGTGATAATTTTTGACATCGTCTTAATGCGATTGAAATAATGAAACTCATGGCAATATCTTGCGGTCAATAATATAAAATTGTATAAAAATACAAAAAAAAATTATCATATATACAAATTTACAATATTTTTCCCAATCATGGGTCTAATGTATTTATATGTTTAATTCTTCGTAAATTAATCATGTACGACTTTAGACGCTCCCGCAATGACGTGTTAAATCTAATTGTGTTTTACTAAAACGTATAGCTTTGCTACTATCAAGCCAGTACCTATAATTTTAAGTAAAATACTAAGCTATATAAGGTTTATAAAACATGCGATAAAAAAAAACATTTTTAATGTGTCAATTTCGCTTCAGCCCCGTATTTTTTCGCTACTTTTAATTCTCGTGGAGACGAGCTATTAAACGCTTGTATTGTTTAGAAGTAGTTTCATCATTTGCTTCACTGATATGAAATTCTATGTAAATTAAAATATAACAAATCAAAAATGATTCGCTTCTGACCGTGAAGATATCAAATTTTTTTTCGGGTAATATCTTCTGAGCTCTTCGCTAACCTATATCAAGAAATCGAAAGATTGATTAGTGTTTGAACGATGAGGAGAAGTCAGGCAGAAATGAACTTCAAATGATGCAAGGTTAGGAGGAAGTGATAGTTATAGGAGCAAAACAAGAAAGATGTTTGGTTAAATGTTTAGAAAAAGCGCTATGAAACCAAAACTAAAGCAAAGATGTTTGGTTGAATGTATTGTCAGACGAATCTAGCTTCGAGACGAGCATTATTTGGTAATTGTTTTAATGACAAGATAATTTTACTTTATAATTATTCCGTACTTTACATTAAAGGCAAATGTCAGGCGAATTCTCGCCCAATTCCCTTCAATTCTTCCGAATACAAAATATAAAAACTTATTATGTATGAGTAGAACCAGCACTACGCCAAACGTTTAGATACATGCAAAAGTTCAAATATTTAAGCTATTGACAAATAAATGAATGAAAGATGTTTTATCATATATAGTACATAATGTTATTTACATGATATATGATGTTTTATCATATATAGTACATAATGCTCAGACCCAAAAATAACACAATTTTTAAAAAAAACTTTAATAATACCCAAATCAAAATTCTAGGTGAATGCGTTTACACGCACCTAATTTATAACTTTACGCAAGACCAATTCACAACAATCACGCACATACGCCTACACCAGTCCAATAACGTCATAGGCAAAACAAGCACTGCACAACAAATACGTACCGATATGTTTTGAGCTCAACCAATATTAACGTATTATTAGTCTCGTAGTTATTAGCAATTTAAGTCTGACGACATTCTGTAGCATGAGAAATTTTGACTTGCTATCACTGTACTTAACTGGCGAATAAAGGTTTTCATGTCAAAAATATAATATTTAATGGGTTTTTTACCCTCGCCGGCACCGGCGCAACACCGACATGACGCCAGGAACGGAACGGCACCGGCACAAGTCTATTATTAGCCCAGTTTACCGTCGTCATGCCGTTCTGTTTTTTTTAAATATTAAGAAAAGCCAATACGATTGATATAAAAATAAATGTAAAATAAAGTTAGAAAAATTACTGTTGCAAATTATATAAATATAATTAATAAGTACTAAATAAAATCATTCGATGAACTTGTGTTTCCCGTTTAATTTTGTCACACTGGCGAAATTCAAATATTTCTCGCCCACATATATCTGGAATATATTATTGTCATCCGTTATCACACACAGCTCCTGTCGTCTACTTAATAAATTAATATGATAATATAGCATTTTTAACGCAGTAAAAATATGAAATATTTCAAGATAACTACTCGAAATGTCATTTCACATTGGGTTTCCCGCGCACTTGCACAAACGCACACTACTACAGATTATGTAGCTCATGTACATTTTGGCCATGACGGCAGCATTAAGAAGTTTGCTGGCGTAGGCATCGACCCAGCGCTGGTACGATTGTGTTAAATGCGCAGGCAAACGTATTCATATGCTTTCATATATTTTTGCTTCCACTGCTGCCGTGCTGGTTCCGGTCAGTACAAAAAGGAAAACTTTTTTTTCTGTACGCATGTCTGCCACAAGAGCAAGATCTTTGCTAACTTTTTAAACTTGTTTCGCGGCGATTGTAATTGTATAGTTCGAGTTCCCGTGTTTCATATTTCTTTATACCTCAGAGACATACACACTTTGAGAAGTCGAAAAGAAGAAGATAGCTTTTGGAGTCTTGGAGATGTGGTGCTTAAAAAATATGCTTGGTATATCCTAAAAATAGTTCCGAACTAATGTCTGCATACTCCAAGAACTGGGCATGACGCAGCGTCTATCGAATTTAAAACAATCTCGATTCCTTAAATTGTTTAATCATGTCTCACCGCAACTAGAGCTGCTTAAAGCGCTTTATCGTGCAGGATGCAGTAGAGACAGCGGAACCAGATGGCGACCCAGAGCGTCGTCTATGCGATGGATCAGCCAGATCAAATCTACCCCCCTGCACGAGTTCACCAGACTAAGTGGAAGCAAAGAGCGAGAAGAGACACCGCGAAACAAGTTTAACCCTGATAATGTCATAAGATAATCACGATTATTCTGTCAAGGAGTCCCGGTAGAGAATAATTGTAATTGCAATTTCGCAAGAGATCCAAGTGACTATTTTTAACTTTATTATTACACTGGAAGTTTATTTCACCATATAATTACATTTAATCTTACCATGAACTATTTTATAACATACAATTGTTGAAGTCATCTTTTGTTTCATGCAGTTGTGTGATTTTTCCTAACATAATAGAAACGTATTAAAGTATGCCCACGTAAAATTACATGTCAGTCGTGCGCGATGTGAGCGCAAGCTTCATTACGGGTCTACATAGTCCAGATAAACATTACAGTTTCTTATGAAATCATTGAAGTGATCAAAAACTTATTACGAATTTTTATGTACTTTCGATATAAAGAATTTGCGTCAGGATTTATATTCTTTTACATCATCAATAGCTTAATTAGATATTTAACAACTCCTTAATTTTTTTTTGTTTTTAATCATGAATATATTGTCGAGGAGTAGCTCTATATAATTGCATAGAAAGCACAGCTCTTTCTCTAGAATTTATATACGCTTGTAAAAATACTTTTTTTTTTATACGCTTGTACAAAAAAAAAACAAAAAAGTTAGGATTTCAAAAATACTTCGGTTAATATACTATAGGTTGCGAGTCTTAGAGCCGTGGCGCCTTCCGCGTAAGTTTACACAGATTTTGTTATAAAGAAGTAGGCCACAATTAAGAAACACGTATCATATTTTCGGCAATGCACGTATTATTCTGATAGAAAACATTTATAACAAATTTGAATAACGTAAATACCTAGGATAAGTAGTACTTAATCACTATTTCATGGTCTACAGTAACCCAGCCTTTGAAGTAGTTGGAGAGCTTACTAAATACAACCTTCAAATAAAGGGATTGGGTTTTTAAGCATCAATGGTCTTGAACTGTTAGAAGTATTCGAAATATGGAAACATTCTGGAAGCGTTTCAACGTTACATTACAAGCCCATGGAGACACTCTAAAGGAAATAATCCTTTTTTAAAACTATGTTGGCGACTTTTTCTTAAAATATAAATAGTTTAACATCATTTTTCGTAGTCCATTAATCCCTAAACATTTTTCATATTATGTCAGTACACTTTTCGTAAAGTAACACCTACAAAGTTATTATAATTGAAGAAAAGTAAAATATCTGCTGTTAATTAAAATATGTGTTTATTTTACGATAATACAATAAAAGTTAATTTCAGTCTTATTCGCGTAGTCAATTAGACGCCGCAGGAAGAGAGATCGGGAAGTGCCCCCTGACACTTGTTCTTCCAGCCGTACCAGGCATCGAACTTGTGACGCCTGTAAACCTTCTGAGCGCACCGAGATGCCGCCGTGATGTCGTCCGATAGCAGATCTAAAATCATAGAATTAGAACCATTTATATCAACTACTTTGGTTTCACCCAAGAAATAACAAAAAAAATTACTTTGGAATATTTCAATCGCTATCCTGAAATTTGATGCAACTACATAACGTTGTGTTGGAATCTACAATGAATAGTTATTACCAACCTTCGCAGCTGATGTTGCAATCCTTTCCAGCACTACCTCGCTGGCACCAGTAGCGATCGTTAATCTGGAAGAGACCGAAGTCTTGAGAACCGTTCTTGTTCACTTTCCCCACTTTGTGGCTGCGCCGGCTGCTCTCCGCCTCCACCAGACAGACCCCTGCAATAATTTAGTATTACGATCAAATACAATAAGGAAAAAAATAATCACTGAAATTATATTTGCTTTCAAAATAGTCAAATGCGTACGAGGTCTCAAAATAATTATATTTTAACACTAACACTAGTATTTTAACCGGTATAACAATTTAATGTTATTTTATTGTAACGTTTGTTTTCCCACAGATTTAAAAAAAATAAATTGTTTCCATATTAAGAAAAGAACTTACAAAGCACACACTCCAAATATTTTTATTTTTTTTAACAATTGCAAACAAACTTTCTCTTTATATTAACAGATAACAAAGCAAATAAATGATGATTTTTGCACATACGTCAATAATTTGGGCTTTTGTTTTATTATATTTTTGCAGTATTTCTAAAAACGTTTCAATATGATATGTTAAAACTATTGTCCTTATTCAGGAATATCTCAACAACCTGTCTCAGTACCCTGCTGGACGTAGACCTCTTCCAATACGCCTATCATTAGAGGTAATGCCCTTAATCGCATGTAGGCGAGTTGGCGATAGTAGTGCATAGCTGTTCGCACCAATGTCTTTACTGTGACTATGGCATTTTATCTACGCGATTAAAAATACTAATCCAGCCCAGCTCGATTAACGACAGAGAATCGAACCCGGGACACGCCAAGTCAAAGTGTTCAAGCATTGTAAATATCACAACCCACCACAACATCAACCAGAAATATCTCTAAAACAAGATCTTTGGAACTATTGGAACTATGTTACAAAAAATATAAAAAATCTTTCCTCAGTATTCTTATAACTTGCTTTTTTCACACAGTAAATGAAATTGAAATAAAAATCATCTATTTTTTTGCAATATTTTAAATTTCTATAGAAATATTTTTCAGTACTGAAATACTGAGATACATAGAATTAATTAAAAATAATTTAAAATTTCTACATTTTTGAAAAAAGTAGTTTTGATAGATAAACCGACGGACAAATACGTGAGTGACCTTATAAGATTTTGAATTTTTTTTCCTCTTAAGGTAAGAAACCTGAAAAAGCATTTAGAACATAATTAATTAAAGTGTTGAAAACGATTTGATTCCTACGTTACAATGTGTATACTTTGATATTAATTTTGCGATAGTATTAACCTATGTGTTTATATAAAGTCGAATAGTTTATTACTCTGACCGGTGATTGACCTCTCACAAACAATGACAAAAACACGTTTCAATTTTGTTCGATAGCGTTTAGTGAAACTTGTTAAGAGTAATAAATAACTATCGTAATTAACCTTAAACCCATAAAAGACATACTCCGTGTATCATAATTTGAAACATTAATCAAACTTACTTTGAAACAGTTTTTACTTTCGTATGCAAACAAAGTTTCAATATGAATTCTACAGCGTTAACTTTCCTAAATATCACAAACAAATTCTCAAATAAATCTTGACGTTTGAATCATTTTTGAGTACCTACGTTGAACGTGCCTCCTGTTGTAACTGAAATGTAGTTCCGTTGCTCCGTCGTTTATTAACTTATGACTTATACAAATCGAAATATACATTTCATATACTGTGAATAGTAATATTCGTGCTTTCCTTATTAAAATTACAAAACTATCCCGTTTCGAACATTTCTATATTTGTATTATCTCAGTAACAAAATGAAAATATGACTATTCCAGTAGAAAATGCATGATTATTTCTTTGAATAAAAGTTTGCTTACTTTTAAATCTACAAATGTAGCTTTGCAGCGCTTGAATGTGTGAGCAAGATGTAATTCTCATGTCTCATGAAACTATATTTTTATATAGCTGAAGTCTAACTTTAAAGAAATCGGCATACATGCAGATGGCCCTTTAAAAATATTTATCTCTTAAATATAACATATATAACAGGTATTATCACATTCAAAATTAATGATAAAAATTCATTTAACAGAAGTATCACCAAAATGGTGACGAAATAAATAGTAGGTTATACTATTTATGTGAATAGTACAATCTAGTAATAATAGTATATTATACTATTTATGTGAATCTAAACGAATATGAAAGAAAAAATTCAGGTTGTTGATAACCGCTGAAAACTTGTAACAGATATTGAGTGTATCATGTTTCAGATATACTTCACCGACTAGCGTAAAACACTAGCTCACTACGACTAGCGTAAAACTCGCATATTTCATTGCTTGTGACTCTTTCATAAACCATATAAATGATGTATGCTATAGTAATAAAATTTAATCAGAGATAAATCGGAAATTTAATCGATTCCGTTCTTTTTGTCTCAAAAATAAATAGCATTAGTCCCTAATTATAAAAACGCCATTACACAAAAAAAATTACAGCAGTAATTAAAAAAAATATATACTCACAATCTTGCAATTTATCCTTAGGAAAACCTTGATTCTTTAGTTCTTTGGCTAATTCGCAGCGTGTGAATGTCTTTGCCTCCCCGTGCAGAACGCACAAGAGCCCGACCAACCCGACGAACAAAACAACGCTTAACCGAGACATTTTGAAAATCAGATATGAGTTCTAGAGATAGTTACTAGAGAGGTGATCAATTACAAATGATGCATGCGTCTAGTTGCTGATGCATTTTATAGCGGTGATATCGCTAACATCTCGCTTCAGCGGGTGTGAATAATTCCCCGCACGCATCAGAGCGTGATAAGGAAATGGACCGCGATATTAACCGCGAGAGGGGGACTAACCGTTCGACATTAACAGTTATTGATTTACAGCGAAATATCTTTCACCTGTTGTTTTCATGTTGCTTGAACAAGTGTGACATTAAACCAAGTTCAGATGACGTTGACACGTGGGGAACTAATTTTTACCGTTCACTCGTTCTGCCCTACCCCGTCTTTCTTCTTTTAAATATTTTAAACTATTACCTTTTGCCTTGACAAAAAAAATTGAAAACAAGGGGAATTTTATAGTTTTATTGAATTTTTTTTGACATATATATATATTTATATATATATATATATATATATATATATATATATATATATATATATATATATATATTAAAGGGGTCAAATTTTCTATTTTTTTATGCATGGGAATTAGATAAATCCGGTCATAATTAATTTTTTATACATTAATTATGACCGAAAGTTATTTTAATTAAATATATAATTTGTAATGTATTTCTTTTTATATAATATAATGCGTAATGAATAACATACGTAATGAATTTATATTATAAAAAAATATACTAAATGCAAAAGGTGATAGCTATAAATTAAAAAAGGACCATAATTTAAAGATAAAAAAATCCTTGTCGATGACGTCATCTGACTTTTAACAAATAACAGGGCGTTTGCGAGGCTGATTAAATTTCAAAAAATATAGTGAATTCTTTACGTTTTTTTTTATATAATATAAACTTATTTTTCCGTAAATTAAAAGCAATACGCTTATTTACATTATAATCTAATAGGATGACCCCGAATTGTGGTATATTTTCCATGTTGACAAATAGCCTATTAATTGTCACACATGTTACTTGCACATATTATTCAGCGCCTTCCAAGGGAATAACCCGCCAACAGCTGCGAAAACATCTTGCTGTCCGAGTAAACACAGCGCTCTAGGAAAATATTGGGTGTGAAAAAGAGTTGTATGTATTATTTTTTTGCACTTAATTAGAAAAAGAGCGTGTTTTACGTTTTATTTCAACAAAAATGTCTTTCTTTGACCGACACTTATTCCCGGACACCGTATAATATATATATATATATATATATATATATATATATATATATATATATATATATATATATATATATGTATGTATGTATAGATTTATGTTCTGAATAAAAAATAGACTTGTGAAAATTGACAGATTAAGTAAATAAGTGATAAATTAATAAATTAAGTAATTGGATAACTAAATTTGCTATATTTATGTTGTAAATACTTAACAATTTGTAAGAAATTATATTTTTAATTGTGTAATAAGTGCTTAGCGATAAACGATGAAGTGAACTAACGGGAAAAAAATGTTAAAACAGGAATATGTTTTATCCCAAACAAAAGTCATCAGGTATGAAATTTTTTAAATAGATTTTTTTATAACAAGTAATCCTGTGCTGCAGAATTTTAAAACACATCGTTTTTAATTTTAATAAAAATTCAAATTCATTCAAATCATATCAAAAATTGTAATTTAGATAAATACTAACAATTGTTAAAATATCATTGGTACTAAAACGCATTCATTTCAAAATTTAATATCTTATTCTTTTGATTTATAGGTATTGATATCGATAATAACTTTTAAAACATAAATATTACTTATATCGAAATGATCTTCACACATAAGTACATTTGAGTGAGCTACAATGCTGTTTGGATCTCTTTGGGCTAATTGCAGCCAATTTTTTCGTCTTTTAAGATTTGTTGGCACTGAAACGAACATTTTGTGTCTGCTTTTTATAGACGTATTTGTACATTGTGTCAGTACACACCATTTATACACAATTTTAATATGAAAAATCACCTTCAGCGGGCAGAACTGTTTGTTTACATTGTATGTGACGTCACATTAGCCGCCATTACAGAAATTGCGTTTTTAGGGCGAGGTCGGAAAATACAAGCTTTAAAAGTGATTTATGTAAAAAATACGGCATATATTCTGGAAATATAAATGTGGTGTGCTCATAATACAAATCAGAATAATTTAAAACAATTTAAAAAGTCAAGTCAATTAGCCTATTATGAACATTATTTTCAATTTTTTGAAAAAGTCTTCTTTTAAATTTTATTGTAATTATAATTAACTATTTTTCAGTCAACGAGTAACGTGTTTCTTTGTCCACCACTTATTCCCGGACACCGTGTACATGCACACTCACACACAATAGTAAACTATGGGAAAGATAAAGATATGTTCATCAATATTTTCATATGAAACAAATATATTAAAGCGTTCTATTTGAATAAATACTTTAATGAGTAAAAACAATTATTTGGAAAAATGTGTGGAAATTTTTCTGCCACTATTGAGTGATGATTCTATATAAAGCTAATTCTACATAAAGTTTGAATAACGTGCGAGCACTAATACTTAAAGGAAATTTTGAACTATTTCCACCCGGCAACGCGCTCTGTGTTATTTCATATCGGTGACGGGACAATGAACCGATGGCTACCATTAAAAGAAGGGCACAGTTTAGGGCGTGCCTCGCATTTCATATCACTATCAAACGTAGCAAGTTTGCATGGACATAATGGCGCTCTGTAATATGACTCTTATCACTTTCAACAGCAACCATGGGGTAAATAGCGATGAATTTGGAATTTATTACTAAATATAAACAACACATAAATATAAACAACACATAAAACACCAACGTAAAATTTGATAACAAGAGTTTTTAGCTTGAAATGTTTGATAAAAAGTTTAATGTTGGTTAGTTAAATTGGTTTTCCTCGTTTTCGTAAATCGAAATACAGCTAGACAAAGAACCGAGCAGGAAGAAGTACAAACTTGTACTGTGCAAATGTTGATCAAATATGTTCTACAAAATAATCAAACTTTACATTCAATAGATTGAATTGTAAGTTCAAACTTTTCTTTTCTGAAGTGAAATTCCTTGCGGCGCGTAATCATGAAAATATATACATGAATAAAATGCTGAGACTAGAAAGAGTCTCCGTAAATCTCCGATTGCTTCCGCTCCATTCTCATATGTTCGACATATAACGGGCGAAAAATCACTGCCATTAATATCCCTACATATCGCCAACGATCGGGCGTCTACGTGCTATTTCGGTTGTTTCCGCCTCTTTATGTAAGCGTTATAAAAGATTCTCAGTGCTATGCAAAATACAGGTCACTCATGAGAGTTGATAGTTTTGAATCTTCATTCTTTTTATTTTATGGTTTCATAATTCGATTTTATTTCTCATGATTCCATAATTTCATTTCCTGTTCTACTACGATTCAAAGCTAACATATGTTTTGTGCAATGGCATAAAATGTAATAATTGTCACTTCCCTTGTCCGTAATCCGACACAAATCTTTTTTTTATAATTTATAGATTTATAAAATGGATATTCACAATGTCTTACAAATATACTTAAATTACTTTTAAGAAAACATTTTAGCAACGAATATTAAAACCGGTGATAATTTTTGACATCGTCTTAATGCGATTGAAATAATGAAACTCATGGCAATATCTTGCGGTCAATAATATAAAATTGTATAAAAATACAAAAAAAAATTATCATATATACAAATTTACAATATTTTTCCCAATCATGGGTCTAATGTATTTATATGTTTAATTCTTCGTAAATTAATCATGTACGACTTTAGACGCTCCCGCAATGACGTGTTAAATCTAATTGTGTTTTACTAAAACGTATAGCTTTGCTACTATCAAGCCAGTACCTATAATTTTAAGTAAAATACTAAGCTATATAAGGTTTATAAAACATGCGATAAAAAAAAACATTTTTAATGTGTCAATTTCGCTTCAGCCCCGTATTTTTTCGCTACTTTTAATTCTCGTGGAGACGAGCTATTAAACGCTTGTATTGTTTAGAAGTAGTTTCATCATTTGCTTCACTGATATGAAATTCTATGTAAATTAAAATATAACAAATCAAAAATGATTCGCTTCTGACCGTGAAGATATCAAATTTTTTTTCGGGTAATATCTTCTGAGCTCTTCGCTAACCTATATCAAGAAATCGAAAGATTGATTAGTGTTTGAACGATGAGGAGAAGTCAGGCAGAAATGAACTTCAAATGATGCAAGGTTAGGAGGAAGTGATAGTTATAGGAGCAAAACAAGAAAGATGTTTGGTTAAATGTTTAGAAAAAGCGCTATGAAACCAAAACTAAAGCAAAGATGTTTGGTTGAATGTATTGTCAGACGAATCTAGCTTCGAGACGAGCATTATTTGGTAATTGTTTTAATGACAAGATAATTTTACTTTATAATTATTCCGTACTTTACATTAAAGGCAAATGTCAGGCGAATTCTCGCCCAATTCCCTTCAATTCTTCCGAATACAAAATATAAAAACTTATTATGTATGAGTAGAACCAGCACTACGCCAAACGTTTAGATACATGCAAAAGTTCAAATATTTAAGCTATTGACAAATAAATGAATGAAAGATGTTTTATCATATATAGTACATAATGTTATTTACATGATATATGATGTTTTATCATATATAGTACATAATGCTCAGACCCAAAAATAACACAATTTTTAAAAAAAACTTTAATAATACCCAAATCAAAATTCTAGGTGAATGCGTTTACACGCACCTAATTTATAACTTTACGCAAGACCAATTCACAACAATCACGCACATACGCCTACACCAGTCCAATAACGTCATAGGCAAAACAAGCACTGCACAACAAATACGTACCGATATGTTTTGAGCTCAACCAATATTAACGTATTATTAGTCTCGTAGTTATTAGCAATTTAAGTCTGACGACATTCTGTAGCATGAGAAATTTTGACTTGCTATCACTGTACTTAACTGGCGAATAAAGGTTTTCATGTCAAAAATATAATATTTAATGGGTTTTTTACCCTCGCCGGCACCGGCGCAACACCGACATGACGCCAGGAACGGAACGGCACCGGCACAAGTCTATTATTAGCCCAGTTTACCGTCGTCATGCCGTTCTGTTTTTTTTAAATATTAAGAAAAGCCAATACGATTGATATAAAAATAAATGTAAAATAAAGTTAGAAAAATTACTGTTGCAAATTATATAAATATAATTAATAAGTACTAAATAAAATCATTCGATGAACTTGTGTTTCCCGTTTAATTTTGTCACACTGGCGAAATTCAAATATTTCTCGCCCACATATATCTGGAATATATTATTGTCATCCGTTATCACACACAGCTCCTGTCGTCTACTTAATAAATTAATATGATAATATAGCATTTTTAACGCAGTAAAAATATGAAATATTTCAAGATAACTACTCGAAATGTCATTTCACATTGGGTTTCCCGCGCACTTGCACAAACGCACACTACTACAGATTATGTAGCTCATGTACATTTTGGCCATGACGGCAGCATTAAGAAGTTTGCTGGCGTAGGCATCGACCCAGCGCTGGTACGATTGTGTTAAATGCGCAGGCAAACGTATTCATATGCTTTCATATATTTTTGCTTCCACTGCTGCCGTGCTGGTTCCGGTCAGTACAAAAAGGAAAACTTTTTTTTCTGTACGCATGTCTGCCACAAGAGCAAGATCTTTGCTAACTTTTTAAACTTGTTTCGCGGCGATTGTAATTGTATAGTTCGAGTTCCCGTGTTTCATATTTCTTTATACCTCAGAGACATACACACTTTGAGAAGTCGAAAAGAAGAAGATAGCTTTTGGAGTCTTGGAGATGTGGTGCTTAAAAAATATGCTTGGTATATCCTAAAAATAGTTCCGAACTAATGTCTGCATACTCCAAGAACTGGGCATGACGCAGCGTCTATCGAATTTAAAACAATCTCGATTCCTTAAATTGTTTAATCATGTCTCACCGCAACTAGAGCTGCTTAAAGCGCTTTATCGTGCAGGATGCAGTAGAGACAGCGGAACCAGATGGCGACCCAGAGCGTCGTCTATGCGATGGATCAGCCAGATCAAATCTACCCCCCTGCACGAGTTCACCAGACTAAGTGGAAGCAAAGAGCGAGAAGAGACACCGCGAAACAAGTTTAACCCTGATAATGTCATAAGATAATCACGATTATTCTGTCAAGGAGTCCCGGTAGAGAATAATTGTAATTGCAATTTCGCAAGAGATCCAAGTGACTATTTTTAACTTTATTATTACACTGGAAGTTTATTTCACCATATAATTACATTTAATCTTACCATGAACTATTTTATAACATACAATTGTTGAAGTCATCTTTTGTTTCATGCAGTTGTGTGATTTTTCCTAACATAATAGAAACGTATTAAAGTATGCCCACGTAAAATTACATGTCAGTCGTGCGCGATGTGAGCGCAAGCTTCATTACGGGTCTACATAGTCCAGATAAACATTACAGTTTCTTATGAAATCATTGAAGTGATCAAAAACTTATTACGAATTTTTATGTACTTTCGATATAAAGAATTTGCGTCAGGATTTATATTCTTTTACATCATCAATAGCTTAATTAGATATTTAACAACTCCTTAATTTTTTTTTGTTTTTAATCATGAATATATTGTCGAGGAGTAGCTCTATATAATTGCATAGAAAGCACAGCTCTTTCTCTAGAATTTATATACGCTTGTAAAAATACTTTTTTTTTTATACGCTTGTACAAAAAAAAAACAAAAAAGTTAGGATTTCAAAAATACTTCGGTTAATATACTATAGGTTGCGAGTCTTAGAGCCGTGGCGCCTTCCGCGTAAGTTTACACAGATTTTGTTATAAAGAAGTAGGCCACAATTAAGAAACACGTATCATATTTTCGGCAATGCACGTATTATTCTGATAGAAAACATTTATAACAAATTTGAATAACGTAAATACCTAGGATAAGTAGTACTTAATCACTATTTCATGGTCTACAGTAACCCAGCCTTTGAAGTAGTTGGAGAGCTTACTAAATACAACCTTCAAATAAAGGGATTGGGTTTTTAAGCATCAATGGTCTTGAACTGTTAGAAGTATTCGAAATATGGAAACATTCTGGAAGCGTTTCAACGTTACATTACAAGCCCATGGAGACACTCTAAAGGAAATAATCCTTTTTTAAAACTATGTTGGCGACTTTTTCTTAAAATATAAATAGTTTAACATCATTTTTCGTAGTCCATTAATCCCTAAACATTTTTCATATTATGTCAGTACACTTTTCGTAAAGTAACACCTACAAAGTTATTATAATTGAAGAAAAGTAAAATATCTGCTGTTAATTAAAATATGTGTTTATTTTACGATAATACAATAAAAGTTAATTTCAGTCTTATTCGCGTAGTCAATTAGACGCCGCAGGAAGAGAGATCGGGAAGTGCCCCCTGACACTTGTTCTTCCAGCCGTACCAGGCATCGAACTTGTGACGCCTGTAAACCTTCTGAGCGCACCGAGATGCCGCCGTGATGTCGTCCGATAGCAGATCTAAAATCATAGAATTAGAACCATTTATATCAACTACTTTGGTTTCACCCAAGAAATAACAAAAAAAATTACTTTGGAATATTTCAATCGCTATCCTGAAATTTGATGCAACTACATAACGTTGTGTTGGAATCTACAATGAATAGTTATTACCAACCTTCGCAGCTGATGTTGCAATCCTTTCCAGCACTACCTCGCTGGCACCAGTAGCGATCGTTAATCTGGAAGAGACCGAAG
Organism: Druceiella hillmani; assembly: GCA_039881145.1. Taxonomy (NCBI): domain Eukaryota; kingdom Metazoa; phylum Arthropoda; class Insecta; order Lepidoptera; family Hepialidae; genus Druceiella; species Druceiella hillmani. The sequence continues at coordinate 7,708,859 of JAYKKI010000061.1, forward strand.
TCTTGAGAACCGTTCTTGTTCACTTTCCCCACTTTGTGGCTGCGCCGGCTGCTCTCCGCCTCCACCAGACAGACCCCTGCAATAATTTAGTATTACGATCAAATACAATAAGGAAAAAAATAATCACTGAAATTATATTTGCTTTCAAAATAGTCAAATGCGTACGAGGTCTCAAAATAATTATATTTTAACACTAACACTAGTATTTTAACCGGTATAACAATTTAATGTTATTTTATTGTAACGTTTGTTTTCCCACAGATTTAAAAAAAATAAATTGTTTCCATATTAAGAAAAGAACTTACAAAGCACACACTCCAAATATTTTTATTTTTTTTAACAATTGCAAACAAACTTTCTCTTTATATTAACAGATAACAAAGCAAATAAATGATGATTTTTGCACATACGTCAATAATTTGGGCTTTTGTTTTATTATATTTTTGCAGTATTTCTAAAAACGTTTCAATATGATATGTTAAAACTATTGTCCTTATTCAGGAATATCTCAACAACCTGTCTCAGTACCCTGCTGGACGTAGACCTCTTCCAATACGCCTATCATTAGAGGTAATGCCCTTAATCGCATGTAGGCGAGTTGGCGATAGTAGTGCATAGCTGTTCGCACCAATGTCTTTACTGTGACTATGGCATTTTATCTACGCGATTAAAAATACTAATCCAGCCCAGCTCGATTAACGACAGAGAATCGAACCCGGGACACGCCAAGTCAAAGTGTTCAAGCATTGTAAATATCACAACCCACCACAACATCAACCAGAAATATCTCTAAAACAAGATCTTTGGAACTATTGGAACTATGTTACAAAAAATATAAAAAATCTTTCCTCAGTATTCTTATAACTTGCTTTTTTCACACAGTAAATGAAATTGAAATAAAAATCATCTATTTTTTTGCAATATTTTAAATTTCTATAGAAATATTTTTCAGTACTGAAATACTGAGATACATAGAATTAATTAAAAATAATTTAAAATTTCTACATTTTTGAAAAAAGTAGTTTTGATAGATAAACCGACGGACAAATACGTGAGTGACCTTATAAGATTTTGAATTTTTTTTCCTCTTAAGGTAAGAAACCTGAAAAAGCATTTAGAACATAATTAATTAAAGTGTTGAAAACGATTTGATTCCTACGTTACAATGTGTATACTTTGATATTAATTTTGCGATAGTATTAACCTATGTGTTTATATAAAGTCGAATAGTTTATTACTCTGACCGGTGATTGACCTCTCACAAACAATGACAAAAACACGTTTCAATTTTGTTCGATAGCGTTTAGTGAAACTTGTTAAGAGTAATAAATAACTATCGTAATTAACCTTAAACCCATAAAAGACATACTCCGTGTATCATAATTTGAAACATTAATCAAACTTACTTTGAAACAGTTTTTACTTTCGTATGCAAACAAAGTTTCAATATGAATTCTACAGCGTTAACTTTCCTAAATATCACAAACAAATTCTCAAATAAATCTTGACGTTTGAATCATTTTTGAGTACCTACGTTGAACGTGCCTCCTGTTGTAACTGAAATGTAGTTCCGTTGCTCCGTCGTTTATTAACTTATGACTTATACAAATCGAAATATACATTTCATATACTGTGAATAGTAATATTCGTGCTTTCCTTATTAAAATTACAAAACTATCCCGTTTCGAACATTTCTATATTTGTATTATCTCAGTAACAAAATGAAAATATGACTATTCCAGTAGAAAATGCATGATTATTTCTTTGAATAAAAGTTTGCTTACTTTTAAATCTACAAATGTAGCTTTGCAGCGCTTGAATGTGTGAGCAAGATGTAATTCTCATGTCTCATGAAACTATATTTTTATATAGCTGAAGTCTAACTTTAAAGAAATCGGCATACATGCAGATGGCCCTTTAAAAATATTTATCTCTTAAATATAACATATATAACAGGTATTATCACATTCAAAATTAATGATAAAAATTCATTTAACAGAAGTATCACCAAAATGGTGACGAAATAAATAGTAGGTTATACTATTTATGTGAATAGTACAATCTAGTAATAATAGTATATTATACTATTTATGTGAATCTAAACGAATATGAAAGAAAAAATTCAGGTTGTTGATAACCGCTGAAAACTTGTAACAGATATTGAGTGTATCATGTTTCAGATATACTTCACCGACTAGCGTAAAACACTAGCTCACTACGACTAGCGTAAAACTCGCATATTTCATTGCTTGTGACTCTTTCATAAACCATATAAATGATGTATGCTATAGTAATAAAATTTAATCAGAGATAAATCGGAAATTTAATCGATTCCGTTCTTTTTGTCTCAAAAATAAATAGCATTAGTCCCTAATTATAAAAACGCCATTACACAAAAAAAATTACAGCAGTAATTAAAAAAAATATATACTCACAATCTTGCAATTTATCCTTAGGAAAACCTTGATTCTTTAGTTCTTTGGCTAATTCGCAGCGTGTGAATGTCTTTGCCTCCCCGTGCAGAACGCACAAGAGCCCGACCAACCCGACGAACAAAACAACGCTTAACCGAGACATTTTGAAAATCAGATATGAGTTCTAGAGATAGTTACTAGAGAGGTGATCAATTACAAATGATGCATGCGTCTAGTTGCTGATGCATTTTATAGCGGTGATATCGCTAACATCTCGCTTCAGCGGGTGTGAATAATTCCCCGCACGCATCAGAGCGTGATAAGGAAATGGACCGCGATATTAACCGCGAGAGGGGGACTAACCGTTCGACATTAACAGTTATTGATTTACAGCGAAATATCTTTCACCTGTTGTTTTCATGTTGCTTGAACAAGTGTGACATTAAACCAAGTTCAGATGACGTTGACACGTGGGGAACTAATTTTTACCGTTCACTCGTTCTGCCCTACCCCGTCTTTCTTCTTTTAAATATTTTAAACTATTACCTTTTGCCTTGACAAAAAAAATTGAAAACAAGGGGAATTTTATAGTTTTATTGAATTTTTTTTGACATATATATATATTATATATATATATATATATATATATATATATATATATATATATATATATATATATATATATATATATTAAAGGGGTCAAATTTTCTATTTTTTTATGCATGGGAATTAGATAAATCCGGTCATAATTAATTTTTTATACATTAATTATGACCGAAAGTTATTTTAATTAAATATATAATTTGTAATGTATTTCTTTTTATATAATATAATGCGTAATGAATAACATACGTAATGAATTTATATTATAAAAAAATATACTAAATGCAAAAGGTGATAGCTATAAATTAAAAAAGGACCATAATTTAAAGATAAAAAAATCCTTGTCGATGACGTCATCTGACTTTTAACAAATAACAGGGCGTTTGCGAGGCTGATTAAATTTCAAAAAATATAGTGAATTCTTTACGTTTTTTTTTATATAATATAAACTTATTTTTCCGTAAATTAAAAGCAATACGCTTATTTACATTATAATCTAATAGGATGACCCCGAATTGTGGTATATTTTCCATGTTGACAAATAGCCTATTAATTGTCACACATGTTACTTGCACATATTATTCAGCGCCTTCCAAGGGAATAACCCGCCAACAGCTGCGAAAACATCTTGCTGTCCGAGTAAACACAGCGCTCTAGGAAAATATTGGGTGTGAAAAAGAGTTGTATGTATTATTTTTTTGCACTTAATTAGAAAAAGAGCGTGTTTTACGTTTTATTTCAACAAAAATGTCTTTCTTTGACCGACACTTATTCCCGGACACCGTATAATATATATATATATATATATATATATATATATATATATATATATATATATATATATATATATATATATGTATGTATGTATAGATTTATGTTCTGAATAAAAAATAGACTTGTGAAAATTGACAGATTAAGTAAATAAGTGATAAATTAATAAATTAAGTAATTGGATAACTAAATTTGCTATATTTATGTTGTAAATACTTAACAATTTGTAAGAAATTATATTTTTAATTGTGTAATAAGTGCTTAGCGATAAACGATGAAGTGAACTAACGGGAAAAAAATGTTAAAACAGGAATATGTTTTATCCCAAACAAAAGTCATCAGGTATGAAATTTTTTAAATAGATTTTTTTATAACAAGTAATCCTGTGCTGCAGAATTTTAAAACACATCGTTTTTAATTTTAATAAAAATTCAAATTCATTCAAATCATATCAAAAATTGTAATTTAGATAAATACTAACAATTGTTAAAATATCATTGGTACTAAAACGCATTCATTTCAAAATTTAATATCTTATTCTTTTGATTTATAGGTATTGATATCGATAATAACTTTTAAAACATAAATATTACTTATATCGAAATGATCTTCACACATAAGTACATTTGAGTGAGCTACAATGCTGTTTGGATCTCTTTGGGCTAATTGCAGCCAATTTTTTCGTCTTTTAAGATTTGTTGGCACTGAAACGAACATTTTGTGTCTGCTTTTTATAGACGTATTTGTACATTGTGTCAGTACACACCATTTATACACAATTTTAATATGAAAAATCACCTTCAGCGGGCAGAACTGTTTGTTTACATTGTATGTGACGTCACATTAGCCGCCATTACAGAAATTGCGTTTTTAGGGCGAGGTCGGAAAATACAAGCTTTAAAAGTGATTTATGTAAAAAATACGGCATATATTCTGGAAATATAAATGTGGTGTGCTCATAATACAAATCAGAATAATTTAAAACAATTTAAAAAGTCAAGTCAATTAGCCTATTATGAACATTATTTTCAATTTTTTGAAAAAGTCTTCTTTTAAATTTTATTGTAATTATAATTAACTATTTTTCAGTCAACGAGTAACGTGTTTCTTTGTCCACCACTTATTCCCGGACACCGTGTACATGCACACTCACACACAATAGTAAACTATGGGAAAGATAAAGATATGTTCATCAATATTTTCATATGAAACAAATATATTAAAGCGTTCTATTTGAATAAATACTTTAATGAGTAAAAACAATTATTTGGAAAAATGTGTGGAAATTTTTCTGCCACTATTGAGTGATGATTCTATATAAAGCTAATTCTACATAAAGTTTGAATAACGTGCGAGCACTAATACTTAAAGGAAATTTTGAACTATTTCCACCCGGCAACGCGCTCTGTGTTATTTCATATCGGTGACGGGACAATGAACCGATGGCTACCATTAAAAGAAGGGCACAGTTTAGGGCGTGCCTCGCATTTCATATCACTATCAAACGTAGCAAGTTTGCATGGACATAATGGCGCTCTGTAATATGACTCTTATCACTTTCAACAGCAACCATGGGGTAAATAGCGATGAATTTGGAATTTATTACTAAATATAAACAACACATAAATATAAACAACACATAAAACACCAACGTAAAATTTGATAACAAGAGTTTTTAGCTTGAAATGTTTGATAAAAAGTTTAATGTTGGTTAGTTAAATTGGTTTTCCTCGTTTTCGTAAATCGAAATACAGCTAGACAAAGAACCGAGCAGGAAGAAGTACAAACTTGTACTGTGCAAATGTTGATCAAATATGTTCTACAAAATAATCAAACTTTACATTCAATAGATTGAATTGTAAGTTCAAACTTTTCTTTTCTGAAGTGAAATTCCTTGCGGCGCGTAATCATGAAAATATATACATGAATAAAATGCTGAGACTAGAAAGAGTCTCCGTAAATCTCCGATTGCTTCCGCTCCATTCTCATATGTTCGACATATAACGGGCGAAAAATCACTGCCATTAATATCCCTACATATCGCCAACGATCGGGCGTCTACGTGCTATTTCGGTTGTTTCCGCCTCTTTATGTAAGCGTTATAAAAGATTCTCAGTGCTATGCAAAATACAGGTCACTCATGAGAGTTGATAGTTTTGAATCTTCATTCTTTTTATTTTATGGTTTCATAATTCGATTTTATTTCTCATGATTCCATAATTTCATTTCCTGTTCTACTACGATTCAAAGCTAACATATGTTTTGTGCAATGGCATAAAATGTAATAATTTTCACTTCCCTTGTCCGTAATCCGACACAAATCTTTTTTTTATAATTTATAGATTTATAAAATGGATATTCACAATGTCTTACAAATATACTTAAATTACTTTTAAGAAAACATTTTAGCAACGAATATTAAAACCGGTGATAATTTTTGACATCGTCTTAATGCGATTGAAATAATGAAACTCATGGCAATATCTTGCGGTCAATAATATATAATTGTATAAAAATACAAAAAAAAATTATCATATATACAAATTTACAATATTTTTCCCAATCATGGGTCTAATGTATTTATATGTTTAATTCTTCGTAAATTAATCATGTACGACTTTAGACGCTCCCGCAATGACGTGTTAAATCTAATTGTGTTTTACTAAAACGTATAGCTTTGCTACTATCAAGCCAGTACCTATAATTTTAAGTAAAATACTAAGCTATATAAGGTTTATAAAACATTCGATAAAAAAAAACATTTTTAATGTGTCAATTTCGCTTCAGCCCCGTATTTTTTCGCTACTTTTAATTCTCGTGGAGACGAGCTATTAAACGCTTGTATTGTTTAGAAATAGTTTCATCATTTGCTTCACTGATATGAAATTCTATGTAAATTAAAATATAACAAATCAAAAATGATTCGCTTCTGACCGTGAAGATATCAAATTTTTTTCGGGTAATATCTTCTGAGCTCTTCGCTAACCTATATCAAGAAATCGAAAGATTGATTAGTGTTTGAACGATGAGGAGAAGTCAGGCAGAAATGAACTTCAAATGATGCAAGGTTAGGAGGAAGTGATAGTTATAGGAGCAAAACAAGAAAGATGTTTGGTTAAATGTTTAGAAAAAGCGCTATGAAACCAAAACTAAAGCAAAGATGTTTGGTTGAATGTATTGTCAGACGAATCTAGCTTCGAGACGAGCATTATTTGGTAATTGTTTTAATGACAAGATAATTTTACTTTATAATTATTCCGTACTTTACATTAAAGGCAAATGTCAGGCGAATTCTCGCCCAATTCCCTTCAATTCTTCCGAATACAAAATATAAAAACTTATTATGTATGAGTAGAACCAGCACTACACCAAACGTTTAGATACATGCAAAAGTTCAAATATTTAAGCTATTGACAAATAAATGAATGAAAGATGTTTTATCATATATAGTACATAATGTTATTTACATGATATATGATGTTTTATCATATATAGTACATAATGCTCAGACCCAAAAATAACACAATTTTTTAAAAAAACTTTTTACAATAATACCCAAATCAAAATTCTAGGTGAATGCGTTTACACGCACCTAATTTATAACTTTACGCAAGACCAATTCACAACAATCACGCACATACGCCTACACCAGTCCAATAACGTCATAGGCAAAACAAGCACTGCACAACAAATACGTACCGATATGTTTTGAGCTCAACCAATATTAACGTATTATTAGTCTCGTAGTTATTAGCAATTTAAGTCTGACGACATTCTGTAGCATGAGAAATTTTGACTTGCTATCACTGTACTTAACTGGCGAATAAAGGTTTTCATGTCAAAAATATAATATTTAATGGGTTTTTTACCCTCGCCGGCACCGGCGCAACACCGACATGACGCCAGGAACGGAACGGCACCGGCACAAGTCTATTATTAGCCCAGTTTACCGTCGTCATGCCGTTCTGTTTTTTTTAAATATTAAGAAAAGCCAATACGATTGATATAAAAATAAATGTAAAATAAAGTTAGAAAAATTACTGTTGCAAATTATATAAATATAATTAATAAGTACTAAATAAAATCATTCGATGAACTTGTGTTTCCCGTTTAATTTTGTCACACTGGCGAAATTCAAATATTTCTCGCCCACATATATCTGGAATATATTATTGTCATCCGTTATCACACACAGCTCCTGTCGTCTACTTAATAAATTAATATGATAATATAGCATTTTTAACGCAGTAAAAATATGAAATATTTCAAGATAACTACTCGAAATGTCATTTCACATTGGGTTTCCCGCGCACTTGCACAAACGCACACTACTACAGATTATGTAGCTCATGTACATTTTGGCCATGACGGCAGCATTAAGAAGTTTGCTGGCGTAGGCATCGACCCAGCGCTGGTACGATTGTGTTAAATGCGCAGGCAAACGTATTCATATGCTTTCATATATTTTTGCTTCCACTGCTGCCGTGCTGGTTCCGGTCAGTACAAAAAGGAAAACTTTTTTTTCTGTACGCATGTCTGCCACAAGAGCAAGATCTTTGCTAACTTTTTAAACTTGTTTCGCGGCGATTGTAATTGTATAGTTCGAGTTCCCGTGTTTCATATTTCTTTATACCTCAGAGACATACACACTTTGAGAAGTCGAAAAGAAGAAGATAGCTTTTGGAGTCTTGGAGATGTGGTGCTTAAAAAATATGCTTGGTATATCCTAAAAATAGTTCCGAACTAATGTCTGCATACTCCAAGAACTGGGCATGACGCAGCGTCTATCGAATTTAAAACAATCTCGATTCCTTAAATTGTTTAATCATGTCTCACCGCAACTAGAGCTGCTTAAAGCGCTTTATCGTGCAGGATGCAGTAGAGACAGCGGAACCAGATGGCGACCCAGAGCGTCGTCTATACGATGGATCAGCCAGATCAAATTTTTCGCCAGACTAAGTGGAAGCAAAGAGCGACAAGAGACACCGCGAAACAAGTTTAACCCTGATAATGTGATAAGATAATCACGATTATTCTGTCAAGAAGTCCCGGTAGAGAAGAATTGTAATTGCAATTTCGCAAGAGATCCAAGTGACTATTTTTAACTTTATTATTACACAGGAAGTTTATTTCATCATATAATTATATTTAATCTTACCATGAACTATTTTATAACATACAATTGTTGAAGTCATCTTTTGTTTCATGCAACTGTATGATTTTTCCGAACGCAATAGAAACATACAGGTATTTAAGTATGCCCACGTAAAATTGCATGTCAGTCTTGCGCGATGTGAGCGCAAGCTTCATTACGGGTCTACATAGTCCAGATAAACATTACAGTTTCTTATGAAATCATTGAAGTGACCAAAAACTTATTAAGAATTTTTATGTACTTTCGATATAAACAATTTGCGTCAGGATTTATATTCTTTTACATCATCAATAGCTTAATTAGATATTTAACAACTCCTTAAGTTTTTTTGTTTTTAATCATGAATATATTGTCGAGGAGTAGCTCTAAATAATTGTATAGAAAGCACAGCTCTTTCTATTATACATAGACATCGATCAATACTTCTAAAATCAGAATTTATATACGCTTGTAAAAAACTTTTTTTATACGCTTGTACAAAAAAAAACAAAAAAACTTAGGATTTCAAAAATACTTCGGTTAATATACAATAGGTTGCGAGTCTTAGAGCCGTGGCGCCTTCCGCGTAAGTTTACACAGATTTTGTTCTAAAGAATTAGGCCACAATTAAGAAACACGTATCATATTTTCGGCAATGCACGTATTATTCTGATAGAAAACATTTAGAACAAATTTGAATAACGTAAATACCTAGGATAAGTAGTACTTAATCACTATTTCATGGTCTACAGTAACCCAGCCTTTGAAGTAGTTGGAGAGCTTACTAAATACAACCTTCAAATCAAGAGATTGGGTTTTTGAGCATCAATGGTCTTGAACTGTTAGAAGTATTCGAAATATGGAGACATTCTGGAAGCGTTTCAACGTTACATTACAAGCCCATGGAGACACTCTAAAGGAAATAATCCTTTTTTAAAACTATATCGGCGACTTTTTCTTAAAATATAAATAGTTTAACATCATTTTTCGTAGCACATTAATCTCTAAACATTTTTCATATTATGTCACTACACTTTTCGTAAAGTAACACCTACAAAGTAATTATAATTAAAGAAAAGTAAAATATCTGCCGTTAATTAAAATATGTGTTTATTTTACGATAATACAATAAAAGTTAATTTCAGTCTTATTCGCGTAGTCAATTAGACGCCGCAGGAAGAGAGATCGGGAAGTGCCCCCTGACACTTGTTCTTCCAGCCGTACCAGGCATCGAACTTGTGACGCCTGTAAACCTTCTGAGCGCACCGAGATGCAGCCGTGATGTCGTCCGATAGCAGATCTAAAATTTTAGAATTAGAACCATTTATATCAACTACTTTGGTGTCACCCAAGAAATAACAAAAAAAATTACTTTGGAATATTCCAATCGCTATCCTGAAATTTGATGCAACTACATAACGTTGTGTTGGAATCTAGAATTAATAGTTATTACCAACCTTCGCAGCTGATGTTGCAATCCTTTCCAGCACTACCTCGCTGGCACCAGTAACGATCGTTGATCTGGAAGAGACCGAAGTCTTGAGAACCGTTCTTGTTCACTTTCCCCACTTTGTGGCTGCGCCGGCTGCTCTCCGCCTCCACCAGACAGACCCCTGCAATAATTTAGTATTACGATCAAATACAATAAGGAAAAAAATCATCACTGAAATTATATTTGCTTTCAAAATAGTCAAATGCGTACGAGGTCTCAAAATAATTGTATTTTAACACTAACACTAGTATTTTAACCGGTATAACAATTTAATGTTATTTTATTGTAACGTTTGTTTTCCCACAGATTTAAAAAAAATAAATTGTTTCCATATTAAGAAAAGAACTTATAAAGCACACACTACAAATATTTTTATTTTTTTTAACAATTGCAAACAAACTTTCTCTTTATATTAACAGATAACAAAGCAAATAAATGATGATTTTTGCACATACGTCAATAATTTGGGCTTTTGTTTTATTATATTTTTGCAGTATTTCTAAAAACGTTTCAATATGATATGTTAAAACTATTGTCCTTATTCAGGAATATCTCAACAACCTGTCTCAGTACCCTGCTGGACGTAGACCTCTTCCAATACGCCTATCATTAGAGGTAATGCCCTTAATCGCATGTAGGCGAGTTGGCGATAGTAGTGCATAGCTGTTCGCACCAATGTCTTTACTGTGGCTATGGCATTTTATCTACGCGATTAAAAATACTAATCCAGCCCAGCTCGACTAACGACAGAGAATCGAACCCGGGACACGCCAAGTCAAAGTGTTCAAGCATTGTAAATATCACAACCCACCACAACATCAACCAGAAATATCTCTAAAACAAGATCTTTGGAACTATTGGAACTATGTTACAAAAAATATAAAAAATCTTTCCTCAGTATTCTTATAACTTGCTTTTTTCACACAGTAAATGAAATTGAAATAAAAATCATCTATTTTTTTGCAATATTTTAAATTTCTATAGAAATATTTTTCAGTACTGAAATACTGAGATACATAGAAATTAATATGTTCTTTCATTACACCTTTCAAATTTCTAAAAAAAATTGCGAACGGTTGTAGCAACATCTTTAGAACAAATATATAGTTTTAGGTTCCTTTTAAGTCACTAATTAAATTTTTGAATTTTAATATGAGAATTAGTATGCTTGTCTAATTTAAAATTTCTACATTTTTGAAAAAAGTAGTTTTGATAGATAAACCGACGAACAAATACGTGAGTGACCTTATAAGATTTTGAATTTTTTTTCCTCTTAAGGTAAGAAACCTGAAAAAGCATTTAGAACATAATTAATTAAAGTGTTGAAAACGATTTGATTCCTACGTTACAATGTGCATACTTTGATATTAATTTTGCGATAGTATTAACCTATGTGTTTATATAAAGTCGAATAGTTTATTACTCTGACCGTTGATTGACCTCTCACAAACAATGACAAAAACACGTTTCAATTTTGTTCGATAGCGTTTAGTGAAACTTGTTAAGAGTAATAAATAACAGCTAATCGTAATACATTTGAGGCTATCGTAATTAACCTTGAACCCATAAAAGACATACTCCGTGTATCATAATTTGAAACATTAATCAAACTTACTTTGAAACAGTTTTTACTTTCGTATGCAAACAAAGTTTCAATATGAATTCTACAGCGTTAACTTTCCTAAATATCACAAACAAATTCTCAAATAAATCTTGACGTTTGAATCATTTTTGAGTACCTACGTTGAACGTGCCTCCTGTTGTAACTGAAATGTAGTTCCGTTGCTCCGTCGTTTATTAACTGACTTATACAAATCGAAATATACATTTCATATACTGTGAATAGTAATATTCGTGCTTTCCTTATTAAAATTACAAAACTAAGCCGTTTCGAACATTTCTATATTTGTATTATCTCAGTAACAAAATGAAAATATGACTAGTCCAGTAGAAAATGCATGATTATTTCTTTGAATAAAAGTTTGCTTACTTTTAAATCTACAAATGTAGCTTTGCAGCGCTTGAATGTGTGAGCAAGATGTAATTCTCATGTCTCATGAAACTATATTTTTATATAGCTGAAGTCTAACTTTAAAGAAATCGGCATACATGCAGATGGCCCTTTAAAAATATTTATCTCTTAAATATAACATATATAACAGGTATTATCACATTCAAAATTAATGATAAAAATTCATTTAACAGAAGTATCACCAAAATGGTGACGAAATAATTAGTAGATTATACTATTTATGTGAATAGTATAATCTAGTAATAATAGTAGATTATACTATTGATGTGAATCTAAACGAATATGAAAGAAAAAATTCAGGTTGTTGATAACCGTTGAAAACTTGTAACAGATATTGAGTGTATCATGTTTCAGATAAACTTCACCGACTAGTGTAAAACACTAGCTCACTACGACTAGCGTAAAACTCGCATATTTCATTGCTTGTGACTCTTTCATAAACCATATAAATGATGTATGCTATAGTAATAAAATTTAATCAGAGATAAATCGGAAATTTTATCGATTCCGTTCTTTTTGTCTCAAAAATAAATAGCATTAGTCCCTAATTATAAAAACGCCATTATACAAAAAAAAATTACAGCAGTAATTTAAAAAAATATATACTCACAATCTTGCAATTTATCCTTAGGAAAACCTTGATTCTTTAGTTCTTTGGCTAATTCGCAGCGTGTGAATGTCTTCGCCTCCCCGTGCAGAACGCACAAGAGCCCGACCAACCCGACGAACAAAACAACGCTTAACCGAGACATTTTGAAAATCAGATATGAGTTCTAGAGATAGTTACTAGAGAGGTAATCAATTACAAATGATGCATGCGTCTAGTTGCTGATGCATTTTATAGCGGTGATATCGCTAACATCTCGCTTCAGCGGGTGTGAATAATTCCCCGCACGCATCAGAGCGTGATAAGGAAATGGACCGCGATATTAACCGCGAGAGGGGGACTAACCGTTCGACATTAACAGTTATTCATTTACAGCGAAATATCTTTCACCTGTTGTTGTCATGTGTATGCTTGAACAAGTGTGACATTAAACCAAGTTCAGATGACGTTGACACGTGGGGAACTAATTTTTACTGTTCACTCGTTCTGCCCTACACCGTCTTTCTTCTTTTAAATTTTTTAAACTACAACCTTTTGTGTTGACAAAAAAAATTGAAAATAAGGGGAATTTTACAGTTTTTTTTTAATTTTTTTTGACATATATATATATATATATATATATGTATATATATATATATATATATATATATATATATATATGTATTATATATATATATATATATATATATATATATGTATATATATATATATATATATATATATATGTATATGTATATATTAAAGGGGTCAAATTTTCTATTTTTTTAGGCATGGGAATTAAATAAATGTTTTTATACATTAATTATGACCAGAAGTTATTTTAATTAAATATATCATTTGTAATGTATTTCTTTTTATATAATATAATGTGTAATGAATAACATACGTAATGAATTTATATTATAAAAAAATATACTAAATGCAAAAGGTGATAGCTATAAATTAAAAAATGACCATCATTTAAAGATAAAAAAACTTGTCTGTGACGTCATCTGACTTTTAACCAATAACGGGGCGTTTGCGAGGCTGATTAAATTTCAAAAAAATATTGTGATTTCTTTACGTTTTTTTCATGTAATATAAACTTATTTTTCCGTAAATTAAAAGCAATACGCTTATTTACATTATAATCTAATAGGATGACCCCGAATTGTTGTATATTTTCGATGTTGTCAAATAGCCTATTAATTGTCACACACGTTACTTGCACATATTATTCAGCGCCTTCCAGGGGAATAAACCGCGAACAGCTGCGAAAACATCTTGCTCTCCGAGTAAACACAGCGCTCCAGGTAAATATTGGGCGTGAAAAAGAGTTATGTGTAATATTTTTTTGCACTTAATTAGAAAAAGAGCGTGTTTTACGTTTTATTTCAACGAAAATGTGTTTCTTTGTCCGACACTTATTCCCAAACAACGTATAATATATATATATATATATATATATATATATATATATATATATATATATATATATATATATATATATACATATATATGTATATATATATATATATATATATATGTATATATATATATATATATATATATGTATATGTATATATTAAAGGGGTCAAATTTTCTACTTTTTTAGGCATGGGAATTAAATAAATGTTTTTATACATTAATTATGACCGGAAGTTATTTTAATTAAATATATCATTTGTAATGTATTTCTTTTTATATAATATAATGTGTAATGAATAACATACGTAATGAATTTATATTATAAAAAAATATACTAAGTGCAAAAGGTGATAGCTATAAATTAAAAAAAGGACCATCATTTAAAGATAAAAAAACTTGTCTGTGACGTCATCTGACTTTTAACCAATAACAGGGCGTTTGCGAGGCTGATTAAATTTCAAAAAAAAATTGTGATTTCTTTACGTTTTTTTTATATAATATAAACTTATTTTTCCGTAAATTGAAAGCAATACGCTTATTTACATTATAATCTAATAGGATGACCCCGAATTGTGGTATATTTTCGATGTTGTCAAATAGCCTATTAATTGTCACACACGTTACTTGCACATATTATTCAGCACCTTCCAGGGGAATAAACCGCGAACAGCTGCGAAAACATCTTGCTCTCCGTGTAAACACAGCGCTCCAGGTAAATATTGGGCGTGAAAAAGAGTTATGTGTAATATTTTTTTGCACTTAATTAGAAAAAGAGCGTGTTTTACGTTTTATTTCAACGAAAATGTGTTTCTTTGTCCGACACTTATTCCCAGACAACGTATAATATATTTATATATATATATATATATATATATATAGATATATATATATATATATATATATATATATATATATATATATGTATGTATAGATTTATGTTCTGAATAAAATTTACAGATTAAGTAAATATTCGAATTGGATAACTAAATTTGCTATATTTATATGGTAAATACTTAACAATTTGTATTTTTGAATTTGAATTGCATTTTTAGGGCGAGTTCGAAAATTCTTATTATGTAAAAAATACGACATATATTCTAGAAATATAGATGTGGTGTGCTCATAATACAAATTAGAATAATTTAAAAAGTCAAGTCAAATATGAACATTATTTTCAATTTTTTAAAAAAGTCTTCTTTTAAATTTTATTGTAATTATAATCAACTATTTTTCAGTCAACGAGTAACGTGTTTCTTTGTCCATCACTTATTCCCGGACACCGTGTACATGCACGCACACACACACATACACACACAAGCATATACATAACACCAAATTTGGTCATGTATATTCAGTAACCCTAGGATGCATTTTAAACTGTTTTCTCCTAACATTCACTTATTTATAATGAACTCTAGTATGGTACGCTTCCTGGTAGCAGTCACCAAGTTCAGCATATATGCACGTGACAATTAGCCGCATATTTATCGTCCCTCCTTTATTTGTAAATGGTGGGTCGAACAAGAACTGAAGGAGTTCATCGTATAATTTGTTTATATATAATACATCGTATAATTCGTTTGTCAAATAAACTTCATTCACCTATAGTTCTTTCTACATGTTTATCTTACGTGCACGATTCTCAAATTCATAGTTTGATAAAAATATAAAATATACTTAAAGAAAGGTATTTGGACGATATGTTAGAAAACAAAAAAAAATTTCACCTATTTCCCTGTCGCCTGTATTATTATATTAGTTATCCTTATTTTTTATAATATTTCAAATAGGATCACTTTGTGTTTTTAGTTATGATCTGATAAGTTGTGACGGTCAACAAAATGTATTTTATGACATGCACTATGCATTTTAATAAAAAAAGATAATATCATAAAATTGCCTTTACGTCTTCATTAGATATGTAAACAAAATCCTAAATGAAGAAAAAGAAACGCACGGAAAAACGTAATAGTTCTTGATGCTTTATTTGTGGTTAGACGCAAAATAACGACCATCCAATACCAGTTCGCTAAGAAATTTAAACGTAGGTCTAATTGGGATTGATTATTAAATCTAATTTTTAAGCCGATTACGCTATCAGATCATTTTATAAAATAACTTAGTTAATTTTAAAAAAGAAAATTATTAAGATGAAATTACTTTCTGTTACTTAATGAAATAGAGAAATTATTGTAAGATGAGTAATTCAACGAATAAATAAATGTAAACTATACCGAACCACCAAGACATCAGAGACGGATTTTGGACAAAACTTATTTTCTAATCATTAATGTTGAATGTTGCACATTCAACTATTGCAAGTTTCGTTGCTTCCTCTTTTTTCATAACTCGTATACACTTACGAATAAGAAAGGAGTCAAATAGAAACGATTCTCACATACTGAATATACATATATTAATAGCAACATATATACATAAAAATAAACCAGTAATCATAAAATACTCAATAAAAAAAATATTGAAAAAATACCCAAACCGGGACATTTTTGCGAGTATAAAGCATTTACACTAAACTAAGTCAAGCATTCAGTAATTTAACCCTTTCTCTATAGTTACAATATTTACATAATTGTTTAATTTTTTAGTTTGTCAAAGTAAACATTTGTAAACAATGTGCCACATACATTGTCATTTTTTTTTCAAATTTTAGGTTAACTAACAACGTTTTAACCACGATTTCAAAATTATTTTGAAACGTTTATCGAAAATTCCAGATTATTTTGTTATAAAATACAAATAGGTCGAAACGCGCTCGGCTAGTGATGGTTTATTCACGCCAAGCCTTCAAGTGCATCAAAGTAAATGGATTTTAATCGACATCAAGAATAAACTCGCCCATTTTACGGATTCTAGCTCCCGAGTCACGATATAAAGAACAGGATGACAAAAATTTGGTTCGGGAAGTTCAAAAACAAAGATTACGATCTCGAAGACGAACTCGGTTTTAAAATTTTCAAATTAGACAGAAAGAAATTCTCGATTCTTCAATTGACTCGGGATCTCAACAACAGTCACGTAAAATTAAAGACAAAGTTGCATAAACGGGGAATATTCCAAAATTTAATATAAAATTATTCATTAAAAAATGTCATCAATATTTTTGGGAAGGTTGTAATTATGCATTGAAATGCATTTCATTGCAGATTCTTATGAAATATTTCACTTGAAAGTTTTGTTAAGAATTATTTTATAAATGTCGGTATCGATGGGAAGGTACACACGTATTATCGCAACAATTAATAACATGAAATTCAGAGAAAAATATTTAATTCACCTTCTTAGTAGAAAATAACCAGCACAAATTCACATGATATATGAATGAAATTAAATACTTATTTCTCTACTATGAAACTCAATACTGGAGCTAAGAAACTGTATACTGAAATTTAGAAGATACGTGAACATTTGTCTGCTTCTGTTCATAAAGTGACGTTAAACCACCTTCAGATGCCGTGGACACGTGAGGACCTAATTTTAATACTGTTCACTCGTCCTACCCTACCCCGTCCTTCTTCTTGTAAATATTTTAAACTATTAGCTTTTTTATTGACATGAAAAATTAAAAACAAAGGAATTTTACGGATTTATAGGCAGAAAAAAAGACGTGATAAGTTATTCATAGCATGTTTTTATTTATTATCATTGGTTGGCATATTCATAGCGCGCTTTTTATGAGAATATTTCTATAAGAATATCCTAAATCCGGAGGATCATCAAAGCGACGCCAAAAGTGACGAAAGACACATACGTGTTAAAATTGAAACATTTGAGGATATATAGTATATTCGCATACAATTATTCATAAATATTTAATTTTTTTTCGCTATTTTAAATGTACTGCCTAGAGTATCTTTAGCAGCTATAAGACAAATTAATTGGTTATCAACAAATTAATGAGACAAATGTATTTTAACTTGTTAATATAAATTTTCTAAAATAATTTTAAACTGAAAAAATTTATAAAATGCAATTATTTTCATTTTTCGAAGATTGTTTTTAGAAACTTGACTTATATCTAGCTAAAGGAGACGACGGAGACATCTTCAAAAATATCACTAAACATTTTCGATCGTATTTTACAACACCTCTCTGGTGATATTTCTCTCGACGGGATTTGTGAAAAAAACAGTTTCCAACGCTAAGTTCAACGTATTGGAATTTTAACATATGTCATTTCATATGTCATTTCTATGTATTTACGTAATTCGACTTCTTAATAGAGCTTCTTGTAAAATGTCACCATCGATGATAAACTGAAAGAATTATGATATTATGACATACAGGCGACATACAGGCGGTCATTTCTATGTTTTTACGTAATTCGACTTCTTAATAGAGCTTCTTGTAAAATGTCACCATCGATGATAAACTGAAAGAATTATGATATTATGACATACAGGCGACATACAGGCGGTCATTTCTATGTATTTACGTAATTCGACTTCGTAATAGAGCTTCTTGTAAAATGTCACCATCGATGATAAACTGAAAGAATTATGATATTATGACATACAGGCGGAAAAACGTACATGGCGAAGTTATAAAATTCCAATTATGCCATTTGGCTACGTAACACTAAAAATTAAAAAGTTACGCCTAAAGTAATATAAAAAAAATGCTTATAAATTAATTAAAACATAAATTACCTTTATTTACATTGTAATATATATAATAATACCTATACTTCATTGATTTATATAGGTACTTATGTGAATTTAAATTACAACACTAAAAATCTAATTAATTTCCGTCAAAATGTCATTACAGTTGTATTTTTCTGATTTAAAATATTTATGAAAATTTACATAAATATTTTTCGAAATAGATAGCGATAAGCTGATATGTTACCGTGAGGTGCCATTAACTACTTATTTCCCCTCTCTTCCTTACGTCCATGTTCTTATCCTTGACAGACTGGTTTTTGATTACAAAATAAGTTCTTTTCCAGTATAAAATCATACATTCATTTTTATAATACTAGGTACAAAATTTTACAAAAGTTAGTTGAGTAGTTGAGGCGTCAAAGTAACACAAATACACAAAAAAAGAAATCTCGCTTATTTGTTAGACCAGTTAAGATTGATTTTATATAACTAAACAATTTGACGTTGTTTTTGATAAAATATTTATTACGTTTGGATAAATGCATGACATGTGCCTCATTTACCTTCCTACGTTTATTTTAGTCAGTCCCAGGCTATCCGAAAGAAACTATTATAAAAACCTACTGGTGTTAATTTCACTATTTACGTTATATATCAAAACTAACTCGTTTAAAGTGGTAACGAAAATAAAAGATTCATTACTTTTTCAAATGTTTATATATGAATTATCCATAACTAAATCATACATCAGTCTCTTTAGTTGATTTGACAATGCTGCCTTTATTCCACGCCGCAGGAAGAGAGATCGGGGAGCTCGCCCTGGCACTTGTTCTTCCAACCGTACCAGGCGTTGAACTTGTGACGCCTGTAAATCTTCTGAGCGCACTGCGACGCCGCCGTGATATCGTCCGTCAAAAGATCTGCAATAAAGTCATATAATTAATCCTAAATCCCACTTTATTTATTTTATTATAAGTTATAACCTAAGGTTTTAAGATTGAAATTTTCGTTTTTAGCTTTCAAATAAAAAAAAAATATCGAAACTAAAGCTCTTTTAATACAATTCGGGAATTGATTTCAGAAAGTCACAACAATTTTTGCAAATGAATAAAAATGTTTTCAACTTTTAATAATTTTATTTTTGATATTAAAATGGATTTAAACTTGACCATAAAGCCATTTTGCATTTCAAAGTTAAATTAATAAGTTTAATTATTTTATATATGATACATAAATTACTAAAACTATAAAAGAAATTGCTGCCAACACCTATAACTAACCTTCGCAGCTGATTTTGCAATCATTTCCAGCACTGCCTTGTCGACACCAGTAGCGATCATTAATCTGGAAGAGACCAAAGTCTTTTGACCCGTTCTTGTTCACCTTCCCCACTTGATGGCTTCGTCGGTTGCTCTCTGATTCCACCAGACAAACCCCTGTAATCCATCATGCATCAAACTTACTCTCAAAAACATTAAAGTACAAAGAAAAAAAATAAAAAGTTGCTACATATGATTGTGGTAATAATGTTCGGAACAAGTAAATCGCTAATAGCCCACCTAAAATTGTTATAATACAACGAAACCTAGGTCGTGGTAAAGAACTTGAAGAAAGTAGAAATAATACTACATCACGTAGCTTCATTTAATTGTGAATAATGAATTTCTACAAACTTAACGCCAAATATATTCAATATTTTGATACCTAAGCTCTATTAAATTTCATAATACATATCGCATCAATGTCTCATATAAAAACATAAATTACTCTTTACATTGTAATTGTTATTCTATTCGTTAACGATATATCAGTGTATTATCAACATTTCATAATATAAATATAAGTTTAATAAGAGAAGGTTAAAAACTCACATCAACTAGTGATAATTAAACCAAAGCTACCTAAGATGATAATGTAAAACATTTATACGTATTACTTCTTTGCGATATATATATATATATATATATATATATATATATATATATACATATATACATATATATATATATATATATATATATATATATGTACATATTTGGTAAATATTGTATTATCTTCGCGGCGTATCGAAAGAGCACGAACTTTAAGAAGTATTTCTGTACAAATTACACCCACAAGGATTTATCATATTTTCTTGTGTCTAGCTCTTTTTATATCTATTTAACATCTTGGATCTCATTTAAGCAAGAAATGCTTACTAGCAAAAGGTCTTGAAGTGTATGTAAAAACGTAAATGCTTTTTAATACCTCTGAACTAGATTAAGGGCAATCGTTCAACAATGACACAATGAAATATCGTATTGAAATTGTATTTAGGTTTAAGAAACATATCTTCATCGTCTGTTTAAAATCCGACTAATGTTAACTTTGCTAACTAGCATATTATAGTTCCTCCTCATAGTTTTTATCTTAAATCTCGACTTCCACATTCCTCATGGCCAAACTAACTATTATTTTTATCATTTTTTATTTATATCTAATAATTATTTGCTTTATGTCATATTCAAACTGTTTCTCATACCGATATATCTATATACGTGTGTGTGCATGTATGTGTTTGTATATATAAGATTTGCATCCTAATTTTCTGAAATAGTCTAAAAATATTATAACGCTAAACGTAACCTTAAAAAACAATCAAATGTTTGTCGAAGTACACATGATTTATGGTTGCGTAGTGTTCTTTAACTCTTCAAATTGATGTTGAAAATTGGTTCTGATTGAATGCTAATCTCTAGAATGTTTTCAGGCTCATGGCGGAAAAATTAGACAGCAACCCCTCTAATTTCATACTACGTGTCACTTTAAGACTTAATGTTTCGCAAATGGTGTCTCATAATGAATAATAGCAAATAAGTCTCAATTTTATACCGAAATACCAATCGAATGATATACTAGTATGGATGGCATTACGTCTTCGCATCTACTTGCAAACACGTTATTTTATTCAACATAAATTTGAGCAATATAATTTTGTTCATTTAGCTATCATTAAACTGTAGAAATGTTAAGATTGTTACAAACGGACAGACGGAGGCGACATAACGAATTTATAATGATTCATTGTTTCCCTAGGAAACCCGATGTTGAAATAATGTGC
Organism: Druceiella hillmani; assembly: GCA_039881145.1. Taxonomy (NCBI): domain Eukaryota; kingdom Metazoa; phylum Arthropoda; class Insecta; order Lepidoptera; family Hepialidae; genus Druceiella; species Druceiella hillmani. The sequence continues at coordinate 7,731,044 of JAYKKI010000061.1, forward strand.
GTATTCAACATCAGTTTATTCGTAGACTAAATATATTTAAATGTCAAATCGTAACACTCACAATCACGCAATTTATCCTTGGGGAAGCCTTGTTTCTTTAGCTCCTTGGCCAACTCGCACCTGGTGAAAGTTTTGGCTTCTCCCTGCAATACACAGGCAAGTACCGCCGCCAGCCCAACGAACAGTACAACGCTCAAACGGGACATTGTGTTATTATTACTCGAGACTACGAACAAAAACCACTGATGTTTTGACAACATATTTGAATCATTTTATACAGATCGCGTCGCCAATTATCAGTTACTGACGGGAGTTCACCGATCACCGAGATAAGGAAACAGACCCACAGTTCAAATTTAAATTGGGGAAACACTTCAAAAGTAAGTGGCGGGAGATTAAATTTTTATTTATTACCAAATTAAACAAATTTTTGTTAAACAGCATTTTAAAATGACCTTTCACAGTTATTTTTTAAGAGTAGAAAAATCTAATTACTTATGAAGTCACTTTTGACTTTTTAAGTCACTTTACACAAGACACATGTCTCTATCTATCGTTTGTTTATAATTTTTGAATCAATTAAACTTTACACGCCACGTTTTTGGATATATAGGAATTAAGAAATATATTATTGTCTATATTTTTAATTACATGTATTTTATGACTATCTCAAAATATAGGGAAACCCTAAAATGTCCCAGTTACAAGACAAAACCATAATATGCTTCTCTTGTGGTAGTTGTCCAATTGTCCTCTTTCATGTGGTAAACTCACTTTATTTCATCTATATCATCAATTTATATAAATATATATATATATATATATATATATATATGTGTGTGTGTGTGTGTGTGTGTGTGTGTGTGTGTGTGTATATATATATATATATATATAAACATTTTATCATCAGTATTTCATACAAATATACGAGTATATCATAATTTTGTAACGTCATTAATTTCTAGAATCCTGCGCATCCCTTAAGCCTATAGTCGTGAGAAAGAAAGCGACGATCTAGTTCTTTTGGGGCATAAATTCACATTATAAAAAAAATAATAATTTAAACACCCATATTCTATATAAAAAACTAGTAAATTCATAAGAACAAATCGGAAAACGCTCAATGTACTTATTCAATCTCTGTATATATCTAATGCGATCCCATTTATACTCGTGGAGTTAAAATTAGTCATTCACGGTTTTTTTGTGGACGGATCAATGAACTAAGTGTTCATTGATCGCACAAAAAAGATAAAAAATGACTATGGAAATTATTACAACTGCGCGTGTATGACTAATGTCGAAGCTAAAGCATTAAAAATACCATCAATAACATTGACCGATCAGGTAAACACTTTTTTTAGATTCTAATTGAACTGACGTGGTACAAAACCAAATTCACGGAATGCTTATTGTATTCTGATGAATGAGGTAAAATGATTGGGTTTCGAGTAGACTTTTCAATACATTCGAATTTTAACTAATTAATTTTTTTAGTTTACGAATTAATTTATCTTTAGTTAATTAATGATATGAAGAAAAATGTGTCTACCAGATGTCGTAATGGAGTTTGGTACGTGCACGCGGTGTATAAAATGGGGGACTTTTTTTCAAAACTGACAACTCCAATTTAATACAAACGAAAGCCTTAAACAGAACGAAAAACAGTTATTATCGTGATATTAAAAGGAATGCCACGTGACAAAATCGGATATTTTAGCTAGACGGAAAAATAAAATCTTTTGATTACCTGTAACATTTTTTTTAAAAGACTATTATGATTATAATTATTATATAAGTATGTAATTGTGTAAAGGTATAATATAATAACTTATTATGATTAACAATAATTAGAATAATAAATATATGAATACATTATTAAATAATTCACTGCTATTTATTTATCTTTTAGTAGAAACTTAAGCGGAATTTTCAGAAAATTCAAATTTACTTTTATTATGTAAATTACTCAGTCCCAGCTTCGAATAGAAACTTTATAGTAATTAATATTTTGCACGACGTTATCTACGTAAGTTCAAATAACGCCTTATCATATTTAGGCCACACGGGAAAAATAAGTAAAGAATCGTTGAATATTGAATATATTTGGCGTTAATTTTGTAGAAATTCATTATTCACAATTAAATGAAACTACGTGATGTAGTATTATTTTTACTTTCTTTAATTTCTTTACCACGACCTAGGTTTCTTTGTATTACATCGTCAGGTGGGCTATTAGCAAAGATTTCTGTTCTCTCTCTTCTTCAATCATTTTAGGTAGATCGTGGTAAGGAACTTAAAGAAAGTAAAGAATCCTTAACAGCCGAGATTTTCGTTAATTATTGCTCCAAAATATAGAATCAAATATACCATTTTCTAAAGAAATAATTATCAAAATGAAATGACGTCGTATGGAGATTCCGTAAGAATCGCGGGTCTATGGTTTGAAATATATTTCGGGGTATTTTTCTTTTTTCAAACAATGGCGGAAAGACACAATTTAGATAAAAATGTATTATTTTAGAATTTCTTTTTAATCATGCGCTGTGGACTTTTATATTAATCCCTATGAATTTTTATTGCAATATTAATTTTTGACAAACATTTTTATACTTTGAAATACTGCCATTTTGAAATCAGTTTATCAATTTTGTCCATTTGATTAAATGACTTAGATATTGATTCAAGGCATAGTCCAGCTAAAGTAGCCAAAAAATATAATAACTTTCTCAAAACTCATAAAATTGGTATAGACCTATCATTGGTATAGACCTTCAAATCATAATTTCCCTAGTAAAAATTTTATTGGAGGTCAAAATTTTGTAAAAAGAATTATTAACAAAGAGCTTTTGACAGTAAATTTTATTATAAAAAAAATTGTATCAAATTTGTAGACCACACAATTATCATAAAAAAAATCCTTACGTTTTTCTCTTCATAAATGATCCTTGGCGAGATATAGTTTTCAAAAACTTTATAGACTAATATGCAGCACGTATACGTTTTTGAGTGCCTAATATAACTGAAGATATTTTGGTATTAGCTTGTGTATGTATATTCACGCCATAAAAGTGTTCCTCTCTGAACAAACGTCAGATTTTAGATCACCGGATTTCTCCCTATCTGTAGTCCGTATAACATTGAGAAACATCGGCCACTCTGTATGTTATGATACATAACAGATCAAATAGCGACAGAAATGTATTCATCTCAAAATCTGAACATTATACTCGTAAAATGCAAAACTCAAATTTTATTTTTACATGCAAGAACTGGTTGCTATAGCGCTTTTCCATGGCGGTAAAATGAAAGTATTTAAATTATGTGAAAAACGAAATGATCCAACTGAATGCGCTGAAGCTTTTATTAAAACATTCCCTTTCTTTATGCTATTTAAGGGGTCCAGAAAATAAATTGACTGTGTTAACGGATGTGGATATTCCAGTTTTGTAAAGAAAACAATAACAATAAATATTTATATCGAGTTTAGAATTAAATTCAAGTCTGTAATAAACTGAACCTTGAAAACTGGGGGTAATATTATAGTAATAAAGGTTCGGAGCCAATTCAAACTTTATACCCGCCAGCTCCAGGAAAGTAAAGGAAAGGAAAATACTTTTGTAGTTGCACCAAAGATTGCAATTACAATAGTGGGCAAAAAAATAGTATTTTGTTTAGTGGTATATACCAATTGCAAAGGCCAGTCGTCCTCCAATGCTACATCAAATGAAAATCCTTATGACATTAATGATCCACGTATTACTTAGAACAGACAATCGAGCACCTGGGAGAAGAGGAAAAAGAAAAAGAAAGAAGACAAAAATTATTAATAAATTATAGTAGAAGAAATATCGTTGTCGGTTTTTCATTTTTTTCCACACAGTTAAAAAACGTTTCGATAAGGTTATGAAATGTAATAGCATCTAACCGATAACATACGTTTACAGCGGCTTTTTGGATAAGTTTTAATTGTCGCCTGAAACTAAAAGTGATTTGGTCCATTTTCAAACCAAACTATTCAAATTAGTTTTGCATAAAATTTTACTTTTATCAATTAAGAAAAACAGGTCGCAAGCAAAATTGTGATGTCAAAATATATGAAGTCTAAAGTTGAATTTTAGAATTTAGCAACATCAATCTAAAATAAATCAAGTCAGTTCAGCTTGAAGTGGGAACTCGGTTTTAAAATTATATATTTTAAATTATATTTTATTAGCTCTAATCTACTTCACATTATATAATAAAATTTTACTCTAACGAAAACTTTTTAGATAATGTTAATATGGATTGATAGTAAAATATTACAATAAGCATATGAAACGTAATTTTACGTGTATACGCCTATTTTAACACGTCGAATGACCAAAGAATTAAAGAAGTCTCAACACCCTTACCAGTTATTGAGTCAAGATATCATATGAAACAATATAATAGTAAATTGAAAATATAATGGTAATTGAAAAAGTTAATACTGGAAGCAAAAAACATAATGGAACACGTTAGATTAGAGGTTATGAAAAATAATGTGTTTGAAATAAGCAACGAATACTGAAAATAGACGGATAGAGAAAGATTCACCAACAATTTTTGTTCTTCGTTTTAGTATCAAGAAAATATTCTCTTTTTTCTTAAAATATAATTTTGGAACAAGTTTTGGATTTTTTTTGTTGAGAATTTGATATCGTGAGTCTAAGCAACTCAATCCTCCGTAAGCTGAAAAGTGAAAGGTAAGTTTATAAAAAATATTAGACTGATTTGATATTGAGTATTTAAGAATAAAATATTATATAACTGACGTCATTTGCTTGTGGACTCTGAGTGAAGTAAATAAGAAAATGTTTACGAACAATTGAATGAAAATGTCATCGAAAATATAACACTATATTACATTCCGAAGAAACATAAAAGATTGAGTGATGAGATGAATTATGAGTTATGGTGTAATGAGGATTCGTTTGTAATAAAGGCGCTCTGAAGATGTAATATTCTAATAAGTATCAGAGCTGCTTATTCGAATATTACATCTTTATACTCTCTTTTTGAATACTGATTTTGTCTTGGTCAGATTTAAATCAAAGTCCACTCATCTGGAAGAATTGTCCAACTGAATCAGTATCTTAGCCAACTCTTGCGGCGTGTTTGCCAGAAGTACCATATCCTCAGGTGTGAGATGGACTCGCCATTTATATTGATGCCCATTCCTTTCCTATTTGAGGTCTTTGAAACACGTTTCAAAGTAATTGTAGACAACTTTGGATATAAGCTATCTCTGTCTCGCTCATCGGCGCACATGGATAAGGCTTGTCTGAGGGTTTTGTATTTAGACGGTCATTAATTTTAATTCTTGAATTACAACAAAATATTTACTTAGTAATGTATTTATTATATACTCAGTTCCATAATATATGCCACGCTTAAGAAAAATTTCGGAGATCGGATGAGTAATTGGGCAAACTTTCTTTCGCATTAGTAGTGTCATTACAGTTATTGCTCAAATTAAGACTAATTAGATTAATCATAGTCATTATAGTGTATTTTTGTCGTATTATTTATAGTGTATTTTTGTCGTATTATAATATTTACTATTCACTCCATCAGTCTCTTTTGTCTTAATTTAGGTTTAGTAATAAGTAGAGACTCGCCCCGGCTTCGCACGGGTGCTATGTCGATATTAATGTAGAGTAATTGGGGAGCGATTAATAATATTACTGTCATTCATGCGCCGCCACCCGCCGCCGCCGCCGTCCGTGCACGGCATCGGTACCGCGAATCTTGATTTTTGGTAATTATAAATCTGTGATATCTTCTAAAATATTAATAATAATGATTTGCTGTAAAGAGCAAATTTCATCTATATTTAATTGAAAACGAAATCAACTTATTTAATTAAATAAAGATTAATATAATATTGATCAAAGTAACTTCGAAAGTATAACCCACAAAAAAATAATAAAAATGGCCACTATGGGTTATACGTAGTATATAGATATATGCCATCACGGACTTTTTTGTAGATATTTTTAAAATACACAATTCCACAGTACAACATTTTGATATATCTCGTAAAGTTTAGTCAGCGTTAGCAATGAAAGCGCCCAAAATTCTATTTTTTCACGAAATATTGACTTTTTTATATCTCCTGTAAATATAACATGCATATATTATATATATATAAACCTTCCGGAAGAAATTATCAGAATGATAGTGAAAACGGCATCAAAATCTGTTGCTTAGTTTAAAAGATCTAAACTTACAAAAGGACAGACAGACGCAGGAAGCGACTTTGTTTTGTACTATGTAAGGAAGAAGAAAAGGACATACACTTGTATTTATTATCCCATTTTTTATTAAAATTAAAATTAGACTTTATCAGGTACAAGTATTATAAAAACAGGTAGAAAAGCAGAAAAGTATTGCATTCTAAATGTAAAAAATCAAATTTTTATCTATGAGTATTAAATATGTTCCTTTTAAAAAGGACTCTACAATGAATAAAGAAACTCTCTAGAGACAAAAACACTCTCTAGAAACCTAGAAAATCTCTTCTAGCAGAGAGTTAAAAATGATGCAAAACAAAATAAATAATCACTATATTGAAGCAAAACTAATATTGTTATGATAAAAACTCAATTTTTCTGGGAATGTCTGAACGCAAGAGCAAATGCCCAATATTGATTTAGATGAAGTCGTTTGTAACAGTTACTATTTATAGCATTCAGCTAATAATATAATTTGCATCAATAATTTGCGTCTTTACCTAAACGTTCTTAAGTAAAGTTTGTTTTTTTTCTTTAAATATAGAAACATATGTTACACTGTGTCCCAAATGCTGTGTTTTATAAATTTACTTAAGTTTCATTCTCGACTTCTCCGTATAAATTATTTTATAAGACAAATTATACTTTTTTGTTTTCCTTGACTAGGAAACATATTTTTATACTTAAACGTTAACGAAAATATTCATACTTCGCATACTTATTTGAAAACGAGAATATTTTTTGAGAAAACCTTTGGGCTACTTTCACAGCTCCGTAGTGATACACTAAACCCTTCTGATTGTGTCATATCCTTCTGTAAAATGTGTAAAATGTGTATTGGAAAATAAATTTCTTGAAAGACCGATGAATTTTAATCACCAATTTTCGTCTTTGGCTCAGAAATTTCCAGAACCTATAACCAAGTATTAATCAGAAAGCGTGTTATGGATTTAATTAGGTAGACTTCCTATTATGAATTAGACTGACTTTACTAGCAATACAATAATATCAATTCAACTCGTATACGAGTGTTGCATTATATTGTCTAGCGCTCTCAAGAAAAAAAATTGGTCCTGTTGATTACTTAGTTTGTTAAGTAGTCAGTATAAACTTTTATATTCATTATAAATGTAAGAAAAATAATACCCCCCCTATTCCACCAGAAGTTCAGCATTAACTTTTAGGTATTTTGTTCCGGTTTGGGTATTGAAACTTCTGTTGCTCTAAAACATTGTTAATATTTTTTTTCCATTTAATATCCTACAATCATGAACCAACTTCTCATCACCAGTTACTAGCTGCTTCAGCAAATAGTAATTACGATTTACAATCAACAATTGTTGGCAACCATTAAGTCATAAAACAGAGGGATGAGTACTTAATACAGACTTAAATCTATTTTCTTTGGTGTAAGCACACATCGCCCTATTTAAATCTCTCAAAAAAATGTTCTGACGCTTCAGGCAATATTTGTATAAAAGTCGTGAATTCGTAGCTAAAAAGTTGTAATGAACACGATATTTTGTTTCCGAATATATTGAGTATTCAAAATATATAGAATAAAATATATAGAATCTCAAGGATATACATAACCAAATAGTTTGTTAGTGTTGATATTTTAACACATTTTTATTTTTCATTTTCATTACTATAGTCATGTTGTTTCCTATTAAGACAATTTTACTTCATAATATTTCTTAATCTGGAAATTCTTTCCATCGTACTAATTGATTGCCCATCTATTATCATCTGTGGCTCAATCGTGTTTTTTATATTAATAATATGAATACATATTCTGTAACAACGCCATAATATTATCTGAACTGATTCTAAGATTATCTCTTAATTTTAAATCGATCAAAAGGTTCTTAGGCGATTAATATACGTTAAATGGTTTCACGTAATTTTATAGCTTCTTAAAATCAATTAAATATTTCTACGGGGGGATTTTCTCAAATTCGTAAGCCCAATTAACTCATCGATCATCATCATCACCAGTGAGAACGAACATAATATTTTACCTTTTTATCCATTCGTTCCGCTGTTGATTACGTAGTTTGCTATGTGTTGATTAGTCCCTAAGCAATTTTAAAGTCTACATTACTTAGTAAACAATGGTTTTACTTAGCTTGCTTATTATTCTGATGATCTAATATTGTTTGCAAAGCGGAGCTGGTTACGCACTTTATAGAATTGATCAATAATTGATTTATAACTCTTCGGTATTAGGATTGGTTTCATTATGCTCCTGAGTCCTATATGTCGGCCAGAAAATATCTAAAGTTTAATATTGTTCAAGCATAAAGTAATATTCTTTAACATCGTATGCGCCGTATCCCCTATCATTACGTTGATAACTATTGTCTTGAATTTTCGAGTTTTTATGATTTTAAAATTATTATTTTTGTACTGTGATTGACTTCCTTCAGTAACGAACTTAACCGAACGATATATATATATATATATATATATATATGTGTGTTTTTGTCGGAGATGTAACATCTTCTAAATCAGAAAGAGGCTAATAACGTTAACGTTAACAATTTCCTGGAAAGTGAGCCTTTATTTTAAAGCATAAAAGATATGACTTTTATCTAAATATCAAGTTGAAAGGCACGTCTTGAATAGGATAAATGTACTGTGTGTCGGTCAGTACTTTGTCACTCTCTTCTTGCTAAAGTGTTCATGTATTGTACCGATAAATCATAGTTATACTTGTTTATTTATTATGTCTGACAGTGAATTTATTAGTGACGATGTCATAGATAATAATAAAACAAAAAAAAACGTAAAAAGTTTAGCCGTGTCAGTGACGCAACGCGTTCTTTAAGAAATCATTATTACACGCAAAGTAATCCAATCAAAGATAAATATTTGCAATGTTTTGATAAGACACCAAAGTCTGATTGGTACAGAATGTCAAATAACTTATGAATTACTTTATGTTACTGCCGCAAGCTTGCAATTTTTTGTGATTCTTGTGCGGGACAAAATAAAAATTTCACAATGTTTAACTACTAATTATATTGTTCATACAAAGGGATGTTTTGGAGAAGTTACAATGACATTCCCTGAATGAACTCACAGTTATATAGAATATATATGTGTCTGTGTGTGTGTGTGTGTGAATTTAATTTTAATTGTAACAATTATTCTTGTAATAAATTGTAAACGTCTTCGCATGCAGAAAAATCTAGACTAAATATTATTTAAATTCTTTAATGATAAGTTCAACCTATCGTACTCCAGTAGACTCCTCCATTAATTCAATTTATTTTTGTAACTTATATATCTTAATCACTATTTTCCTTTCTTTTTACTATCTTCTTACCAAAGGTGACTTGATACGTATTATATTTTAATGTTTCCTTGAAATTTAATAAATATAAATATAAATATATATATATATATATATATATATATATATATATATATATATATATATATATATATATCAATTAATATCTTTTCATAATGTCGTATCTGAGTATATATATTTACGTTATTAATATAAAGCTAAAAATGCAAGTATAAACTTATATTCCAAAAATAATGAATTTGCAATTATTTTAAAGTAAGTTAAAATACCCTTAACTTGACGAAGTATATATTGGATACTTACAATAACAAGTTCATTCCTATAGCGGAGAGCGGGGTTGAAATTAACACTTTTCGGCGGCATCTGTTTTTCCAGAATAAATAAATCGCTACATTCGTTTTCGACTCCCTTTGAAGTAGCGAATAAAAATTGCACAATGAGATCCAAAATGGCGCCGTCTGCCATTAACGATAAGTCATCATTATATCCATGTTCGAATAACTCGAGATACGAAATTCAAATTTGAATTTGACAAAATGTTTTTCAATTTCGACATGGCGACATCGGTTCTTTGCAATGAATCGCCACTATGTTCATTTTCGATCAACTTTTGGATGTTGAATTCAAATTTCACAATGCATTTAAGATCCATGAAAATAAAATTCGGCGCTCTCTTGTATTGAATAGTAAGTTTCCTTAACAATCTTTATTACCCATGGTATTTAATAGATATGTCATGGAATTTAATTCTTCTGCTAAATAAACTCGACCTATATTAATCAATAACATTTTCACCAACCATTGCTATCAAAATGACACCGTGCATGATTCAACATTAGGAAATGTAAGTAGTACTAAGTCCAGAGAAAAGTGACAAACTTCCACCTCGGATGCCAGCAGGTAACTGCGAAACAAATTAATTGTAAGCGTATGTCTACTACTATAGCCCTCATATGTTGCTCTTGGTTATAAAATATTAACATATTCAAAAATCAAAAAAGAAACGAGATATGTCAAATGCAGTAATTTCTAACAAGCAAAGCGTGTCACTTTCGTAAAGTGCAAGAAAGCAAATAACCAATCATATCGAGAGCACTTGACCAATAGGAGCGAAGCTTAAACAACATATACTACGTATTGATGCATCTAAATGCGTAGACAAGCGGCATCATTCCGTAAGAAGGAATAGTTATGATTTTGGAAATCTTCAAATAATTAATTACTTATGGAACGTAACTTTATGGAAACCTTTATCAAATATTCTTGGAATGTTATTGCAAATAATCATAGTACATTTTGCAAGTCAAAACAAGGGTTTTTTTTTGTAAATAAAACGGGAGATGTAGTACATCTAAATACTAATACTGTACTTGGTATTGATGGCGAGGTGGCGATCGACATATTGAATGTGTTCAAAGTGTGTACATCGGGTGCGAAAACTGGACACACGTACATATATATACGGTGTTTCCCTTTCATTCTATCCTCCTTGACTATATCAAATTTCATCAAAATACGACCGGTAGATTTTGCGTGATTGAAGCATAAAATGACATATAGATAGACATAAAAAAATCCCAAAAAAAGGGTTTTTCGACTTCTATTATCATTCTATATGCTAAATAAATTTATATTTTAAAATATTTTCCAGGTATGGAATTTACTGTTACAATTTTATTGTATGTATATAAGAAATACGCGAACCGCGACTTGACATTTAAATTCATACATTATCATCTATAAATTCCGCACGTCAAGTGAATACATTTTTTTACAAAGTTTAATCAATTGAGGAAAAAACAACGCGTTTATATTTTTTATTACCTTAAAAACTTTGGAGACATCTAAATATTTTCATAATAATACGTCTGTAAACAAGAGGCGAGGCTTGCTAGCGAGAAGCAAATTTGAACATGTTCTGTGATACGGCCGATTGACTTCCTAATTAATTTAAAAATATATAAAGAACCAAATTTTCCTCACATCATGTGTGAGGTACTATTTAGTTATTAACCCACTTCAAAAATATAGGAAATTCTCTATTCCAGTCGTATGTTTTTTTTATTATTTATATAACTTTAAGCGAGATGTACCGTTTTTAAAAACTCTTGCTTTTGAAAATTGGTACCAAACATAGTGGGTTAAACTATAACTATAAAAAAGACTATAACTATATAAAACAAATGCGATTACCAAGTTTAAAATATATAACGTGTTGTTTGGTGTCGACTTCAAAGAGAATATTAAATAGAAAGTGGTAGAATAGTAAATAAATACCAACCTAATTGTGCCTACTCTTAACTTATCATAGAGGAGCTATTTATTTATTGTTTTTGTTTTTGTTATTAAAAATAAAAATAATAAAAGGATATTTTATTTTCTTTTGACAATTTGCGAAGATCCAGCTGTTTGAAAATTAATAAAATTTAACTTTATTTAAACTGGCTCCTGTTTTTTCATGTAATATTGCGTTAACTTATCTTGTCAATAAGGACAAATTAGAATGCTCAGTTATCTATGCTGTAATCGTAATTTTATAACACCATAAAATTATTAACACTTTCGTCTAAATGAATCGAAATGCAAATGATATCTTTAAAAAACATAAATAGAGAAAAAAATCACAAATCGGTGAATTCTTTGGTAATCAGTGGTTTATGTTTTATTTTTTGGATAGCAACTGATAACACTAGACAATAAACATTGACGATAGCTTTTATGAAATACAAGTTGAAGTCAAGTAAGAGAGAAACATGAAATCTTTATGTTTATATAATGGAAGGTAAAGATAAATTTCATGTTGTAAATAGGTAGCAACTGACAACAAAAGATAACAAAATTCATAATAGCTTTAGTTAAATCACATCTTCTTTTCCATTATTCGCATGTTCCATTTATTCCCATTATGAATTAAAATTTCTTTCAAGATTATCTTTAGAAAGTCAATGCAAAGTCTCTAGACGTTAACATCGTATAATAAATCCTTCTTTCTGTCACAATACCAGGAATATGAAATTCGAAGAGAAAGTCAGCCTTTCTCTTCTATTGTCGGAGTAAGAGATTTGCTGTACCGTTTGGTTGTCCTAAATCTCTTATCAAGTCATTCAAATCTACAACAGTCACGCACAAAAACAGTCACGACTTCTCAGGGAAGTGTTCAAAATCAAGTCAAGTGTTCAAAATAAAGATTTGGATTTTCTTGATCTTTGAAACTATAACTTACAGCTGAATGTCTGGAAACGATTTTATCCAAACATGGAGGAATTGGCTCATCTCCATTTGATTCACTCGAAGCACGGGGTGTATACATCGAAGCATGGAACGTTTAGATGAACAATTTCTTTTTTACTTTTTCTCAAAAACTTGAAATTTTAGATAGTAATAGATCATATATTTTAAAAGTTACACTCAAAAATATTTACAAACATTTTAAAGATGGCAAAAGATGTATAAAAAAGCAATTTATAAGGATTCTAAAACGATTTTTTTTAGAGACTTGTAAAAAATAGTTCCAGAAATATTGTAGAAAATACATGTAAAATTATATTTTTTGTGTTCCCGGAAAAAATATGATCAGAGTACTTCTCATGCAAAACTGACGAAAACTTCGCGCGTTCGTGTATGGGTGCTAGGTGTGGGATTACAATAAAAATAACGAAATAAAATAAATATTATTAAGTAAAATGTTAATGAGTCCAAAATTACAATAAAACCAAACATCTAACAATCCGCACATGTGGCAGCACCATTAGGTATCTCTTTAAAAATATTTTGAAATGCGCACATAGCTACATTTGCACTAGTAATGAATACCTCAAAGTGTGAGGATGATACGTATGTGAGTAGAAATTAATCGATATTTTTAAAGTAAAATCATGCTAATATCATAAAAGGAAGAGTTTTCTTTGGTTATTCGTTTTTAGGGTTTGGCACAAAAACAGTTTACCGTTGGACGTGTCACCCCCCATCCGTTTATGTTATAATATTCAAGAAGACGTAGCGTTTATATAATATTTTAGTACTTTTAAGTTATGAACAATAACGATTCAAGAGAAGGTAGTCGAAATGTGCCGAATACATTTTTGAGTTAACCTTTTAAACTACTGTAGCCATATTCAAATAACATATTATGATGGTGATACTTACAGGCAAGATCAAATTGTAAAAAAAAATTGAACAATATATATATATATATATACATATATATATATATATATATATTACAAATTATTACAAATTGCCTTTTATCGCGAGTTTTTTTGTTTTGAAATCATCCACAAAAGTATTTTTAAGTTAAACAGACTAAACAACTACATAACGTTTGAGAGAATAAGATATGATACTAACATCGTAAATAGCTTCAGGATGTCTGTAACTCATTTTTAGAGATCATTCATGAGAATCGTTTCTATGTAAAGTTGTATTCAAATAAAAAACAGAATAAATATTCAAACCCATTGATAATTCTGTTGAAAAAGTAATACGCGGCCATAACCTTCTTTTCCCTGACAAAGTCAGCACGCGTGGCTGTTAGTTTAACTTATTAAGGCAAACATTTTTAATTACCTTTTTAATTAACATATTTATTACAAAAAGGAATTTAAACCATTATTTAATCAGTAAGAACATCTCTTGATCTTGTCATCGTATTGCAATATTTTATAAATTCACATACTGGTAAAAGTAAATTTAGATACCTTACGAAATAAATTATCTCCGCAATGAAAAACTACCCGTAGCGATTTTAAAAAGATTGTTATTTCCAAAACACAAATATTTATTAAACCATTTCTAATTCCATGGAAAATACGGCAGACGTTTTAACAACTGACAGGTTAAACATTCAGACGGTGTTACCACAATTGGCGAATAAAATATTGCAACATTAAACAATGTTATTACAACTAAAACATTATTTCTAGCACATAATTTGTTATCACTACTAATGGCTGAAACATTTTTATTAAAAAGTGGATGAAATTATAATTTTCGAATTATAGTAGTTAATTTAAATTACAGGTAGAATAGTGATGCCATTATAAGCCTTATTTTCCAAAACGTATAACGGCTAATCGTATTACGTATTTTCAAAATGTACTTTCAAGATATTTTTCCTATTAGTTATAACTTAAACTTGCTTTCAATAGATCGAAATATCCGTACAGACAGAGTGAATCCACTAAACTGCTTTGTACCATACACCAGCAACGTTGTAAACAGTTTAATCTTTGATTCAGGTTCAGACGATCCGCCTTTAATATCTTTTTGCGATAGGAAATCTTTTCAGTCCATCGACCGCAAAGGAAAATACAAAGAACGATATTCGGAACATTTCCCACGGAGGCTTTATTTATTATCCAGTATAAGGGAAATACGCCAGCCGCGCCATATTGCGCGCTTATAAACCTTCTCGTTCCTTTATGACAACGCGGCTTTATATTTTCCTTGGAAAAATTCTGCGACACGGACGGGAAAATCGATTTTTCCAATTGAATACTCGCCACATAAAGGGTGAAACTGTGCAAGTTTGTCCATTTGTGAAATGCTTTATTGAGAATCGGTAGAGCTTCTTAGTTAATATTTTTGGAAAAGTGACGTCTGCTTTTCATTTATTTTTTTTTCTTCTTTATATACAATGTTGTCTTAATTTTATGTTGAAGTTATCCATGTATGTCGGATTATATTAAGAATATATTGATCAGACAATTCACATGATATGTTTCCTAAGAGAACTCCTGCGTTATTAATTTTATTTTTAGTTATTTATTTGTATATATATAGTAGTTGTATATTATTTAATACGATAATACGTGACTTAAAACCAAGATATAATAGTTAAAAAAACTACAACTAAATCAATTTTGTGATTCTCCAGTAGACAAATAGATTTACAAAAAGAATAATCAAGAATTTTACAAATATGAACAGATGGTGTAAACATACATTACATTTTGAAGATAATCAACGATGTCTTCAGTGTTACCTTTCCATTAATGTAAACTATTTTTAAGATCGTTTCAATAATAATAAAGTAGCAGACGACAATTGAAATGATAATTGTTTTTACTATAATAGTTATTTTGTTTTATAAAAGTAGGTACTTATAACATCACTTATCACAGTACCGCCCGTATTTGAGATACAATTTTTAATATTACGTAATTCACGTAGATTGTTTTCCGGTAGTTATTATTAAAATTATAATCTTTTGTTCAAGTGTAGTACAAATTTATGGCTACACATTATTATGGCCATGTAGATTGATGTGACTGCAATTAAAGGTAAAATTATGAAAAGCACTTGTGAATGTCAAAGGCTATCAATGGTCCGAGCAGAATTCGCTACATGAAAGATAAAAAGAGATAAATTATTCAATTTAACTTTATCGCAAGTTCATTTGTCGTCTATGTATTTACGTAAATCGAAGAAGGGGGTTCCTAGATATCTTTGTCTCCAAGATAACCTTTAACCTCACCGCGGGTCCACATTATATAGCCAACGTTGGAGCCAACATTGATAAGTAATTTAAAAAGCGTCCACTTTCTTTCGCTCCCTGAAGATAGACCTGTCGTTTGAACTTTGGATAATTGTAGTTGACTTTCAGAATTATTATACGTTTTATAAGTGGACATTAACTATTTTTATCTACTTTACGTCATTCAATGTAATACACGGCGGAATGGAAAGTAAGGTAATTGTGCACCCGGGGCAATTTAAAAACACCTAAACATTTCACGTTTCCCCCCTGCTTACAACTCCCCGCTGTCGGCCATCGGCAATAAAACTGAGTCGAAAAACGATTAACAGTTGTCGCATAATATTCAGAAGACGTTTTTATTTCAAGTGATGTTTTAATCTTTTTTACGAAAGTTTGAGAAAATTAATTATGTCTGACCTTTTAGTGCAAATATTTTATAGTTTATTATTAGTTATTTTTCATAGGTTTAAATACAACAATTTCTATATCAAATTACATTTTTTAATTTTTTTTTAAAGTTAGAAAGACACTAACTTTTAGTGTTAATAATCGATATTAAGTTACTGGATATTTTTTGTGTTTGTATGTGTCTGGGTCAAGAATTTTTGTAAATTTATTTAAATATCTGAAAGGTATAAACAAAGTGATTCTTGGAATTATTTTACATCAGATAACAAAATTTGTTGGAGAAATCACATTACCTTTCAAGGTAATAAATTTACTAATTATTCTTATGTTACAGCCACGTGAAGAGCTAAACACTATGTTTACAATGTAATGTATATGGCTGTACGCAACATTTACAAAGTATATGACGTACACTATTAGTAAGAATGTTCCATGATACTGTTTGCTTAAGATATCTTCGACTACCCTAGTAACAATCTTTTGTGTGTCCTAAGGACATTGTTGTCAATTAGTCAAAGTTCGTGTTTATATATTAACAGGAACAAAGAAAGTGTTTATTATATAATAGGAACTATTCGCTATTAGAAGAAGATTCTCTCGAGACTCAGTCACTGGTTGAATCCCCAACAGTCGTCAGGCTACGGTTCTCTGCTGAGTAGGTGTTATCCAGTACTACCTGTCCTGATCACTCAGCAACTATGACTGTACACAACAGCCGGTGGTTGTTGTGTACAGTCATAAAAGTATGACACATATATAAATTAAATAAACGTAAATATATAAAAGTACGATCGTCGTTTTAAATCTATCCATTTATCCATATTAAAACCCATTACATAAAATTGGTGGCAGCGGTGGGAAATGGATTAGTTGATTGGATTGATTGATTTACTGAAATTGAACACTTCCACTTGAGACGCTTCGATTCGACGAAAAATTTAACTGTCACAGTTATCAGAGTATTTTAAATCACTCAAGAAGGTTTGTGCCAGAATATTTGACTACAATCAGAGCAAATCAGTTTGGTGAGAAGGAGTTATCAGCAACACAGAAACACAGCAACACACAATAACCAAAAAAAAATCATCTCTTAGAAAACTATTCAGAAAATAGAACATTTGCACAATGGCAACTTGAATTAAATTCGTGTAAACATTTGATAGACCTCGTAATTAATTATGGAAATAAAATTGAGAATTGCTTCATTAAATTAATAAAATGCCTAAATAGTAACTTATCAAAAGAAGCTAGAGAAGTTAACATTGCATTATTAAAAAATCGAGCACTCAATATTTTTATCAGTGGCTTAAATCCACAATTACATATACAACTCAAATCACAAAAACCTCAGTCATTTAAAGAAGCAGTTTCTATCGCTATCTCTGAAGAACAAGAGATAAAGTTCAGATTAGAAAAGACAAGCAATAGTTATAGACCACGTAATAGTAATTACGAATAAATTTTTTTTTTAATTGCAATAAGCTAGGACACTTAGCATCTAATTGTAGGTCACAACCCGATATAAGACGCATGCAAACGGAGTTTAATTGCTATAATTGTGAAAAAAAGGGTCACTTTTCTAAATATTGTCGAAATAGAAAAATAATATTGTTTTATCACATGCACCAAAAATCCCTAATAAATATAAAGACAATAATGTGCCTGAATCTAGAAAATTTTATAACCAAAACAAAAATGTAATAAAAAATGTCTAATGATAACATCGGTCGATCCAAGGACTTCGAGCACAATGGCCGAGTAATATTTATAAATACTGGACTATCTTCATATATAAAATCAGCTGCAGAACAATTAAATAGTTTGAGGGCATTGTTTTTAATATATACTGTTGCGGAAATAACATTAATAATATTGAATTAAGAGGCATAGATAAAACCGCGGAACCAATAGAAACCTTAGGGTTTACAGAAATTGTTTTTAAAATAGGCACTAACGAAGTACGGCACGTAGTATTTGTGATACCGATTCCTATAAAAAGCGATGGCGTGATAGGCAATGATTTTTTACGCTGTACGAGAGCGGTCATTGATTATCAAAAGAATTTTATTAAGTTTTTGGGAACACAATATGAAATAATACAAGAAATTGCAGATATCGAAGATTCAAGTGCTAAAACCATGGAAGTAATTCGAGATACAGATAAAATTGAAAGAAGTAATAAAAAGAATGAAAGTATATGCACAGAAGTAGTTAAAAAACAGAAGAAGTGGAAAGAAATAAGTTGTTCGTGAGTAAAATTGATGAATGTATAAATAAGTTTATGGGAAGGAAAGTAGATAACCGTATTGAAATTGAACCAAGATGTGAGAAAGTTACTAAAGTACATGTGATGAACTCTGAGTTAACTGAGGGAATAATACCAGAAAGTGTTAAAGTAGCTGAAAACGTATTGTTATGTCCAAGCATTGTTAAAGTTAATGACAATAGTGCATTAACAGTTTGTTTGAATATGTCAAATGAAGTTGTGAAAGTAAATAACGTATCTATTATGTTAGAACCAATAATTAATGAGTCAAAAGATAAATATGTTAAAGTAAACAGAATGACTAATGATAATAATTATAATAGCGAGCGTATAGATAAATTAGAACGAGTATTGAAAACTGATCATTTGAATGACAAAGAAAGGATGTCATTAATGGAATTATGTAAACAATATAATCAAATATTTCATTTGTACGGTGATAAATTGAGTAGTACAGACACGGTTACATACAGAATAATCACTAACAACGAAGTTCCTATTAATACAAAATCATATAGATACCCGGAAGCATTAAAAGAGGAAGTTAATAATCAAATAAAGAAATTATTAGAGAATGATAACATAAAACCGCCTAATAGTCCATGGAATTCTCCAGTATGGATAGTACCTAAAAAATATAATATTACTGGTGAAAAGAAATGGCGTTTGGTAATAGATTTCCGTAAATTAAACAATATTAGCACAGGAGATGTCTATCCTCTGCCTCAAATAAATGATATTTTGAATCAATTAGGGAATAGCAAATATTTTACAACGTTAGATTTAGCATCGGGGTTTCATCAAATTAAGATGCATCCAACGGATACAGAGAAAACTGCCTTTAGTGCACCTCATAGACATTATGATTTTAACAGAATGCCATGTGGTTTAAAAAATGTACCAGCCACGTTTCAGAGGCTAATGAATAAAATTCTAGTAGGATTACAGGGAATTAAATGTTTTGGGTATCTTGATGATATAGTCGTTTATGGAAATTCATTTAACTTAACAACCGACGCTAGTAATTATGCAATAGGAAGTATTTTATCTCAAGGTCCGAAATCAAAAGATTTGCAGGACATTGAATAAAGCCGAAATGAATTACTCAAAAGAATTATTGGCAATAGTTTTGTCAGTGAAACATTTCCGTCTATATTTATATGGTCGCAAATTTCGTATAATAACAGACCACAAACATTTAACTTGGTTATTTAATTGTAAAGACCCAGGGTCTAGATTAGCTAGATGGAGGTTGCTACTAGAAGAATATGATTATGAAATCATATATAAACCAGGTAAAACAAATCAAAACGCGGATACATTAAGTCGATTAATTCCTGATGAAAGCAAGGTGCATAAAATAGAAACACGAAACAAAAACGCTCGAACAGATTATGCAGAATTTTTAGGAAAATTGAAAACGGGGCCAATTTTATATGAAAAACTAGAAGAAACCGAAGACGACTTAATCTCATCTCAACATTTCATATAATATTTACGTCGTGCGATTTAGATACTGAAAATGATTCAATATTAAAATCAATAACTGAAAATTATTTACAATTAAACCAATTACAGAAAACGGAGAATAAATTAAATGACATCGTAAAAATCAACTTTAATAAACAAGATTCTGTATATTATGTTTCATAAAGCGAAACTATTGGGACAATGTGAAATATGATGAAATATTTGACAGCATCAAGAAGTTAAAGGAACAGCTAATATTAAAATAAAAATGTATCACAGTACCATTAAAATACCGAGTAGGGAAGAAATTCAACTAATTTTAAAACAATTTCACAGTAATCCAGTAGGAGGTCACTCAGGATTTCATAAAACTTACAACAGAATAAAGCAATATTTTAGGTGAGAAGGGATGAAGAAAAGCATAAATAAATTTATTAAAACGTGTGAGTCTTGTAAAAAAAATAAATTAATTAGAAAAAAGAATAGAGAAGCAATGGAAATAACTACTACAGCGTTAGAAACTTTTGAAAAAAGGTGGGGCCATTACCTTTGACAGAATTAGGAAACAAATATAGACTTACTCTACAATTCCTAAGCATGATGCTGAAACAATTGCTGATGTATTTGTTAGAAAATTTATTTGCAAATACGGTATTCCAAAATCAATGCTGACAGCTCAAGGTGCAGATTTTACATCTACTCTATTAAAACGTGTAGCTCAGTTATTTCAAATAAAAGAAGTTAATACTACAGCTTATCATCCACAATCGACAATGAGTTCGCTCATTAGAGCGAACTCATTCGACTCTCGCAGATTATTTGAAACATTATATTAATGAAAATCAATTAGATTGTGGTTAGATTTTTCCATGTTTTCGTTTAATACAAGTCAACATTCTTCAACAAAGTATACACCTAACGAATTAATATTTGGCCATAAACCTAGTTTACCAAGTTCGATTATATGCAAACCTGAATTTAAATATACTTACGATAATTATCTAGATGATTTACAATTAAAATTAACAAAATCACGGGAAATAGCTAGGGAAATATTAATAAAATCGAAAAATGTAAATTAAAAATATTATGATAGGAAAATGTAAAGGAAACGTAGAATTTAAAATAGAGATAAAATTTATCTAACCAATGAAACAACAAAGCCTGGACGATCAAAGAAACTCAAACCAAGTTATACGGGTCCATATGTTATAACAGAAGTAAATTCTCCCGTCAATGTAACGATTAAAATAAAAAATAAGAACGTAAATGTCCATACTAATAGACTGAAACAAGCGTTTGTTTCAGGTGGATACTAATCATTCTCATTAATTGGACGCAAGGGACAGGATCATTTAAGAAAACTCGTGTCGGGACCCCGGGAATCTACTTTGAACATTTAGGGAAGGTTAACCATTATGACAGTGAACGGAACCTCATAACATACTTAGATATCACTAGCTTAAATAATAAAATTAATCTAATTGAAAATACCTTACGTGAAACTAAAGAATTATGCCAACATAAAACATTTAGTGAATATTCTCTTTGCTATACTTCTCTGAAAGTTATAGAACAATTAGTTCCACAATTGAAAAATCAAGAAGATATCCTTTATGAACTAATTGGTCATGTTGAGACAAAACATGCAAAACAATCCCCATTAGATTTTGTAGGGTCAGTCTTTAAAGTTTTATTTGGAACGTTATATTTTGATGACGCGAAACGATATGATGATGTTGTAGAACAATTAAATGAAGAAGAAAAAGAGATTGTTAGAATACTTCGTTCACAGACTCAAGTTGTTAAGACGACAATTACTAATTTTAATAGTACTGTTACTAATTTAGCTATAAATGAAAAAATATTAGATAAAAATTTACAATTATTAACTAACTTTACCCAGGGAGTCAATAGAAAAATATTTTATATCAATTTAAAGCAAAGTTTAGATGAACATTTATCGTTACTAACAATACTGACAACGGAAGTGCATAATGAATTTACGACTGTAATCAATGCTATTTTATTTGGTAAGAATAACGCGTTACGTCCGATAATTATGACACCAGAACAATATATTAAAAAGTTGCGAAAAACCATTACGTTAACGAAATATCCCTTCGAACTAGAAGTTGGAAATGTATCAGAATTATTATCATTAATAACTTTAACGTCATATTATATGAATAAGAAACTTGTTTTTGTAATTTTAACTCCTTTAACTATTCAAACAGAATACGAATTGTATAAAGTAGTACTATAGTAATAGTGCTTATGTATTTTTTTTACCTAGAACTGAATTTTTTATGATCTCTATTAACAAAATGCATTATACTAATTTAAATAATATTGCCAAATGTAAAATGATTTTAGTTAAATTTTTTATGTAATTCATTACTTATGTAAATTCGAAGAACCATTATACTCTGTACATACGAGACCAAGTTGTGAAACAAAATTAATATCTAATAATAACTATATACCCACAGAATGTGGTACTAGAATTATTCAAGTTAAAAATGAATTATAGTATAAACTACATTTAAAGAACAATTGGTTATATGTGATAAATAATATTGTAACTGCTACGCTAAATTGTAAAAATTGTGATCCTCAAGATATTGAATTAACTGGTAGAGGCATAATAAGTTTAAATACTAATTGTAAATTATACACACCTAATGTCGTTGTCCAAACACAAAATAGACCATATGAAAGTAAATACACTTCATATTTACCTGATATCAAAATCTTGGAAGATAATTGTTGTAAAAGATTTAATAATAAAAACATAACTAAGGTAGAATTTTTACCCTTGAGTTCACCAACATTAGATTTAGAACGATTGAATTTAGCAAGTCATAAATTAAATAATTTTGAAAAATCCTAAATAATTTAGAAGTTGACTCACTATTTAATAGAATTATAAATAACAGTTATTTTGTATATACATTTTATTCTTTCTTGACAGTAATATTGTTTTATATAATATATAGACTTGTTAAATATTTGTTATTAAGAAAATTATTTTGTAATAGAAATTATAAAATGTTAGCCTTAGAAGACGATAGATATCTTCGACTACCCTAGTAACAATCTTTTGTGTGTCCTAATGACATTGTTGTCAATTAGTCACAGTTCGTGTTTATGTTAATTATCGCAGTTAACAGGAACAAAGAAAGTGTTTATTATATAATAGGAACTATTCGCTATTAGAAGAAGATTCTCTCGAGACTCAGTCACTGGTTGAATCCCCAACAGTCGTCAGGCTACGGTTCTCTGCTGAGTAGGTGTTATCCAGCACTGCCGGTCCTGATCACTCGTGGTTGTTGTGTACGGTCATAAAAGTACGACACATATATAAGTTAAATAAATATAAATATATAAAAGTACGATCGTCGTTTTAAATCTATCCATTTATCCATATTAAAACCAATTACAACACTGCACAACTAATTTTGCTTAAAATATCTTAATTTGATTTATACTATATAATATTAGGAGAAAAATTTAAAATCAATCGAACGAGTTCAATACATTCGCATAGCGTTGTTCTCTTTATTTATTATTTACTTATTGAATGACTCAAGCTCCATATAATTATCAGATTTAATTTTTTGCTTTAATATAAACATTTGACGGGTGCTCGAGTCCATTTAGAAATTAATATACAAAGCGCCGTTGCGCCGCCTTTTTCGGCGTGGTGTTTATCTGGACTAAGGTACGCGCCTAAATATATTAACTGTTAATATTAAC